>JAEIFV010000020.1:600000-1160747 GCA_018904265.1 Lordiphosa collinella | reverse complement strand
TCCTACTGTTTCTATGTAGTCTGTGGGTGTCCTGCATAAGAAATCTTTCTTTCATCAAAACTTGTCCCGTGCTTTACACACCCCTATTTGGCTTTCACACAGTCAGTCATTCCGCGCCTTATCTAACTGGGTCTAATCTGACTTTGGCCTTTCCAAAAATATTAATTAAAATCGTGGAACGGCCACTTTATCTCTCAGGTGGTGGGGTGGCTCATTAGATAATTTCATATTTAAATTAATTGGCTTTCATAACCAAGAAAAGATTACCTATAAATAGCAGAATTTGCATAATTCCAACAGCATTAAGAATCCTTAGTCCCAGCCAGCAAGATGGTCAGCTTTGAGGAAGCCAGCGAATTAGCCAAAAACTTCTCCAAGAAGCCCTCCGACTCGGAATTCCTTGAATTCTACGGTCTGTTCAAACAGGCCACCGTGGGTGATGTGAACATTGATAAGCCTGGCGTTTTGGATCTCAAGAAGAAGGCCATGTACGAGGCCTGGAGCTCGCACAAGGGTCTGTCCAAGGAGGCGGCCAAGGAGGCCTACATTAAGGTCTACCAGAAGTATGCACCCAAATATGCCTAAGAAGGATTAGACTAAATAAATTGAGAAAAAAAGAAACAAAGATTTTAATTTAGAAAACCGCCTCTGACTGAGGCATGGTCACAGCGGCAGCTATCAAGGGCTTGGCTTGTCCCGTTTTCATTAGCATTACACGTATCCGAGCATTGTCGGGCGTAAGACTGGCTGGTGGGAGCTTGTCTAGGGGATCCAATACAGCCACAAGCTCAAAATCCACCCTCAGTGGGATGCCAGGCAAGACACTGGGCAGTCGGGCCAGGGATTGTGGTAGGCTATAATGACGTCGATCAGCATGCAGGATTATCAATAGATTTGAGGCCATCTTGAAGGTGGAGAGATTCTGTACTGTGAGGTAAAGACGAAAGGAGGGTCCGCTGCCGCAAACCTCGGCAGAAAGCTTAACAGGCGCGTGGGTAAGATCACCTGAAATGGTGCTCTCCGACGAGTTAATGGCCTCAATGGTGGCTCGCGCAGCTGTGTGTCTTAGGCGCCACAGTTCCACCTGAAAGCTGCCATAGGTAGCTGTGTGGAAGAGACATTAATGGGCTATCTTAATCTCTAAGAACCCACTCACCCTTGGCCTGTTGCTTCTCTCTGGCCGCCTGCTCCACAAATATAGAACTCTTCTTGGGTTTATCCAATATAGAAGCATCCACAGTTTTTGTGTTAGTTCCCGTTCCTTTGATAGCCTCTAGACTGGGCTCAAAACGCGTCACCCTTCGCAATATCTTTACCAGCATCTCACCAGTTTGTGTGACCAAAGTTAGGACATGATCCTCCATACCCATGCGACCGTACAGCATGGCTTCTACAGTGTCCGACACCTTAAACTCATCGACCAAAAAACGCTGCAGAAAAAACTTCACCAAGCCTCCCTTTAGGGCAATCGCCACCAGAGTTAAGCCCAGATGCGGCAAAGGCAGTGGAATTAGGCCAACGGGCAAGGACTCCAGCAGCACCTGATAGAGCAGTTTCCCCCGCTTGGAGTAGCACAACAAACGATTGTCCATGGTTGAGGCCACTATAGTCTGATCCACCGGCAGCAACAGCAGCCCCGTCAAGGGTGTGGTCAGCTTAAAGATCTCCTGTCCTATGGGTTGGGATTTGCGTAGCAAATAAACGCCTCCATTTCGAGTGGCCACCACTAGGCAAAAGTCGGTCTCAAAGGTACCATGTAATGACAATAGACTGGGCACAGCTGTCTCATAGCTGCAGGTCTTGCCCTGGTAAAGGATATTGAAACCCTGCGGCTCAAGTATTAAGATTTGCCCCGTATCGGTGGCTAGTACCAGATGGGAGGGGGGATTGGCCTCGCTGGAGACGCGCTTAAGACAGCACATAGCCACAATGCTGCCCACTCGTCCCACAGGCGAATCAGCCTGTAGGCGTATGAATGATTCACGCTCATCCAGAGGCAGTTGAAGTAGACGTTGAGATTTCCTCGACAGCTTGGCATGATCCATACCCTTAAGAGACTCCAACAAAGCATCGTGTTGGTCTGGCTTAACCACTGGCAACTTTCGCCACACTTCCAACTCCAAGTAATCCGCCTCCAAGGCAGGAACCGAGTATTTAAAATAGGGCTTCAGGTGGCGATAAAACAACACAGATTCGGCTATGGCTACGGCTATCACTGGAGGGGAACCTTTATTATATACACATGCACAAACACACACTTCAACTTACCCGGCGTCTTTGGCTCCGACTCATCTACATACAGACTCTCTATGGCCGTGGGTATGCCGGGCAGTGCTTGTTCCTGCTTTAGTTTAAGGCCACGAAACACTTTTAATTTGGCACTAGGCTCTTGGCTAATATCCTCCAAGCTGATATCAGCAGCCAGGAGTCTTACATAGCCATCGCACTGAACATCACTAAGCGTTAGGCAATTCGACAGGGTGGTCAAACGAGGATTTTCATCCTCCGTCTGCACATGCAACCAATTGGATGCACTAGCCATGATATAATACGAAAAGATACACAATTCGGGGCAGATGATTTAATGACCATGTGGTTGGTGTCCTTTCCATTTGTTTTGGCGTTTTTGCCTTAGCAACGTCAGTAACATATTTAAAAATAACGACTGTTATCGCTATCGACAAAGATAGAGTTGCCAGACTTTGGTCAGGTTAGGTATGTGCTTTGGCAAAGATATATCGATAGTAGAAATGAGAAAAATTCAAATAAAATAAAAATTTATCCAAATTAAGGATTTTGATGTTCATAGTTTCCCAAGATTAAATAACACACAAATTATAATTGATGTTGACCAACGGATTCATATATTGAATAGATAACCAAACAAATTAAATGAAAATGTGATCCAGTGGTTCCGGATGGTTCAAAACTAATTTGGTTGTCGCATCTGCCTTTACATTTGGGTAAGGTTTAAACTAAACCGTAACTGTAGGGTTACACAGTGAAAGTTTCGAAAATCAACCATTTATTTTGTCTTATACTCAGTACAGCTCCGCTATTTTTGACCGTGCCAGACGCGAGAAAAAATAAAACAAACCTTTAAGGTATACAGTACCTGTTTAAATACAAAACATGAGAACGCGATCACACGACCCACTCGTAGCCTTAGTTATCATATGCCAGAAGCCATAAACATGTCAATGTCATAACATAAGCATAAAAGACTACCTAATCCATACTAGGTAGTAAAACCATTTTTACTACCATCTGTTGTATACCTACGAACTCAACATTAGATAAGATAGATTTAAGGGATGAAACATTTATAATAAAAGAAGGATCGCTCGCAAAAGCGATTCAGTACAAAATCAGAATTCAAACCGTTCTCATTTAAAGGCTTATTTATAAACAATACCTTGAGCAAAAACGTCTCACACTAGGGGTGTGCGAACCTGATAACGCGCACTGTATATGAGGGTGAGTGAACAGTTTTTTAAAAAACATTTTAATTGTGGAATTTGCTTGAAATTTTTACTCATGTATCATGTCGAAAATTTCATAAAAGAAGTTCAAATTTAGGTTCAAACCGGCTTAAAACACTGATTTTTAAAATAAGTGGAGCGAAAGCCGCATATCGGTATCACTAACAAGCTTATCGATATGGTATTAATTATCTATCGATAGTTTTGTGCCATCCCTATTGTAAGGCCAACGCTGAACGATTAATGTGCCATCCCTAAAACCTTTTTGACGCCAACACAGACAGACATCCGTGCAAATGTAGCATTTTCCTCCATAAATAAATTAATTAATGCAATTTTTGTCACTTTTGTGTTACCAAAGTGATGACGACGCGTGGGAGTGAGATTCAGGTTTTCAACAAGGGCGAGAGGGTCCTGTGCTACGAGCCGGATACATCGAAAGCCAGAGTTCTTTACAACAGCAAGGTAACACACACACAGCCACGCACGCACGCACGAACTGTCAAACAAATGTCAGACACACAATTTTTCACTGTGCGATTTCTTTAGGTTTTAGAAGTGTTTGAAAGCAAAGATGAACATGGTCTGAAGTACTACGAATACAAGATACATTTTCAAGGTTGGAGTCCTTCGTATGACCGAGCTGTACGCGCTAGTGTCTTGGTAAAAGACAACGAAGAGAATCGGCAATTGCAGCGTGAGCTGGCTGAGGCGGCCCAGTTACAAAAGTAAGTGTCTGCGCGTGTATGTGTGCGAGTGTGAGGCCGGCTCTTAGTTTTTTGTTTACTCCATAGAAGCGGAGGTAAATACTACAAGGGTACACCCACACAGCCTGTGCACAAGAAGAAGCGTCTGGGCCGAGGAGGAACAGTTTTCGCCGAAGACCTTTTGGCTGATCCTTTAGATATCTCCAGCGGATACACAGACTCCGAGCTGCCGCCCACACAGCGAATTGGTGTCGCCGGCGGCGGCGGCAGCCGCTCGAGGGACAACAGTGGAGGACGCAAAAACCAGAATCACGACAAGGGCGATGTGAAAAGGAAGGGAACACGCAGTGATGCAGTGGCACGAGCCGAAACTCATGAATCCCGCTCAACCAAGAAACAGTCGAGAGAGGCGCACATCATGGCAGAGCAGGGCCCGGAAACTGTAGAACCTCGGGTGATAATGCGCGTCAGCGAAAGACTGCGGGAGTATATGGAATATGACTACCACATGGTCGTAGAGAAAGGCAAGCAGCATGCCATGCCTTCGCGCATGCCCATTGTGACCATTCTGGAGGATTTTGTCAAGCAGCGGGCGGTCGAGTTGGCCATAGGCATTAAACAGGACAGCTCCAGAGCCAGGAATACGCAAAGTCACAAGTCACGCATGGAGCGGGAGTATGACCGGGTGATGTCCACGTAAGTGTTGGAAGTCCATGTATTTTCACTTAAATATAACTTTTCTATTCCAGCGTCTGCATGCTAAAGGAAGTGGTAGATGGCATACGGATCTATTTCGAATTCCTGCTGGAAGACGAGCTCTTATACAAAGAAGAAAAGAACTATGCTCAGAGCTATCTCACCGATGACAATTTAAGGAACTGCAGCATAATGTTGAACAACTCCTACGACTATATAGATCCCAGCTGCGACACGGACCTAATCGCTTTGGATGGCAGCCCCGAGTTGGCCGGCGGCGTGGTCAATAGCACCAATGGTGATGGCGCCATCATGGGTGGCATTGAATATGACAAACAATTGCATAAGTATCTGCGCGACATTGTCAAATCCAGTGGCAAGAATATCGCCCAGGCATACGATCAACGCACCTCACCGTATACGGCGGCCTATAAGTTACCCGTGGAGATGCGCGGATTTCTATGCGAAACCTTCAGTTGGCGCTTACTTACCGCAGAATCGCCGCCCGAAAAGTCCATGGTGTTTGGTGCTCCCCATTTGGCCAGATTAATGGGTGAGTTTTTTTTTTTGTTAATTTGCTTTTGAGGATTATAATTTGAATTTACTTGGCCTTTTTAGTGGTTAAATTACCCGAGTATTTGAATCGGTCGACTATATCGAATGAAAAACTGGAGGATCTTCTGACACATTTGGACTCATTCATAAAGTGAGTATTTCGCATATTATTAAAACACTTTCCAAGTATAAATGGTTTCAGTTTGGCCTTCTGCTACAGATTCTTATCGAAAGAACAAACTCTTCTCTTTGTATTCAATGTAGGCAGGTAGTTAAGGCGCACATAGATATACTATTGAGGTGGGGCTGACTTCTGTCCCTGTCTTTGAGTCCCCTCGAGAAGCTCGAAGAGTAATAATGGCGGAACTACTGAAATAAAAAGCCAGTACAATTTTATTCATATTAGGGGGCATAGCTGTTGGGTCATCGGACGGGTCGGGCTGCGAATAAGCCCCCACAAATAACCGACGTGGCGCTTGAGTTGCCGCCTCTAATAAGTTGCCTCTCATACACCCATCTCCTACACACTATAGTGTGTGTACCCCTTATCCCATCCCCCACATCCCAACCCGGTTGGACTAAAACCCGGGTACAAAAAGTCCACTCTGAAACGATCAGCTCAGTCAAGTGGCGACCGCCTAATCTAAGTAGCCTTGTTCGACCATCTGGAAGCCCTAAGAAACGTCCCTTCAAACTATGAAGACAAGCTAGAAAATATTAGTACATCAGGATATCCCTGCAACCGATGTCGCAAGACATTTCGAAGAGAGGCAGATGGACAGCCCTCGTGCGTAAAGCTCCATCTTGCCAAACTCCTAAGGTATAGAAGAATACGGAAACGAAGAGGTATCATCCCATCCCCCCAACTCCACACTCCTACCAATCCTCAAAAAAATCATGACAATCAGTCTGGCTACTGGGTACATCCCACATGCTTGGAACAACGCAAGGTAGTCTTTATCCCCAAGGCACGGAAGAAGCATAACTAACCCCAAGTCTTTCAGACCCATCAGCTAGCCATCGTTTTTATTGAAAACGATAGAAAAGATGGTGGACAACAGTAAACGCAATACGCTGCTTAAGGAGGCACCACTCCAGGCCCTACAGGGTCACTTTTTCAAGTTGGGAATAACAAACTCCCAACTATGTAGTTACTAAGAAGAGAAGGAGGAGTCCTCTGAACATATATAAGTACACTGCGATGATTTAGCGTGGCGCAGATTCAACAGATTTGGGGAACACAGCTCACACCCCAACAAAATAAGTAACCTAGAACCCAAGAAAATTATGTAAACTCATTAGGGACATAAAAGATCAGGACTGGTCGCGGTGCACCACTTCCCCAACCACAAAAAATTGACGCGCTAGAGAAATTTTTAACATTGACTTGTATTCAGCTCTCGCCTCTGTCGAACGGTACTTTAATTTCATTCGAGTGTCAGCCATGACCCAATATTTGAACTGTTTCATGTATACAATTTTGTCCTCGCTTGTCGGGACCTAGGAATTGATTTTAGATCTATGGTTACTTCGGAAAAAACTCTTAGAATTCACCGTAGATTACGTTTTTGCTATACGCTTCGTCGATTAAAAATTTAATCCGCCCTACTAAGAGACCTGTAGACCTTTTAAAAGAACGTTGTTGTTCTCTTCTCCTTGCAGAACAATATCTGCTGCTTTGGTCTTACCTGCTAGGTTGCCGTTTTAATGTTGAGTTGAGGGGTTAACCCAGGGTAGTCTCGGTCAGGAACTTAGTCTCGGTCAGGTACTCTACTCACTGTTCACTCTTGATCTAGTCGCTTATCATACCCTTATCGCCACATATGCAGGCTTGATAGAAGATTCGGACACGCGTTATTAAGAAGGTCATGGGGGGACAAGCAAGAAGTCACTAAGTTCGAAAAGGTAGAAGTGGATGATAATCATCCTGAAACTACAGTCACAGTCTGAAGAGATCAAGCAACTTCCATAGGAGGTTCGAAAGCATATCCGAACTACTCTTTCTCGCGGGAGAATGGGCTTTCCGCGTGTTCATCCGCTTATTCACTGCATCTTTTCTGCACGTGGGTCTGATCCGCGCCCTTGGCTGTCACCCCAGGGACTGGGAGTCGCTCAAAACCACGCTTTTTTGAAGGAGCATCCTCAAGTGTGCAATGGCATTCTTAGATGATCAGTACCAGGTGCTGCGACATAAATCACACGCCCTGCATGACTGCCACTCCAGTGAGAGGGAGTCGCTCCAAACCAAGCTTGTCGAAACGTGCATCCTATGTTAGATGTAGTCCGACCATTTTTTCGCTCGTTTCTCGTTGTTACTGGAGATTTCTTAGTAAATCCTCACTGTCCTTTGATACAAGTCAGACTTCTGTCGCCTATGCTTGTAAATCCGCTATTTCCGTATGGTATATCCACATGGACGTCATCAGAATTCCTCGTTTTAACCTATGATCAGTGAACCTGGTTTATGCAACCACAATCTGCTCGGGCGCCATTCTAGCGCTCCGTTAAGTCAGTCGGTATAGCATTGAACCCGGCGCGCACTTCCCAAGCCAGAGTTCAATACATCATCCCTTTTAATAGTTGTACGCTGCTTGTTCCCCCTATGTCCCCTTCAGAATTTGTCCTGCGTCTGAATCTGTATCTCTTAGGCTATTGGTTTTGAGGTTTCTTTTTGTGTTAACTACTTGTAACTCTTTGAATAGATAATGTTAATTGGAATGCCAGTTTTTTGCTGGAAAGTGACTGGCTTCACAGTCAGTTAATATTATCAGTTTTCAGCTGACTCTACTGGCTGCTTCAGCTGATTCCTGTCTGTTTTCTGTTTTGTTAACATAAAATTTCGTTTTTCAAATATACTTTCAGTTATCTGGAAAATCACAAGGAATGGTTTAATGAGAAGAACTATATTGATCCCACAGTTCCTCAGGAGGAGTTACAGCAAGTGCTGCTCGATTCTCTATAACGTCCCTCAGCAGAAGTTACCGAAAGTGCTGCTCGATTGTTTATAACGTCCCGTCTTTTTCTTGTGCATTTTTATTTATATCATCGTCTGATAAGCCGCTGTTGATGGAGGGACGGAACTCGATGTGGATTCGCGACTTTAAAAGACTAAAGATGCCTTTGGGATGCTGTCAGCTGTTCGGAGATGCTATTCATATCAACACTGGCTTAATATCGAGACTCTTCAGGTCTAACGTATTGCCAGTGCTCCCATACGCTTCTTTCGCTTGGAAAATTATGGCTTCTATGGTGTCAAAACTTCAAAAATGTGTAAACCGTTGCCTGCGACGCATCTTCTGCATATGCTGGCTTCACAGAATACTACACTGCGAGCTACTTGGGCTCTATTAACAAGACCTGAACGCTCAGCTGAGTTTTCATAATATTTGAGTGTCAAAAAACTCAGCTGAGCAACTTAGTTTAGCATTTACACATGCCTGAGAAACTCAGTTGAGTCAGTTACAGAATCAGGCAACCCTATGACCGTTCAGCTGATCATTCAGGTCAATTAAAACTGGTTCTATTACACCTGAACGCTAAGCTGAGTTGGTCAGATGTCTACTCAGACGCCTGTTTACACTAGCTGGCAGAAACTCAGAAGAAGCTCAATTGAGTGAACAGGTCGTGTAAATTGGGCCTTAGACGAGCGACTATGGAGAATATCGATACCATAACACGCAGCATGAGATAGAGCTGGATAGGACATACACTGCTGACAATTGAGAGCAACATCGCAAGGAAAGCATTGGAATGAAACCATTTGGAACGAGTCCGGCGGGCAACTTACAGACCCAAAGAAACGTCGATAGAGAAGCGGAAAGCATCGAGAATCGTTGGGGAGAACTCAAAGCGACCAACAGAGTTCGCTGGAAGAGAGGAGTGGAACTAGAAGATTGTCTATTGACTATTAATTTTAATTGTATTTTTATTTATTATGCAGTTTAAAGCTTGTTTCATGTTTTGTCGGTTTTAGATTTTGGTTGTCTACATTTTGTCCATTTTTTTTTTTTGTCTTTTATAATTGTAAATAACGCTCTTCTATAAAAAGGACTTCTACACAATATTGTATAATGTCGAATAATGCCTAAATCTAGATGTTAAATATGGAAAATACGAAATACGATTTTAACATTGATTTCTTCCGTTAATTGTTTATATCATTTCTTAGAGTTAAGTTAGCTAAGTAGTACTTTTTTTTCTCTTTTTTTTTGTGTAGTGCTCAAATATATTTAAGAATTTAAGCAAAGATTGTGTTGTTGTTGTTGTTGTCTTTCAGAGGTCTGCACCAGGATTTAGTGGAATGTGCTGCTTTAACAATTACATGGCATTTGTATATATGAAGGTGACAGATCCTGCCTAGAAATTCGAAATGTTTGTGTGTTTGGACGGCTTAGATTAAGATGGATTTGTAACTTTTACTTGGGACGTTCTCATTTCTGTCGCTTGGTGGCACTGCTGGCTGTGGGACGCATAAAACTGCTGACCGAACGACTGGAGCTGGCACTGCGCTGTGGCTGAGCCGTTGGCTGACCTCTGGCCTGTTGACTTAGAACATTTTTCACCAGCATGGCACTGCGTGCGGCTGTCAGACGAGAGCCTACGCCCGTCGCCGACGACGATGACTGATTCTCCTTGAAACTGGTGGACTGTGGATTAGTCCTGGGCATACCCGCCAGCTTACTACGCACTAAAATTACACTGGGTCCCACGCTGGAGCCACTGCTGCTGCTTCGGCTGGCTGGTACCCCACGACCCGGAGTGGATCGGTGTGTTTGTGCTGTGGCGGTGGTGTTTTGACTAGTCAAAGGTCGCTTGCTGGGCGAGGAATCCACTGAGACTGTGGCTCGCTGTACAGAGGGTAGACGCCTCACCACCGTCTGCGTGGAGACGCCACTGTTGATGGAGGAGCGGGAGGAGCGTAGACTGTTGCGAGAACTGCTACGCTCCACACTGCCCAGAATTTGTTGTTCCTGTGGGGAACGTCTCACCGTGGGGGTGGAGCGCAGTGGCGTCACCTGTGCGAGAGGATGGCCATTGGGCATGCGCAGAGGTCTACCAGCGGAGGGACTCCGCTTGACAGTAGCAGGGGCAGCAGCGGGAGCAGGAGCTGGCATTTGTGACTTTGTTGTGGACGCGGAAATGGGATTACTACCCCTGAGTCTTGCCTGTTGCAGTCTATCAGCCAGACGGCTGCCCATTTGGGTAATACTTGTCGTTGAGGGCTTCTGCTTTTGCAGTGGACGCGTCCTGCTGCTGGGTGGAGCCTCATTGCCACCCTCATTGCATGAAGAATTGGTGCTCTCGCCTTTGCCCTGGGAGGGTGTATCAGAAACCAGACTCTGCGTCTCCTCGAAACCCTCATCGTTGAGCTCATGATGTCCCGAGATTTTCAGTTTATTGCTCGTTGTTATCTCACGCGGTGGACTCCAGGGACGTTCGGGTGTACCAGTGGGAGACTTCAGATTGCGTATGGCCTCACGCACATCCTCCTGATTGATGGAACTAATGTGGCGCCCCACTTTTTCCAGATGTGTTTTCTGCTCCGCTGGTTTGGTCTCAGCCACAATCTCCTCATTACCGCTGCTGTAGTCTGTGGGTCTCTTGTAGCGGCGTGTGCGTCTGGCTGCCGCGTGGCGATCAAAGTGTCCCGGTGAAACATCGGACTCCAGCGTGGCTTCTTTTGGTGCCACAGCTAAAGGCTCTTCGGGCTTAACCTTCGGCTTATCTGTGAGACTGACTGTGACCACTGTGGTATTGGGCGTACTGATGATTCTACGAGTTACGGGCGGCGTTTCTATATTATCCGCATCTATTTCCTTGGATCGCGCCTCGTTGTGACTCTTGTGATGATTCAGCAGACTGGCAAAGGTATTGTCCTGCTGCTCCTCCTTCTGCAGCTCCATGCTGGATGGTCTTCTTACATAAATTTTCAGACGATCTGTGTTGGGTTCTCGTTCGCCCAGTTTTTGTATTAAGGATTTGCGACGGTCCTCCTCAGCTATGGACTGTAGTAGACCGGGACTCTGCTCTTGTGAACGCTGGCGGCGATATTGACGCAATTCCTCTGCACTGGTCTCGGCTATGGCCTGAATATTGCCCACCACATCTGTCTGCTCAAGGGTATTCGATGGTTTCCAATCGGCATAGACACGCTGGTATTTGTCCTGATCGGGCTTGTTAATGGGATTAGTAATGGTCGTTGGCATGATCTTCTCCTCTGGCAAGGGATCCAGTTTTCGTTCGTTGTCTGCGGAAGGAAGGATAAGCCAAGGAGTTGGAAGAGGAGGAGGAGAGGTATACTTACCAGTGTCGTTTTCAAGCGAGCGTCTATTGGCATTGACCAGCCGTCGCTTGCGTTTGTATTCCTCATTTTGTTTCTCATCGTTTTCATTGGACTGCAGCCAAGTCTCGATCTTCTGTCGCCATTCACGGGATATTCTGTAAGAGAAGTAAGTGATATATTTTTTTTAGTTCTCTTCATCGCAAGGTCAAACGTTTTCATATCCTGGCACTTCAGATTTATGTAAGTTTCTCATATATAAGTTAGCTTTTCTTCTCTTTGTATCTCAATCGATTCCAGGGAATTCCTGAGGGCAAATAAAAAACTTTTATCTCTTCTTTATCGACTTCAAGACAACCCTCCATATAATAGACTGAAATCTATTGTGCTATAAATGAGCATTTGTTGACAACTCGTCCAAAACAGTAAATGTATTTAAGATTCTGTACAAGGTTAATGAGACTGCAGTATGGGATGGAAATAAACTCTCGGCGTGGCTTGAAGCGTATCTTGTAGTTAAGTAGGGCTGCATCATTAGCCCGTTGATATTTTCCATGTTCATTAACGATATTGGCGGATGACATGGTTCTTCTTGCCGATTTATTATCGTCGCTCCAGGAAATGATAGCCAAAGTATAAGAATATTGTCCGTAATGGGTACTGAGGAATCGCACGGAAAAATCCAAAGTGTAATCCAAGATAGTCCGAATTGAAAGAGAAAGGAAGGCAAGAGATAAAAGCTGGACACTTGGTAACATTTAGAGGTTACACTAACTTCAAATATGTCCTTTAAAAGGCACATTGAACTGAAACTGGGAGAGGCCAAAAGAGCATTAAATTGTACCAGGAAAACGCTTATGGGAAAGAAAAATGTAAGGGCAAGTACTAAGTACAAAATGTTCCAAGCGACAAGCAGAAGTCTGGGGATCGGAGGCAAACATAGACGCTGAAAAATTGCTAGGTATTTTTTTGTTAAAAGAATATTCTTCCTCTCTAATAACACCTTCCTTCAGTCTGACCCAATGGAAAAAAAAAACCATTATGCCATTCACTTGGAGACAGGACTACCGAAATTATATGAAAACACGATGGAAATCCACTTCAACTAAGTATGTGAATAAAGTTATGTTGTTACTAGAGGGAAGGTACCCAAAAATAGTAGCAATAAAATTGAGGGAGTCGACTTCGCAATTTTTTCGAAAATGGGTGCAACTTGCTGCGTAACACAAAGTGGACTTTATCGTGTTCAATTTTTTTACTTGGAAGGATGGTCAGTCGAAACTGAGCTTAGAGGCGATACGTATATTAAGGAAGAATTTGATACTGAGGTGCTGTCCCTGAACTACATGCCACATTGTATAGCAGAGACCAGCACGAGCAAGTGAAATAGTAATCGAGTAGCCCGAAGAAGCTAACAAAATTGGGATAAGTCCTGTTATACCGAAGAGACATGCTGGAATAAGGAAGAGATATATTGACATGCTAAAGAAACATCTACCAAAAGCATACCAGACCCCACTAGTAGCGACTCCAACAAATAACCACACAACCATCATTACAAAACACCCCGCAACCTTCTCATACGCAAACTCGAGTGGACCAGGGTCGAGTCGATATTCGAACACAAATTATTCGAGACCGCCGAGCGAACCTAACGGAGAGGGAGAGAAGACAACAGCAGATGAGATTGATGTCTGCCTGCAAGCATAAGAAGTTTTTGTCCCATACAAGTTGAACCTCTATCTCTTACCATCTCTGAAATCTGTTTGTACCTGTCTGAACCTTTGGTACAGAGTATAAACATTTTATTCTCGATTTACTTCTTCATCGTAACGTTCGTTTACAATATTTAGAAAAATATATGGAGATAGAGTCTGAAGGAGAATATAAGCGAATTGAAGCAAGTGGTTCCAGCGACGTTTGAATATTCTTCAACAAAATTGCAGAAGCCATGCCAGCAATCATTTTTAATCGGCAAAGAGTTTCAAGCGACTCGCCAAGATATCGCATTCTGATCGTCTGTTGGGAGAAAGGGAGCCACTTCGGCGACACTTCTAAAGGAGTCGCAAAAGAGTCTTCTAGAAGCCTTTAAGAAGAGCAGCAATCTCCACGGCGACTTGCAGGAGATTCTTTTCGACGATTATTTACTCGCCCATCGCCTAAAAGAGTCTTCTGGGAGCCGCCGTGGAGATTGCTAGAAGATTGAATCTTCCGACAATCTTTCCTGCGATTCACAGAAGATTCAATCTTCTAGCCACTTCCAAAAGACTCTTCTCGTCGATGGGGCGATTCAACAATCGACCAAATGTTTACAGGGAATACTTTGGAACTTGTTGGCTATGTGCTGTACAAGAGATGCGAAAAACCTTTTAAATTTTTCGATGGATCAAGTCCATCAAATGATGATCTTATCGACGATGCAATGTTGTAGTATTAAGATATACAAATACCAAATAGACAAAGCTCTGACATCGTAATAAATGTTCAGCTGGAGATGTACAGAGATGCTTTTCATGCAGAAAGAACGGCGAGCCAATCTTATGGCTGAAAACTTGAATGCTATTCTATGAACTTTAAATGATGTCAGCTCTAGTTTGATCAAATAGTGTGGTTTTGTTGGCTCGACGTCAGAAATCAGTTACAGTTAAAGTTACGTAGCTCAGATACACAAATGTAAATGGTTAGTTGTAGCATTTAGCTAATGAATGCGTAATACCATTATATTTATTAAGGTTATGAATTCCTCCGAAGACCAAATTGGATCTGAAGAATTCGCAAATGGATTTTGTTTTTAGAATTATAAACGAACGGTGGAAGCGAAGGTTAGAGTGGACCATCTCAAGCCACGACAAGATTATGCAAATAGAAACTATGTTTTTAGGCGTCACGCCGCGAACTCTTCAGATATCGCGTGACCAATTCTTTATTCAACATGTATAACCAAAACTATTCAACTAAAAATAAAATCGCGACTTTTTCAGATAAATTGGTCGAACATGGCATTCGTAAATTAAAGCAGGAAGATTGTGCACTGTCATAAAATTTAACCAACAGATTGATTTTGAGTATTCTTTATTAGTCAGATTTTTCTTTCACGATGACACGATTATAATCATACGATGCCACGATGCCGATTACTACTCGTAATCATGAAAATTATTACCTGTTACAAAAAAAGTAACTGTTATCGTAAAAATGAGTCTCGTGTAATCAGTCGTGCTGGTCTCTATTGTAGTAGGAGTATGGGAGAGTGATGAGCTGTGCAGTCTCTGCAATATGGGCGCAAGAGAGGATGTTGCACAATAGCAATCTGTCCAATCCTGAAGGAGCTTAGAATCGACCTGCTGGGAAAGTCGATGCTGCATGAGCAATCAAGGGATCGGTTGGGGAAATATTTACTGAATGCGTTGAAATACAGAGCAAGAATCTCGGCGGAAGCTTTTTAGGAAAACAATTAAGCCATAATCCAATAGCTTTAAGAGCCTGGGACGGCCCACTTAGGAGTGAAAGATCTGCTATTTCGTGACGAGCGGGGAAGGCAGGAAAGAATCACTACTACTACTGGCACTTTTGTACCTTTATCCTTTACCTAATTTAAGGCCTTTCCTTACCTTGGTTTTGCATCCTCGTGCACGGGTGGCGTGGGCAGACTCGCTGGTCCATTACCTGTGGGCGTGCCCGCCCCACTGCTGACCAGCGGAGATGGCAGACGATCCTGCTGTTGCTGCTGCGGCTGTTGCTGTTGAATTAGGGGAGCCGGTGAGCTGGCCCTCTCCCGATCTAGACCAAAATCTATGTTAAGCAAATCCGGACGCTTGCGACTGGAGCTACCGGAACGTGCACGACGTGCCCAAGAACGATCCAGACTGCCGTAGGCCGCCTTACGCTCTCGACTGATATGACTATCGTGATGAGGTCCCGTGGAGCTGCGCAAGAATTCCATCAGATCATCCTCTTCGGCCAAAACACGACTGCGTCGACGTCTTAGGCTGCCATTGGGTGTGATATCGGGCGAGGCACCATCCTGTTCCAAGCGTATAAATCCATTGCTTAGCTCACCAGAGCCCAAATGACGTCGGCTCAATGCAGGACTGGCGCGCGGATCGAACAGGCCATCACCCAGAAACGAGTGATCTGAGTCGGAAACAGGAGTGCCTGCAGTTTGACCCACTAGAAAAAAAACAGGTTATGTACGCTGCCCTTTAAAAAAGTTGTGCCCAGTTCTTACTTTGTCTGGCCCGTCGAGCCAATTGCTCTTCCCTCTGCTTTCTACGCAACGTGGCCTGCTGCTCCTGCTGTTGCCTTCGCTCGTTCTCTTTGACCGCCTGCCTGAATTTATCACAGAAACTCTGAAAGATTTTAAAGCATTCCTCCAGCCTAAAGGTGGCCGCATCCTCGCAAAAGAAGTCGGACAATTTGAGACGCATGGACTCCACCTCTTTCATGCCGGCCTGCAGCACGGCCAATTCGGACTCGGCTGTTTGCAGAAATTCAGCCATTTGCTGCTTTATATCCGCATCAGTGGCGGGCTGTTCAATTTGTCGGGTTATTCTTCTGATCCTGGCATCTAGAGTGTTGATCTCATTGTTGATCTGCTCCGAGGTGGTTCTGTTGTATAGAGAAAACACTTTAATCCTTCCTAACTCTAATGCTTTGCCCCCTCCCCACTTACTTGCTGGCATTCTCCAGAGTGCTCAGTTGGCTAGTGAACTGCAACAGCTCGGGATTACGTCGCTCTGCCTGCAGGGCCACAAAGTGTATGAGATTCATGCCCGGTTTGTTGGCTCGTATATCGGTTAGCTTCTGCAACGAGGAGAGCTTCACTCCAGCCGCATTGCCCGCATAGCCGCCAGAATTTAAGAAGTTACCAGCCACCACGACCATGTAGAGTACCTCCTGTAGGGTCTTATTGTTGAGTAAATCATCACCAGCATAGATCATGGCATTGATGCAGGGCTCCAGATAGGCCACATTGGCAGCGAATTCCTCTTTAAGCAGCATGCTCTCAATGCGCAGCTTGTAACTAGAATAAAAAACGGAGTAAGTCTCTTAGTTTCATCTGATATCATTCGTACTTACTTGGGCACCTCCAGCAATTGTAGCAGAAACTTTTCCGCATTGCCCAGTCGCTGCTTGTCGCCATTGAAACTCTTCAGCATATCCAGTTCATCCACTTCGGGTAGAATTTTTAGTAGACCTCTTAAACGCTCTGCTCCAATCTCCTCGTGCACTCCCTGACGTATCAGCTGTATAATATCCCCATTGGAAGTGCGAAACTGTTTCAGGAAAATGTTGACATTGAGACTTCGTTTGCCATCCAGCAAGGTGATCTCTGTGCATTCCTTTTTGGATTTACGATCCAGCGTATCGCAGCCATTCGATGGCCCTGTACCCGTTGCATTACTGCCATCTGCACGACCCAACTTGGGTGAGCCCTGGGCACTGCTGGTCGATTGCAGGCAGAAGAGTCCCTCCATTTCATTCCAATCGATATCCTTCATGGGACTATCCTGATGATTGCTGGCCACAATGCTCCAAATGTTCTGCTTGCCCAGGACTTTGTTGTGCGGTATCTTGCCCCAATTAATGGTCTTCATTTTGGCCTTGGGCGCGGGCGTATCCTGTTGTGGGAGTAAAACGGATGGCTCGGCCACTCCTGTAGCAGCTGCCGGATCAGGTGTACGCGGACGGGAGGACATTTGCAGCGAGGGTGGCGGCGGTGGCGGAGGTAGAGCACTGCCATTTAGCATGGGTGGCGGAGGTGGTGGTGGGGCCACACCATTCACTGTGATTGCAGCCGGTGCCGGAGGCGGCGGCGGCGGTGGCGCGGCCGGTGCAACTGGCGGCGGAGGCGGAACATTCTTGACCGCAGGCTGTGAGGGTTTTCGTGTGGGACTGGTGGCATCACTGCCACGACAACTTTGGCAGGCAAATTTCTGTGCACTTGGCGTGCGTAGCAAACGCACTGCATCCTCGTGATTTTCGAGCAAGGTGGCTCGATGGACCAGACGCTCGGTGGTGTCCCAAACAATGTCGCTCAGCGGCTCCTTAGAATCAATGCGCAGCAGGTGCTGCAATATGTTGAGAAATGGCACCTCCTGGGGCGTATCGGCCACCTGAAAAAGATAAGGGAAGGAGAACTTTAAGGATAGGACCCCTGGATATTGGGAGTTTTCTAAATCTTAAACTAACTTGATACCGTAGGGAACCAATGAAGGAGCGAAGCGGATAATTAGTGAAAGAAAAGCAGAAACAATGAAAGGGATAAGGAAAAAGCAAAATGAACAAGAATCGGAGAAGTAAAAAAAAGGAAAACAAAATGAAGTTTAACAAAAAAGAAAGTTGAAAAAGAATAAGGAAGAATAAAGGTGTCAAAAAGATGGTAAATAAAAGGTAGGAAAACAGGCAGAGAGGATTAGGGAAGTTGAAAGGAAGGAAATGATAAGAAAGAAAGGAGAGAAAGAAAGCAAGGAAAGGAAGGAAGGAAATGAAGAAAGGATGAAAAGAAAGGATAGGATAGAAAGAAAGAAAAGGAAGGAAAGAAAGAAAGGAAAAGCAGAAAAGAAAAGGAAGCAAAAGATCAAACAAGAAAGGCAGATTATATTTATTTGCTATAATGAGGTAAGTTTAACATTATTCAGTTAAAGGTAAATAGTATGGAAAATTTCTAAGATTACCATGAAGGCCCAACCATAACGAACTCTGACCCAGTAGAACTAATGTATTGGCCAATTCGGGAGGTAAATTGAAGTATAGTGGCGAGTAAATCTGTGTGATTCTGTCAAATTGATAAGGCTTCAAAGAGCCTTAGAGTCAGTCTCATCAGCCAAAAGCTTGTGGACAATTAACATGACAAATTCTCTGTGATTTGAATAAAGGAAGGTCTAGAAAACATAATCTCTGTTAACAGGGGGAGGTAGATCACCCACACCAACAGGTTGTCCCAGTTTAGGTCACGGATGATAAAAATAAGAAACTCCTTCTGAACTGATTCAATTTGATCCTGGTAGGTCAGTTATTGTGGAGACCAGAGACAGGAGCAGTATTACAGATTTGGTCGGACCAGTGAAGTTTCAATATCATCTCTTTGATAAATACAAAGACACTTTAGCCTTATTGCAAATTACAGAAATGTGACTGTTAGAGACCGAATTAGGTTCGAAATATAACCGATTAAAAGTTTCGTTTTGAATATCGTTGATGAATAGGTTAAACAACAAGAGGAACACCAGAAGATATAACCGACTTAAAACGCACACTCAGAGACCGTCCGAAAGTAGAATGGATGGTCTACCAAGCTAAATTTATGTAGAAGTAATTTTTGATTAACTGCATCAAAGGCTTTGCTTTGAAAAAATTTCCTTGCAGGCTCCATTGGAAACAAACGTTTTTCTAACTAAGACTATTTTTCGGACCTTACTTTTCTAAGCGAGCTATTCTAAATAGATGTCCGATTTCGACCAAACTTGGTGGAATCATGGAATAGGATAATCAAATAACAAGTACGGAAATTAGAGGCGATTCCATTTAAAACAAAAAAGTTTGTCTCTCTAGAACTTCTTTTTCAACCGATCATTCTGTATTGTAGCGATATGCTATAGACATCCGATTTTGACAAAACTTTGTAGAATTACCCTGTAGTTCAGCTGCACCGGTGCGGCATTAACGATTTCTCTAGCTCTTCGTAGTGAGCACTCGCCACCAGCCAAGTATTTGCCTAACGAATTTTGTATGGGAATGTCCGGAAAACATACCGATCGGTACGACCGTGCATTACCAGTTGTTAGTGTGGTGATGGGTGCACACCATAGTTCACGTACTAGACTAGCTCTGTGATGCCTTACCTGTCGTTTACCGCGCCAGTCGCTAACGTTTAGATAAGCGGGAAATAGTTTTTAGAACTTTTAACGAATTTGTAGGATTAGAAGTTAAATATGTGTCACCGGCGGCATTAACGCTCAGTGATGCATCAGGTCGTTAGGCCACCAGCTAAACTACAGGGGAGCTTAACATTACATTGGTAGTATTTCTCATATGTAGACTACGAAATGGAATTTCACTTCACAGTAAATTCGCTTCCGACCCAAAAACGACCCAATTTCCATGCTCTTTACACGATTCGGTCGTAAAGAGTAGATTACAAATTAAATTTTATTTTGTTGTAATATTGTACAAGTATGTTCTGAACCAATGTTCGAACCAAAACCTTCGTCCAAAAACCTTGAACCTCAAATTTCCGAACCTTAACCATGGTTAAACTTTGGAACAGGAATTCCGAAAAATTTGTTGGGCTTGCAGCCCTGCATCAAATAGAATCGGACACCTAGATTTATGGTTTTTCAAAATTCAACATTTCAAAAGTCTAAAAAATTAACTTTCTGAACAGATTTAAGAACATTTTTGAATGATGGAACGGGCTTAAAGGAGTGAAATTCGGTGGAATTAAGGGCGATCCTTAAACAAAAACAGTTTTTGACAAATTTTTCGGATTTGCCGTAACTTCAAGAGTCCAAAATATGACTTTCCTTCCAAGTAGGTTTAAGGGTAAGTCGCGACGATATACACAAGGAAGGCCTTTAAGAATTGAGATAGGGTGAAATTAGGGGCGGTCCAATACCTTTTTCACGCAGTTTTATGGGCAAATCGGGACTTTATACTTAAGGCTCGGAGAATTAAATTACGATCCTTAAACAGAAATATCATCTGCCCAAATTTTCCGACTGCGTTTCCTACGAAAGTCCACAAATAAACTTTCCAAGCCGATGTAAGCAAAATTCGAGACGTTATCCTTAAATACAGGTTTTAAGGGTTGAGATTCAGCGGAATTGAGGGCGATGCTTGTGTTTAAACTTGCCGTAACTTCAAAAGTCCGAATAATTGTCTACGAAAACGGAAATATTCCTTCAATTAATATATAATTGATTGAGATTGAACTACTGAACCAAACCGAAACCAAACATGCAATAAAACGAGCCTGTGGTTCAAAAACTCCTTGAACCACTGAACCGAACCAGTTCTTATTTCCTTTCGGTTTGAATCCCTACTTTGTATTAGAAGTTTTGAAACTTGATCGTCAAGTGAGGCACATAACTTGAGATCAGCAGCGTAAATAAGAACATATGAAAATAAAAGCTCTTGCGGAATATCGTTGATCAAGGTACCAAGATGTCTGCCCTGCGGGTCACCAGAAGTAACGTGAACGGTATCGGATTTAGCAGACCTAAATCGCACACGCTGGGAGCGATTGGTAAGGTAAGATTTGATCAGGCAGAGAAAGTAGGATGAGAGACCTATTAAGCATAATTTTTGTGGAAGTAAATTATTATTAATTGAATCAAGGGCTTTGGTGAAATCGGTGTGGGTGTCATAAGTGTGTTTTCGATTGTCAGGCTTGTCAAGTAACGAGTGAACCATAGAGGAGAGTTGTGTAGGTCGATTGACGAAAGAAACACACACAATCAAAAGACCGAAAAGCGCAGACCGCAGACCGTCATACTGAGAGAGTCAAAAATTAAGCAATATGCAGAAGAAAGAATAAACACCCTGTAGTTTAGCTGCACCGGTGCGGCATTAACGAATTCTCTAACACTTCGTAGTGAGCACTCGCCACCAGACCAACCACTAGCCAAGTAGTTGCCTAATGAATTTTTTATGGGAATGTCCGGAAAGCGTACCGATCGGTACGACCCTGCATTACCAGTCGTCAGTTCACGTACTAGACTAGCGCTGTGATGTATTACCTGTCGTTAACGACGCGACTGACGCTCAGTGATGCATCAGGTCGTTAGGCCTGGTGGTGCCTTGACACCAGCTGTACTACAGGGCAGATTTAGGAACAAAGAATAACCAAGAAAGAAGAGAAAAGAAAAAGCTATCAGAACTTGAAAAGGAAACTAAAAATAAGAAATAAATTTTAAAGAAAAGAGATAGGAGAGCAGCGCAAGGAAATGGAAAGAAGGGAATTAGAATAATAAAAGTAAGAAAGAAAGAAGGAAGGGGCAAAAATTGGAAGAAGAATGAAAGACTCGAGTATGAACCTTAAATAGAAGGTGATTGCGGAAAAATAGAAAGGAAATTTAATTTTAAAATAAGGAGAAAAGAATAAGAAAGAGATAGAAAGTAAAAAGGAGAATAAACGATACTGAAGTAAGGATGAAGCCGGTCAAGTAAAGGTAGAAACAAGGAAAAATGGAAGTGTGAATGCAAAAAAAGAATCAACAATCCTTGGCCGTCACCTCGTCATTTATCCCACCTCGCGTGCCATTTATGCCTTGACTCTGATATAACCTTGACTTTACCCACATAAAAGTCACCCTACCTAGACTTAAAACACAATTACAGCAAATGGAAATGCAAATTCAAACGGAAACGGAAATGCTTACCTGTCGTAATATCGCATAGAAGACATCAAGATGTGAATTCAAATTGATGCCATCGGGCGCCTGCAGGCTCTGGGCCTCGTCGCATTCCTGCTGCTCCACGAATACGTCCAATTGTACGATGATATCGCCCACACTTTGTGCGACTTTTCTGCAAATAGAAGGGAAAATCATGTCATTAACGGGGTTTCAATTTATGATTCAAGCAATTCGCATTTGGAATTAATTGTTAGCTTATTTATGTGGCATTTTTATGGCAAATTTATGGCATGTCACAGAAATGCCCACAAGTAGTTGCTAGCTAGCCAGAATCAATAGAGACGACGGCGTGGTGACATTGAGTAACCTCGGGAGGCTGCCAAAATAAAGGGGGAGGCCTCACTTGAGATTCTGCACCAGTTGCAAGGCGGTGCAGCTGTAGCGCGACAGCGAGCCACAGAATGTGAGGCGTCGTTGCAGATGCAATGGCGAGGGCAATGGAGATCCGGATGCGGACGATGACGACGACGACGACGACGATGTTGACGACTCCAGGCTGCCTGCCTGCCTTGGCAAACAACTTATAGGCAACCACCTGGGCCGGGTCTAACCATATTTGCTGATTTGACGCTGTGAAAATCGTTAGTCAAACGTGAGGCAATGTTGTCCTTGCAAAATGTCCTTGTCAATTGCACAGATTGACTCCTTTTATGGTTGGCAAATTGATATCCATAAATTGACTGACACTTTTTAATTGCCTTTTGCAATTGAACGAGAGAACAGCCAGCAAGGCAATAACGAGGACGCAGCAGGACTGTCAGAGTCGAACCGAAACCGAATCTCTGCTGCTGCTCTGGTGCCACGTGCTGCGCGCGCAGGAGTTGCGACTCTTTTTTTTTGGCCAGCTCTTTATTATGACGAGCAACTTCGTCAACATCCATCGGCATTGCCATGGACACGGACACAGCCACGTGATAATTTGCATTGGTTTTGTGTTGTTTTTTTTTGGCAAAAGTTTCTATTTTGGTTTTGTTTTTGTCACGGAAGTTGTTACGGGACTGAGATTGAGTGAGGGCTTTTTTTTGGCGGGGAAGTTGGAGCGAACCGAAAAAGGGCAAATTATAAACATGTAACGGAAGCCGCAATGAAATCGACTTAAGGTAGAAGCGAAAGTCTAAAAATCAATTTAATTAGTTGAAATTTGATTTTATATTTGGATGGTACTCTCTCTAGGTTAGGAAATGGTACTCAATTTGGCAGTTTTTGGAAAAGTCGGGTTAGAAGAGTATGATACAGGTTATAACTTATCTATAACGCCCATTTTCATTCACCTATGTCCATATTTGTCAATGTAAAAAGCAGATTTAGGTCATATAGTTGAAATCTTATTTTCAATTTGGAAGGTACTCCCTCCAGTGCTAGGATACGGTACCTTGTAAATGTAAAATGGCTTAACACAGCCCCAAAGGACCAAAGCCGAGCTTCTCTCAATCTCTTGGCTTGTGCGCTTCTAATTTTCGCACAAGAGAAAGGGACCAACAGTTTAACGCCGAATCCGAACGGCAGTTTGAGAAGCTTTTCATGGCTAATTACTACAAAGCTGGCGCCAATAGCAGAGAGAGGTGACCGGGTGCAAAAAAACTTTTCATTAGAGTTCGAGGGGATCGCACGCCCGCAGGGCGCGCACATTAGCCGCTGGCACGGCCAATTTTCGAAAAGTCAAAGAGAAAAACAGGTAAAAACTAGTCCATAACGCCCATGTAAAGGGCAGATTTAGGTTATATAAGCCAGAGTTCCAAAAAAGCCAGAGAATCCAGAGAAGCCAGAGTTGCACGCTTCAGATGCTTTTGTGGCTCATCTAACGGAGGTTTTTAGTGAAATTTTTAAGGCCAGACGTGTCCCCAAAGAGCTTACGGAAGAACATAATTTACCCAATCTTTAAAAAGGACGACCCTGATGAAGTGAGCAATTACAGAGGCATTTCCTTTTTGAATAACAACTCTAGTCAAAAGATTTACGTCAGTTATCCTATCCCGCAATAACTCGTATCTAGAGGAACACCCAATATTACATCAAAATCGAACTGGATTTGGGAAAGTATATTCTTCGATAGACAGCATCTTTGTGTTGACTTCAATATGTAGGGAATTCCTGAGGACGAACAAATAACTGTACCTGTTTTTTATTGATTTCAAAGCAGCATTGGATTCAGTAGATAGAAAACTCCCGATTTATAAGCTAGCGGATTTGGGTATCTCGACCAAAATGTTACAAATATTAAGAAGTCTCTATGAAGAAAATCAAACGGCAGTGTGGGATGGATCTAACCTTTTGCCCTGATTCGAAAAAAATCGTGGAGTCAAGCAGGGGTGTATTATTAGCCCTCTTTTTTTCTCCTTACTTGTAAATGATATCTCCACTGAACTCCATGGCTGCAAACCTCTTTAAAATCCTGATGTACGCGGACAATGTGGTCACCCACGCCGAATCATCAAAAATGCAACAGGAGATGGTCAATGAAGTGCAGAGATATTGCCAAAAATGGGGTTGGTAATCAACTCGGACAAGTCCAAAACAATGGTAATCCGTAATGGACGAGGGAGGCTGGCGCGAGATTAGAAATGGTAACTTGGGAATATAGAACTGTAAACTGAAAAACTCTTCAAATATCTTGGAGTGACCTTATCTTCAAACATGTCTTTCAAAAAGCACATAAACTTAAAACTAAGCGAGTTTAAAAGAGCCCTGAACAGTACATGGAAAACCTTAATAAAGAAGAAAAACGTAAGCGCGAGTAAAGGCAACGGCGAGAGCTATTATATGCAATGCTGCGGAAGTCTGGGGATGGGACACTTTCGAAGATGTCGAAAAACTCTTAAGTCTCTTTTTTAAAAAGGCCTCCCTGAGATGTTCCATTACACAATCCAAGCACATTTTCAAATATATAAACAAAATCATGTCATATTTAGCTGACAGGTAACCGCAAATGGTAGCTTCTATACTTACAGCGTCGTCATCGCAGTGCTTCCAAAAATGAACAAAACAGAAGCCTAGACCTTCCCACCTGAAAAGAGTGTCAGTCTAAACAACTAGCAAATGCTAGACGAGCCTGCGAAGCGCCTCTCGGGAGAACTACAAGCGTCTAATTTACGAGCTCGGAGAGAAAAACTACTTTAGGGATGAGTTTGACAAATTAACCATTTCGTATATTTGCTGAGTAAGAACAGAGGTATTGGATGGTACTCCCTCTTACGGCTTGGAAATAATAAACTTGTCAATTTTTGGAAAATTCGGGTCATATTAGTATAATATCGGCTTTAACCAGGTAAGAGGTTCTATTTCGGTTTTTAATTTATTTCGGTATCGATACGGTACGCGGTTTTTTATTTCGGTATATCGGTAGTAAAAATTTTTTAAGCATTAGAAAAACTTAAATTCTGAGGGTCCAAATCATTTAATTCCTTTTTAATATAATGAAACACAATTCAACAAAAAAGTTTTAGTCGTTTGATGTTGAAGTAAAATTATAGACGCTATTTCACATCTCGTATTATTTTACGTAAGGAATGCCCGCAGCCTATACGCACCGCCCTAAATTGTTTGTTGTTGCAAAGCCATTCCAATGCGTATAGTAGCCTGCGCATAACGAAATTACAACAACAACTTTATTTGTCTCTTCTCTTTTTCTCCTCTGCTTTTTGCAGAATTGAGCATAGCAACATATTGGAATGAGTTTGTGTGCGAGAATTTTGTTGTTGTGCGAGGAATGATTTAGAGTGCATCAGATAGCCACAAGCACACGCAACCCCTGAATAACATTTCGTTACTGAAAATAAATAAGTAATCAAAAACAGTAATCAAAACAAATTGCTTTCTAGCAACAATATTGTTTCTACCGAAAACAAATCTGCCGGCTGCTCTCCCGTCAGCAACACTTTAGTGTGTTGCGGAAATTCATAGCAGCATCTCGCTCACACCCATTTCGACTTCCACTAGAGAAACATTGCTGCGTGAAATTGTCGGTAGATCACTGATCATATTTATCCCGAGCCATCTAGCGATAGCCTATCGCAGCCAATGAACTGTCATCTCGAGCATCATTGGTGTAAGAGATGCAAGGGCAAAAAACCCAAGCCGTACCGGTACCAACGTTTTGGTTTCGCACTGGCTCTATCGGTTCCAATAATAACGGTAAGCGGTATTCGGTTCTCATAAAAAAAATTTCTATCGGTTCCGGTTTCGGATCCGGTACGTGATTTGAAACGGTTTACTTCGTATTGTTCCCTGGTAATAACTTTTTTATAACGCCCATTTCCTTTCACCTATATTCATATTTGTTAATGTTACGGACAGATTTATGTCATATAGTTGAAATCTAAGTTTAGATTTGGATGGTACTCCGTCGTAAGGCTAGGAAATGGTAACTTTATAGTTTGGTAAAAGACGTACAGCATTTTAAGAAAGGCGTTAAAATGATTGACATGTTTTAAGATGTTCCCATAAAAACAAAACAGTTTTATTAACTAAGACCATTTTTTTGATTAATTGGTTCTATGGCAGCTTTACTTCGATTTTGACATGACTCATTTTCAGTGACTCTTGTTCAGTGCCTGTTGTTCAAGTACTCTTGTTCAGTGACTCATATTTAGTGACTCTTGTCCAGGGACTTTTGTGGACTCTTGATCTGTGACTCTTCTTCGATTCAGTGAACCTTTTTTAAGGCATTTCTTCAGTGATTCTTTTTTAGTGACTGTTTTTGTGACTCTTGATTCTGCACAGTGACTCTTTCTGGCTTCTTGTTCTGTGACTTTTCTTCAACGATCTGGTTAGGATTGTTTTTCAGTGATTCTTGTTTAGCGATTCTTGCACAGTGACTCTATCTGGCTTCTTGTTCTGTGACCTTTCTTCGACGATTCTGGGTTAGTGATTGTTTTTCAGTGACTCTTGTTGGGCGACTCTCGTTCAGTGATTCTTGTTCAGTGACTCTTGTTTAGTGATTTTTCTTCAGTGATTATTGTTTAGTAACTCTGGTTTAGACTTTAGTTCAAGTATTCTTGTTAAGTGAATCTCGATCTATGCTTTTGTTCAGTGACTTCTTTTAAGTGATACTGGTTAAGGGAATCTTATTCAGTGACTTTTGTTTAGTGACTCTGTTTCAGTGACACTTTTGTTCAGTAACCTTTCTTCAGTGATTTTTCTTTTCGGTTACTCTTGTTGAGCTGATTCTTGTTCAGTGACTCTTTATTTTATTCTCTTAAGATTAATGTTCAGAGACTTTTCTTCAGTGATTTTGGTTCAGTGACTCCTGAGTGATTTTTCTTTAGTGACTTTTGTTCAATAACTCTTGTTTGGTGACTCTTGTGCAGTGACTAGTGTCCATGACTCTTTTTCAGTGCCGTTTGTTGAAGTACTTTTGTTCAGTACCTCAAAATCAGTGACTGTTGTTCAGTGACTCTTCTTAAGTGACTCTTGTTCCGTGACTTTTGGATAGTGACTATTGCTTAGTGTCTTTTCTTCAGTAATTCTTGTTCAGTGACTATGATTGAGCGACACTTGTTGAGTGCCTCTTCTTCAGTGTCTCAAGATAATTGACTTTTGTTCATCAAGTGAACGTGTTCCGTGTAATCAGCTTTCTTAACCCAACACTGATCGAAAAGCCAGAAGATCATTCGAAAATTATATTATTTACTTATTTGGTGCTAAAATTGAATATTATAATCCATCCAACATTCAAATAAATGTTTACTTATCTTATTAAATTTCCCCACTTTGAAATTGGATATGTTTATTTTTAACTCGCATTTGACTTGTTCTTAAAGGTAATTCAATAAAGGAGAATCTTTCAGATGGGGCGTAATTCCATTTGTAATACAATCTGTACACAACATTTCCGAACTCAACCTCTCATTCGATTAGAACTCATTATGAAAAAACAACAATTAAAATCCGCTTAACAGCTTCCAAGCTACGCAAAATTTTAATGAATTTAAGAAACTGAACAAGAATTCTCATAACCAACCGCCCTCCCTCCTGGGGAGCGGCCCGAAATCAAAGCGCGTCTCAGCTGAATGAAAACGTTTAAGCGAATTTGTAATAAATTAAAAAGCGCGAGAAACTACGCGTTAAAATTTTCATAACAATACCGAAGAACGCAGGGAGGCAGACAAATGGTCCACCACTTGACAAATGGCATAAGACAATCAATTAGGCATTTTCTAAGACGAGCCCCGGAGTGGGTCTGATTGACGGTTTGTTTTCTGTATTGTTCATTTTTGGTTTCGAACTATTTCAAAAAATTAATTGAATTTGTTAGTTTTGTTTTCTGCCAAGCAACAAATTTGTCAACTTGGGCAGCCATAAATAAACCCGTTTCTGAAGGGAGCAACAGCTAACTAATTGATTTATTGTTAACTAATTAAATATGGAATTAATTGCTTGGTCAAAGCGAAACTCGGCGCAAATTATTTGCATAAGAGCGGCGACGAAATGGAATGAATGTTTGACAGGCGTCGTTAATGACCATCCTCTCCACACCGCCTCTAGGCTGGTGATACCTTGATCTTGTCTTGTTGAGATGCATGCAAATTAAAAATGTGTGTGTGCCTCCGATTCAAATGAAACATAAACGGTTTGTGATATTCCATTGGCTTACATTTATATATGTACACTCTGGTGGGCGTGTTTCAGGGTTTCACCTTACAACTATTGCATAAATTGTCCGAGGTGAATATCAACTAAGAGTTTTAATAGCTGTGGGTGCCTGGCAATGTCTTTGTCCCCATTATCTTCACTTACCTTAGGTTATTGAGCAGCGGTAAAACTTTGAGACCTAAAAAAAAAGAGTGAGATAATTGCAAATTAAAAATAAATAATAAAATTATGTAAAATGTGAAAATATATACTATATAGATAAAAGAGTGCGACTCTAAAATAAAAGATAGACAGCCCAGAAGTTTGGAACGCATAGAAAAAACCACCTTCGACCTCATAAATTAAATATATATTCTTGATCAGATGTAAGCTTTGTCCGTCCGTCTCTCCGTATGTCTGTTTCTTCGCAAACTAGTCCCTCAGTTCTTAAGCTATCGAGCTGAAATTTGTATTCTGAAAGTGACTTCTTATTAACGATTTTGGAAAGTTCTGTCGGAAATGTTTTTCATCCGATCAGGTTCAAACTCATCATACTCTGTACACCCCGGTCCTATACTGTAGCGCTGTAACAGCGGTGCTTTCAACTGCAACTACAGCATTCAAATTCATACTGAACTATCACGTAAAGCTTTACGTAAAGAGAACTATTGCAATAGTAAATTCATCCGAAAATATCGTTTAGAAATGCGCCAACCTAGAAAATTTGTAATATATACCGATGTTTACCGATGTTTAAGTAGCATTTCTTTCTATGTACACAGTAAATTGTCAGTTTTCTGGTGAATATACCGAAAGATTGTTAGTCTACAGTAAATTAGTAGGAATACTATTTTAGCTGTCAAGTTACCATTCAAATGGTAAGATAACAACTTTTTCTGCTGAAGTACCTAAAAAAAGAAATGTAACTATTTTTACAGAATAAATAGTAACTTTACTATGTGACTGTTTTAGTGACGTTTTTAAAAATCAATGAGAGAACTTTTCGGCAGCCTCCAGGTCATACATTTTAAAACAAGACACGCATCTTCTGCAAGACGGCAGAGGAAATTCCGACTTTTCCAACAATTGTCAAGTTAGGACCCATTTCGTTTCCCTAATTGGGAGTACCATAAAATCGGATATATAAACTATATGACCTAAAACTGCTCTTAGCAATGTCAATTTCCATAGATGTATAAAAATGTGCGTTATGGATTAGTCTTAGCCCTTAGTATACTCTTCTAACACGACTTTTTCAAAAATTGCAAAAGTAGGTATCATTCCCTAGCCTTAAGAGGGAGAAGCATACAAATTGAAAATAAACTTGTAAATATATGGAAATAAAGTATTTCTCCCATCTGGAATGTAAGCTAGCTGAGCTTTGGAATTTCGAACGTTTTCAAATAGCACGAGAACGTAAGTTAAAGTCGGTCCTGCCCGACTTCGATATACGCGTTACTCAGAGAAATTAATGTTGTACAGCCTTCTCTTATGTTAGTTAACAGAGCATTAACATTAATAAGAACATTTCAACATTAAGTAAGTAAACAGAGCAAGTGGCGCCAGAAAGTATGCAACATTTTTATACTCTGTACCAAAGGTACATAGAGTATAATAAGTTTGTGCAAAAGTATGTAACAGCCAGAAGGAAGCATCTCCGACCACATAAAGTATATATATTCTTGATCAGCATCAACAGCCGAGTCGATATAGCCATGTCCGTCTGTCTGTCGGTCTGCCCGTATGAACGCACAGATCTCAGAGATGGTAAGAGATAGAGGTTTGACATGTATGGGACTTAGGCTTCTTATACTTGCAGGCAGATGAAGTTTATTTTCAATTTTTAATATCTCCCACAGTTTTATAGATAGAAGGTTCGTTCCTTCTGGACATATTTAGTAATCAGGATTATTTATCGAATGGTTAAGATCGGATGAACGGTAGTAAAGATATGAGCAAACGAAAATTCAATATATCTGGGCTGCTCCTGCAGCAGCAAAACACATACATATGTATGTAGATGTATGTATATATGAGCAACGACTTCACAGCAAAGTGATAGCCAACAATATTTTAGGACAAATTTTTATTTAACGATTCATATTGGATCGTTGTGGGTGTGATGACCCAGCCCCGCCAAAAATTCCACCTTTTAAATGAATTAAACCTGCAAATATATTGTCTGAGGAATTCCAACAACGAAATCCCATACAAAACCTTACAGCTATGGCTAGCTCATTAGATCCAATTGGATTTCTGCAGCTAACTGGGACGCTCTCATTTTCCCCCTGCCTTTTCCCACACAATATTGAGAGAGAGAAATTAGAGATGGTCGCGGGACAAATATATCGCCCGATACCCATCTGACTACTAAGACGAGGATTGTTGGAATTGCAAATAATATAAAAATAGTCTAGTTCTTTAATTCTAACATAATATCAAGCAATCACAACGATGTTAAGTCATTCTGGTCACTCCGGAGTCCCGCGTAGTTTTCGATGTACGCCCATCTCTAGCTCTGGCAAATGCAAAGGTTTTTGTTTGTCTGCGGCGCGTGCCAATCCTCTCTCTCTCCCTCTTTCTCCTAATTATACTCTGTACCAAAGGTACATAGAGTATAATAACTTTGTGCAAAGATTTAAGCAACTCAAGTCGACTCGTAGGTCTTTATTCTTATATCGACCCCATTTCTATTGCAATGGCCTCCTCGTAGTTTTACCTGGATACCGATTTTATATAATATAATCGGGAGCAAATGCGAGCGGCGACCCCAACTGGTACAGAGTATAATATAGTCGGGCTTGACCGACTTTCTTCCTTGTTTTTTATCGATATACAAAAAGCTGGCTGCAAAGCTTGCTTTGTTTATTGTTTTATTTGCAGCACCAAAATCTTTATGAATAAAAGGAGTTTTTCAACTCTAAGCAATGGAAAGGGAGTTCGAAGCGGTAGAGCAATGAATAAATAATGCAAGAGAGTACAGAAAGAGTCCTAATTACGTTACCGATCTGAATGATGTCACATTTGTTCAATGATTCAGGTTGACAAAATCAACATGTAAGATAATTCTTGCTAGGATTGGAGATCAAGTTAAAGGCTTAACTTCAGTGGCGATTCAACTTGTTGTGACTAGGATTGTTAACATGTCTTGGCGGTGCTGTGCTCTGATGTGGAGGCAGCCTTCCTTTGACAAGCTGTGCAGGTAAACAAGTACCCCGCTTTTGCTTTACATTCATCGCAAGCAATTTTATTAACCTTTTCCCAAAAAAGTTACCAGCAACATTCAATAGCATTAGGAAATCCATAACAAAAGTTCTCAATTTGTTGACTGTGTCTGGTCACCTCATCGCTGTATAGGAATTTATCGATATCACATGAAACTGCTGTTGAGAAAACCAAATGACTTAGCCGCTCGTTATCTTAAGAAACAAATATGACCGGCGCGCCGATTAGCTAACCGAAACCTTTGAGAAATCGGGCCTATCAAATAATGAAAACCGCTTGGTAATATCAGTTTTAGTTTTTGTGTAATTAAAATTTCTGTAAACCTTTAACAACTGGCATTACCCTTAAAGACCCCCAACTAAACCCAGCTTCGTTCCCTCAATATTCCTTGAAATATTTTGGGAGTTTTTATATTTATGTTATTTTTTGCTGCTTTATTTTTGAATCGAACTGGTTCAAGAACCGAGCCAAACTATTTTCCAAGCTGTTGGCTTACCAAACATAAATTTTCATTAAGCATTTTTGGAACTTCTTAATCGATCTACATATAGTCATTTTCGGCAATTGTTTGCCACTTTCGTACCCTCCTAGAGATTAATGTGTTTCGGTTTCTGTTTCAAACTACAACAAAAGACAAGGCACTTAATATGTAACAAGTCGCTTCGCCAGTTGTTGACAAACATGGGGCCACACATCACATCCTGCCCTTTTCGTTGCCCCTTTCCTGTTCAAAGTTCATGAACTGTCCCTCGCCCCAGCTACAACATCTTCGCTCTCAATGCTAAGCACTCGTCAACTTCGCTGGTGACTTTGATTGAGCGCAGTTGTGCGTGCGTAAGGGCGCAGGCGCAGCACCAAAAACTGGCTGGAGGGGGGGAGGATGCTGATGCACTTGCCAGACTTGAGGGGAGCTGCAGTTTTATTGCTCTTAATTAAAATAAATTGAGCTGCGCTTTTTTAGCATTACAAGAAAACAATAATCAAGCAGCACACAAATTTGAAATCTCAACGGCAAAATGTAAGTCACGCACTCTCTTTGAGTGAGGGGGAGGGTGGTGGGCTCCAGTTCGATCCCTGTCCACATTCCTGAGCGACACATTTGACAAGCAACGGCCGCATTTCGGTTGGCAATGAAATGAAGTATTCAGTTTCAAGGCCATTGACTTGGCTGCGAGTTTCCAGGAACGCCCCACAAATATTTGCATTTTTCAATACGAAAAACTTTTGCTCCGTTCTGTTCTGTGTGTTGTGCTAATGCCACTTAAGTGCCCAATTATCGGTGTGTGTGTGTGTGTAGCCATCATATCTGTTGTATGTCATCTGTCAGGCCATAGCTGCCGGCTGCGCGCGGTATTTACTGATTTATGCCCCATGATTTTCCACTTTGGCATGCAAAAGTTTTTATTTGCTTAACAATTTTCCTGGCCAAATTCAATTTTCAATTGATGGATTTAACTGCTTTGAATTGGGCGTGTTCCTTTGGATCAAGACCTCGACTTCCGAATGAAACGACAAACAAAGAAACTTTTACACACAACACACACATTTTAATTGTGTGCGCCTTTTATGGTTTTCAATTTCAAACAAATAAAATGACAGCAAAACGAAGTCGTAAAATGAAATTATGAACGTCAAGGCACCAAATAAGGCAGCCCAAAAGGGGGAAGGGGGAGAGGGGAGGGACCTGCTAGTAGCACAGAAGCCTCAACGACGACTTTCACGAGCGTTTTCGTAATTAATTTTTTATTATTATTTTGTATTTACAATACAATATCAGTAGATATATACTCGTATGCGAATATATCCAATTTTATATTGTGGCGAGTGCGCAAATAAAAGCAAAAGGCGAAAAAACGAGCTTGACCGGAAGTGACTTGGGCCTGCATTGGGCGGGCCTTGGCTATGCCAGAGAATGAATTGATTCATCGGTGCTAATAAATTGCCTGTATCTAATGCGTGTTTATATTGTCGAAAACAAGTGTGTCAAGTGATACGCCAAAAGATCACCTCAATGGCACTTGGCACAGTGTCGTCTAAATCTAGAGTTACACATAAGCATACTTAAAAGCAATCAAATATACCGAAATTATCTAGAATTACTAAAAATCTAATAAGCAAGTGAAAATGTACAACTTTTAATTTGGAAAACCTGAACAAATTTCAAGAATTTTCATGTATCATGTCCAACTGGTCTCTGTTGCCCTGGATAGCCCCCTCCAAGTCGTTCTCCCAGATCCACTAATCACCTTCGCCGAGTTGAAAGGGAATATCAATAAACTGATGATATGTAAGACCCCAAGCATCGACATCATAAACAACAGGTCCAACCAACAACCTTAAGAAGTATAACCGGAACCGTAGGGTAACTGAGAACCAAAAACGTTGAAAAGGACCTTCCTGTTCCTTTGGTTGAATCAAAATACATTAGGCATCACTTTCTTAACGAACAACAGTTAAATAAGCAGTGGGACAGAATGGAAAACTGACCGGCAGAAATTAATAACGTCGTTGTTTTTGAGTTTAATCATTATAATCGTGGCGTCCTGAGAGAAAAATTTTACTAATAAAGAATATTAAAAATGTAATCTTTTGGTAAAACCAAATCCATTCGCGAATTCTTCAGATCAATATGAACCAAAATGGTGTTAGATAGAATTCATAACCTTAACTAAATATAATCGCACTAGGCATTCATTAGCAAAATGCTCAAAACTAACCATTTACATATTGGTATTGTAATTTAGGCGTATTATTTTGGGATCGTGCCTATATCTGAAACTGATCTATGACCTCAAGCCAAGAAAAACCTAACTATTGGATCCAACTTGAGCTGAAATCATTTTAAAAACAAACAAACAAATCAGATCAAACATTTTTGGGGATGTTCTTTATTTTGGGTTGTGTTGTGTACAAGAATTGCTACATTTGGCTTTGTTCTTTGAGTTCTAAGTGTAAAAATAAAATAGGATCTAAGTTTTCAGCCTTAAGGTTGGTACGCCGTTCTTCCAAGACACGATTCGCCGAACTAAAGCACCTTTCACTAGAAGCGCAAGATTCAGGCATACATAATATTTGCCTTGCTAGTTTTTTAATTAGGGGAAATTCCTTTTCGTGCATCTTCCACTTCAAAATATTTCTTCAGGATAAAAATCATCTTTGTACATCTCCAGCTGGACATTTATTACGCTCTCGGAGCTTTGTCTGTTGGGTATTTGTATATCTCTATACTCCAACATATCATCTTCGGCTAGATCAGTATCTTTGCTTTTGTCACCTTCGGCCAGTTCATCCATGCTTAATTGACCATATATCGCATTGAGTAACATGCTCTCTTAGCAACCTACGACTAACAGTGGTGGAGTGTGGCAAAAAATCATCGATTAAATATTTTTTGGTCCCTAATTTGACTACCACATCAATTTAACATCGTGCAAGATTCTTAAATCCCGACCCATTTACGGTCTCAAGGGACGAATGTCTTGAGCGACAAATATAACACAGCTTTTCGCCACTTCCTCTCTTATGCGGTCATCGACAACCAACCATGATTTTTTTTGAATCTGGGATAATTAATTCGCTGGTGCTTAAGCGCTTGTAACACACATGCTTTCGCAGATTTGATGGACTAGATCCTTTGGGAAATTTAAATGGTTTTTTCCATCTCTTCCACAGTACATACCCAACCAGTTCCAATGTATTGGCCTCGGCAATTTTGTCAAAGAATTTCCACACATCGCTGGAACCACTTGATTCAAGTCCTTCATATTCTCCAGCTCTATCTTTCTGGAAATGTCCATTTTATTTTTATTTTATAGTAAACGAACGTTACGATGTGGAAGCAAGTCGAGAATACAATTTTTTTACAACAAAAAATGAGTAAAATAAATAAAACGGTGCGGTTCCTGTGATGCTACGGATCTACGGTGCCGAAATGACAGCTAGGCAATCTTACTCATTTGTAATCATACTCGGCGAGTACTGCTCGATTACTATTTTACTTACTCGAGCAGGTCTCTAATACCAAACACTAAAAAAGTGTTAGGCTAAATGTATTTCTTTAATTATAAACATTCATAAATATAGCATACTTTGAGGGGGAAATATTATAGACTTGATATGATTATTTGAAAGTCTTTTGATGTTGAAACTCAAGGAATTTTAACGACCACCATTTAAGTACATATTCTTAATTTTGCAAACGTTTTACGCTGGGGAAATCTTTATTTATAAATAAGACTACTCTCCTAGAGCGTTCAGCTTCCATAGCTCTTAAAAAGTGCTTCCATTCAATTGTATGTAATCTCCGCTGGCAAATAAATCGATTCTAGAATTGATGTATCGATTTTTTCCCTGCGTGAGAAGCATCGATCTAATTTTTGAGAATCGATTAAAATCGAAAAAGGTCCCACCACTGCTTGGAGAAACAAAGTCGGCGAATCTCGTGCCGTGTACAATAATGGGTCAAATTCATTTTCTATTCTGTTTTAGGATAATTAATATGTCTCTTGCAAGGTGGTCAAGCAATGTTCAAAAAATTTGAAAATATTTATGGTATCGGTGTATATGCCTCAAATTTACTTAATCATTTGAAAAGAGCACACCCGATGATTTTTTTATGAGGTTCCTAAGGAAATTCTAATAACGCCTTCTTGGTTTCTTAGTGTCATTATAGAAAGACAAGTTAACAAAAAATAGTCACATTTCTAATGAGTCATTAGTAATGACGATGTTGTTATAAAAGTAAAGCAATTTTTTTAAATTCTCTCGCTCCCAAATCAGTTTGCCTACTGGAGTATTCGAAAGTATGTTCTTAAGGTTATCTAGATAGATTTTTATAACAAGTTGGCTTTAATTGCTTGATTCATGAACAGAATTTTGATGAAATCTCCAATTGCGCTCTGAATTATTTGTGCATCCCAGCTTGCTTTACGGAGTCGGAACGTATGTTTAGCAATGCTGAAAACATAAACTCGGACAGGCGCGTACCCTTAAAACTAAGTATTTACTAGATCCAACACTATTATTTCATCGTTTATGTGACAGGTAGTGCCATCTAGAAAATAAAAGATGAGCCCTGATTGTTTATTCCACTCAAATGTAAAAATCGATTTTAATCTATTAAAAGTTATAAAAAATAAGACTATCTCTTTTGTGCTGGTAGACAATGTACGATGAACAACTTTTACAAGTAATCTCGAAAATTAAAACATTTGAGTTGTGCCTCTATATTTTAACATGTGAGATAAAATCGTCTATTGGTCTTCAGAGTTGTCTTAGGTTTCGGAAAATAACCCATTTTTAAGAAAAGTCGGATTGTAGAAGTATAATAGAGGAGTTCATAAAGCACGTTTTCATTAACCTATGTTGATATCTGTAGGAGTTATAGGCGACTACGTATAATTCGACTTAAATGATCTCAGCGTTTATAAATTTTTAAAATAAAATTTACGATTAAAGGATTATTTAATGACCTTTTACAATCCGAAATACGTTTTTTTTGCAACATAAGATTTAAATTAATTAAGAAGAGTTTCGGACTAAACTAGAAGAAACATAATTAAAGCTCTTTGACAAAAACTTAAAATGCTTTTACATCTGAATTAAAAGTCTTCAACTTTATGACTTACAAAGTAAACAAGCTTAACCAGAAATCCAAAAAGTAATGGGTACAGAGGTACGAGGTCTCCTGTAGATTAGGTCCCTCTTCGCTTAAAACATTGCTCCCAAACCATCCTTAGTTTCGTTTGACAAATTTTTTGGTTTCAGAGACGCGCCTCTAAATTGCTCGCACGTGCTAAGGTTAACTGAATTGTGATTGCGTCAAGAGACAAAGGCGATTTTGTTTTTATCTTTTCTGTTTTACTAACCCATCATTAGCAAACCAATCGACTCAACCCCGAGGGTCGCTGGTGTGGCTGGTGTGTTACGGGACTGGAGACTGTTTGTGACATGCCAACTGGGCATACACATACATGGTCAAGGGCAACGGATCAGCGGGCACATCAATCAAATCAATGAAATCGAAGACAGGCAACGTAACAACCCGACGATTTTTGCGGTTGGCCTAATGTGTTTATCGTTTTTTGTTAAATAAATTATAAGTATTAATCTTACCTATAAATTCGTTCCGAATGCGTATGCGCTCCTGCAATGTGGCTGCCGAGATGATGACACAATTGATGAAGGCCAAAAGAGCGGCCTGATAGTCCAAGGGGGGCGTTGACACAGAGCTGGACTGTTCCAGCTCGTTAATGACGATTTTGAAGCGGTAACGTTGCTTTTTGAGATTCTGCCAGGAACAACAAATTTGGGACTTAATTACTTATTTCTTAATTAACTATTTGTCAGTTCTTACCTTGTAGAACTCCAGTGTTTCAATGGCACGCGCATAGCCCTCGGCATTGTAGGCACACAACGCTGAGAGCAGCTCAAAGACCTGCTTCTTGACAGTTGCATTCTGCGTGTCCAGGGCTGAGCCTAACTTGGCAATGTAGTCACGATTCTCGACAATGTAATCCAGGCCGATGCGTGAGTCCATTGTGAGTGTGAGTAGTTCTTGTTGTATTCTCTATTACGGTTCGATCGATTGATTGGTGCGGCTAGTTCCAAGAGATTTTGGTTCTGGCATGGAATATCTAAATAGTTCACGACATGCCGAAATGCAGCTCGTGCTCGGAATCTAAAAAAAAAAAGACAATGGAGAGGGAGTTAGTTGAGAACCCTTCATGGCATAGTCAATTCAATTACTTGTGGCTCCGGGTATGTCCCATATTTTGTGTAGTTTATGAACCCAAAAAGTTTTAATTAATTTATGTCCCCCCGTCCTCAGGCTAGCAATTGTCATAAATTAATTTCAGTTTTGTGCTGCAGTTGCGCCTCAAGGGCGCAACTTTGATTTCGTAGACACTTTTGCAGTTTCCAGTTTGCACAACTTTTCCATTTTTCGAGGTTCAAAGAGCATGTACCGCCTCTCAATTACCTTAAATGATCTCGTTAATTTGTTTACACATTCGATTAGTTCCCATCTAAATCGCCGACAAAAGTTTTAATCGAAAATGTTATAAAATTATTTAACATTTTTGTTAAAAAGCCGCGCGCGAGCTCCAAGTGGCACTTTGCGTTATTTGAAATTATAATTTGTGTGTACGCTAAATGCTCATGTTTTTTATTGTTATTTGCTGATTGTTGACTTTTTAAAAGGTTGACGTCGGCGGCGGCGCTAATGAAATCAAAAAATGAAATGACATCCTTGTGATATGCCTTATTGTCAGGTCTCTACTATGATATTTCCATAAACAAGTTCTCCATCAAAGCACAAATACGACATTTGCGATTTTGTGTCATGTTCTTTGAGTGGCTTTCAAGTTGGAATTTTAATGAATACGAACACCAAAAACACTGGGCTAACCGATTTAGAAATTAGATGCTGCTGATATGCTGATTGGAAATGCTTTGAGAACTTTCACATTGAATAATGCTTGTTGACACATTCTTAAAGCTTTAAAGAGACTTTGATATCTCAATTAATGCTATCATCAATGTTTTTGGTTTTTGGAATGGGCGTTTTTGATTCCTTAGAACTTGTGCATATTATACTGCCAACTATAAATAAAGTTATTTTGGAAATGTGAAATTATACATTCGATAGAGTCAAATAATCGATTTTATCGAAATTTTCGATATTGTAAAAAATATCTTTGGAATAATCAGGTTAATTGAGGTAACATTCTGACTGCGTTCAAGAACTGATGATCTGAGCTCCAAAACTCTTAAAAAAATATATTGATTCCATTAGGAATGCATCTCCCTAAATAGAACCTAAGTCAATGCTATTTAACGTTTGAAGAGAGATGATTACGCATTCTTCTCCTTTAGAGCATAATATTCCCATGGAATCTAATTGATTCGCACCGTATTCGAGGCCCTAGTGAAAGCTTAAATATTTTCTCTATTTAATAAAATACATTTTTGGACAACATGGATTTAGATTTATTTTTGATTTGATTCTTAGTGCTAAAAGTACAGGACTTTTTTGTAGCATTAATCAATCGGCGGTGTCCCAGAAATCTCTTCCAACCAAATTCCAACCCAAAACCAATTCTCGGTGTCCTAGAAATCTCTTTCGGTTGGTTTCAAACCTCTCGTATTTTGTTGGGAGATTTTGGCAAACCAACCAATACACAAACCAGCCAATACATTAACCGATCAATAGCGAATTCACGAACCCACGCAATATATCAGTTCTGTTTTTGTAGTAGGACCATAATCCTATACACACACCTTTCGAACTCGACTTTCTGACTAGACTTTCGAACTGAACGAAATCTCGAAGTTCTGGGACACCGACGGATTTCACTAGCGATTTGCAAACCAACCGAAGCCTAAATCTCTAAAGATTTCCAGGACACCCCCGAATATGACGGAAACAAGAGTTGTTGTGACAATTAACGCTAACTTAATATTTATCATAGGTTTTGACACTTTAGATATATATTTTTATAAAAGATCTTTAACTCAAAACAAAATAGGAACGACAAATGAAAGTATACCTCAATAGATTTTTTGAAAACTGGAGCGTTTCTAATTATATTGAGATCGTAAGGTAGTTAGTTCCATAGTCGAATAGCATAACGGAAAAAGTGCAAATCGGATGATGCAAGTTTATTTCGTGTGCCAATTAAATTTTTTGGCTTTTGTGAGCAAGCAAAGTTTAGCATTGGAAATAGGTACACCCAGAGAAATAAGGAACGAATCGGCGAGAACGAATTACAAATGAGAACAGTTCTCTCTCAGTATTGGCTGGCTCTGGCACTGTCAATATATAATACTACTTTGACGCCGCGGTAAACACCCGAGGTGTGGTGCTCTTGGCTGAGCGGTGGTGTCAGTGAGTGCAGTGAGGTCCCGAGTTTGAGTCCCAGTGAAGGTAAGTAAAAAATAAAATAAAATAAAAATTTGTAAATTTATCACAGAAAAATAGTGGACAGTTTTGTATACCCTTTCAGTTTGTTTATGGTAAAGCATAACAAACTATAAATGACTAAATTTGGAGGCGATCCCAAAAAAAAACAATGAAGTTTTTCTCACTAGAACTTCCTTTTTGTCTGATCATTCATACTGCAGCTATATGCTATAGTCATCCGACTTTAAACAAACTTTGTAGAATTGTGTAAAAGTATTTAAAATAAATATTTGCCAACGTAAGGGATGTTTCCATTAAAAACAAAAATTTTTTCTCACAAGAACTAGTTTTTACTCCGATCGTTCCTATGGCAGGTATATGCTATAGTCATCCGATTTTGACCAAACTTTGTAGAATTGTGTGGGAGCATATAAAACAAATACAAGCCAATTTTGAGGACATTTCCATTGAAAACAAAAAAGTTTTTCAAACTAAGACTACTTTTCCGAAGCTACTTTTCTATGACAGCTATACTATATAGATGTCCGATTTCGAACAAATTTGGTAGAATCATGGAGAAGCATAGTAAACTAGGAAAAACGAAGTTTGGAGGCGTTTTCATTGAAAACAAAAATATTTTTCCCTCTAAAACTAGTTTTTCGACCGATCGTTCCTATGACTAATTTTAAGACATTTCTGATATTCAAACTAGCAAGTTTAAGCCGGTTAGATGTCATGAGATGTTTTTACATAACTATAACGGTCAAACAGAACACCACAAGGGAGACTGGTCAACTAAACAGGAGGTTTGGGAACCTACCGGTCCCGGCCACTGAAATAATATTCCAATGCAGAAAACTGCCAGAGAGCTTTCAAAAGTTTATCTAATTTGATTTGATTTGATGTGCTCAACACATTGACAACTTATCTCTAATGATTCGCCAAATCTGTCGACGCCTCTGCTCTCATTAAAACACTGATTTAAATGAAGAATTTATCTAAATTTAAAAATGTGATTCTTAGTTTTGTCTTGGTTAGTGTTGTGGTTCCCACTTCTGTTCAGTTGTAGCACAGTGTAGTGGTATAACCAGCTTAAACAACACCCGCACAGCAGCTGGCTGACTGGTGCTCTCTATATAGCTCTCTATAGTTATGCATATGATAGGACGATAAATTAAATGCTTATCGGTAAACTGGTTCCATTAGCCCCCTAGGCTACGAATTGGACATCCACAATATTATGGCCGTTAAAGCTGAGCTTAATTGAAACGTAAGGGAAACGCCGGGGAATGGGTTCCCCTGTCGAAATCAAGTGAATGAACCCAAAAAAAACAAGCCTAATTAGAATTGGTCTTGTCAAACGTGCAGTCGTTTTTTTTTCTCCTTTGTATATTTGGTTCATTTATCTTGGCTCGAAGCCCAAAAGTCGAGACAAAAGCGGGGCGTTGACAGGCGCAAATGGCTTTTCATATTGTGCTCGTAGTTTACCCCGCCGACCGACAGGTGGCGACTTGTTGTCGTTGTCGTCTATAAAATGTCAACCACATTTGCAGGCACACAAATTGCTTGACGCTGTTGTTGTTGTTGATGTTAAATATTTTCGTCGTCATCGCCTCGCTTGGAGCCATGTTAAAGTGCAAGTAATAATTCACGAATTTCAAAACGCTTGTCTGTCTCTAACGCTGTTGTGCGCTTTTCAATGTCTCGCCACATTTTAATAATTTTGTATAAATTATGTTTTCACGGGGCGTATGCTTAATGCCTAAATGTGATTAAATGTTGTGCAAAGTGCAGGAATATCAGAAATATTGTTTGTTATCCATGCAAACAGCAGAAGATCAACAACAGATTGGTTGCAATAGGCGCAAGGTCGTTTGTTGTTTTGTTTGCCTGTGCCACCTGTAGCAAATTGTAGCAAACGAAGCTGCAGCTCTTCAAAGTCTGCCGTCGTCGTCGCTAAATGTTTCTATTAGTTTATTTTACGGGTGTGTCTAAAAGGTTTTAAATCTAGCTGCAACCGTTTGGTGACTGCACACAATTTTCATAGTTTTGAACGAAAACACAAAAAAATTGGTTAATAGATTTTTTATGACTGCAGGCAGCTGGTCATAGTCGTCACTTTGAATTTGCATATTGAGTTGGGTTTTTAAAGCTACAAATATGAAATTAATATAATGGATTGTTTTTACAAAAATCCACCAAATTACGAACTAAATTATAACCATTACATTACACTCAAATGGCATTTAAACTTTAGACAATCTTTCCCATTTGTTTAATCTGTCGGTTTGAGCAACTTCATTTTCATTTTCATTTCCATTTCACTGTTGAGTTGTTTATAAGCTGCCTTATCAACAAACATCAGAAATTGTGGGAACCAAGACGCAGCACAGAGAAGCCGCTTTGTGTTGCAGCAGCAGACGCATAGAAGACTGGACGGACGAGTCATAACACTTGACAACAGACGACGACGACGACGCCAGCCACAACAAACAACTTCCAATCAAAACACGATCTTGGCGCTTGGCGCACTCAGCATTGACCTTATGACTTCTAAAATCGGTAAAACATCTTTACAGCTTCATGTGCCTGGCTGTTGTTGTTGTGTTTCTGTTTCCAATATGCGCTAAAAATACAGCACAACTGAGATGTCGCGTACTTGAAATTGGGATACATTTTATTGCTGTTGCCAGTTTGCCAAGTTTATTTAGCCATACAATAAATTTTAAAAGGATTTTTCCATGTCAAGTTGAAGCTGTTCCAATACCTGTGAAGGTCACAATCGTGTAAATTGAGCAATTAGGGCGTGACTTGACTTTAATTCCCCAATTAGCCGGGGCTAAAGGTAATCACAGCTGGTCAGAGCAGCACCAGCATCATCATCTTCAACCAAGTGGGCGTTCTTCAACAATCACCACAAAGCAAATAAGTTTAATGTTAAGTTCAACAAAAGAACATTTGACTACAAAAATAAATAAAAATGCAACCCACGGGCCAAAAATAAAAACAGAGAAAAAAAAAATCAAATAAAAGTGCGTAGGTTTTGCATTTTGATGATGACGATGACAAAGTTGCGGACTGACCAACGGCAAAACCACAAATAAAAAACCACAAAAAACTAGATATGGCTAAAAAAATTGTGAATTAATTCATAAGTAGATATGAGTTCATGAGGTAAATTATTTATTTAAATTATAGAAACTGTCAGAACTAAGATCTAAGAACTCCTTTTACTTTTATGGTGATACAAATTTTGTGCTAATATTTGAAACATTATCGTGAACACCCTGACAGTCATAGCTTGCTAGAACCATTTACGAAATGTAGCCATTTCTTAAGCTCGATTGCTCAGTTCACTTAGGAACATGTAGAATCAATGCTCAAGAAGTAGCCCACGCAAACTGGGCAATTTGTGTTTAATTTGGTTTAATTTTATCATCGATCAATTCATTTTTTGGTTGTAAAATTAAGGGCAGATTTCTTATCTTCACATAAACCTACAAATAACAGAGTAAAATCTAAGTTTATCTAACACTAACATAGTTAGGGTATTCACGACCCCCAGTTGTGCTGTGTGGAATTGAGGAAATTTCAAAATTTTTGCAAGTCGAAAAACAAGAAGTATAAAACAAAACAATTCTACTGACAAGTTTACAATATACGAAAAATTCCTTAAGTCAACAACTCCACAGCTCAACTTGGGGTCGGTGAGTACCCTAAGTAACTTTTTATAAGATGTGAAATCGGCCCTAAGTGTTAATGGTTTTTCTTCACAACTTAAAAACTTTACGTTTTGAAAAATTTGTGCAATTGATTTCACTCAAAGTACTGTCCATCATTAAGCCAGCCAGGTACGGAGAAGGCCAAATTAAAAAACGCTGTAAAATCCTTCACAAAAAGTTTGACGGTAGCCGTCTTACGTTGTGTACGAAGACAAGCAAACAGGTTGTGGTAAAATTTACACGGGCGACGCGTCGTAAATAAAGTAGAGGCAAAGCTAATTACACAGTTGAAAAAATTATTACCGTTTAACAAAGGGTTTCAAACTGAATACAAGTCAATTTCCAGAATTTCTCTAGCACATCAAGTTTGGTCAAAGTTGTTAAAAGTGCCATTTTAGGCAATTGATTTCTCAAAAACTTGACGTGCTAGAGAAATTCTGAAAACTGACTTGATAAACTCCATCGAACGGTATCATTTCATTCCCCGGCCGCATGAACCCAATATTTGTTGAACTGTGTTATTTATAGCCTCATCAATAGAGTGCATTTTGAGGTAGTTGCCAAAGACAACCTCGCAATACAGAAAGAGCCAATTCCGATGAAGAGCAACCACAGTAATATAATACTAATTTTTATGAAATAAAAACAAATAAGTAATGAAAATCTGTGACATTTATTATTGATCTTGCACACCATCAGATTCGTATTGCGTCTGGACGGGGTGATTCGTTTTGGAGCCAAGTGCAGTTCCAACAACTAAAACTGTTGGCGCTTACTTGGAAGTTTTAAATGAACTCTTCTGTGTCTCGAACTATTGTGTGAAATCACATTAAATCTTACATTCAGTCTTAGCTTTGTCGGAATACTCATATCGTTTAGCAAATCTTTCCAAATTTCCCCATTCCCGCATATGTGGGAACTGTTACAACTTAATTTGTGCAGCATAAATGAAAACTTCATTTTTCAGATACAACATAGGTAATAAAGGAAATGCCCTTGGGCATTACCGATCTGCTGCGATAAAATTCAATAAGATCAGCTACCTTGTCGCATGAATTTGGCAATGTTGGGCAATTCGGCCTGGCCTGCCCAATGCAAAGTCAGTTATTAATTGGATTTCGAAGCGATCAGTCAGCTAGGCACATTTCGCGCATAATAGTTGCTAATTTGAACTCGAAGCAAACGTATTGCGTAATTGCTAATTGGAAGTTGCTGAATATACTCGGTAGTTCATTTAACCAGCGGACTTTTCGTGTCCCATCTCCTCACGCAAATACCCCTTTTCGTTATCTCGTTTCGCCGCGGAGTCTGTCTTAAATCTCGCTTATTTCGTATTAAACTAGACACTAAAATTGAGTGAAAACTTGTACTTTTTATTGGACTGTTCTGTGCTAAATAAATTAACAAAAAGCTTGTTGGTCAAACATCGAACACATGTACATTAGAGAGGACCTTAAGACGACAAAATGTAAAAAAGTAGCTCTCGCCATATTCAAAGCTAAAAAAACTTTTCATTAGATGTTCCAAAGCGGGATCGAACCCAAAGCGGTCGCACACACTAGCAGCTCAGCCAAACCCAGCCTTAGAATGATCAGTAATGATCAGTAAAGTAAAGTACTTAATAGGTCTAGTATTTATGGGAGCTTTTGAATTCAAACCTAAATTGGGAAAGTATCCAGCTTTATAATACTAACCAAAGCACCAAATTTCCAGTTATTGTATGGCTTTGCACCACTTAGAATCCGGTTCGTAGCTGGTTTTAAGCCAGCAAAATGTCCAACACTCAAAATAAACATTAATAATTTCTGAAGTGTGAATTGAAACCATTTCAGTAACGGCTCAGCCGGCTTAATGCTCTGGCTGTAAAATCATTTGTGACTTTTAAACCTTATACAAGCACGAAAGATGTGGAAAAATTCTAAAATTCGTGTATGAATCCGAAAATGCTAGTTTCAAGAATGGATCTGACTTGAAAATCGAGTATCAATATTTAAATACTTCAAAGAAATAGCTAAATATCAAATACGAGGGTGTCCTGCAAATCTCTAGAGATTTTGGCTTCGGTTGGTTTGCAAATCGCTCGAGACTTTCTTCGAAAGTCTAGTTCGAAAGGTGTGTGTATAAGGCTACTACAAAACCAGTGATATATTGCTTGGGTTTGTGAAGTCGCTATTGGTTGGTTAGTTTATTGGCTGGTGACCTTAAGCAGGCTGGAAAACTCGACACATAGGTCGCTTGTGGGAAGCTTACTGTGGGGTCACATAAAGTTTGAATATCGAGCTCAATTTAATCTCCGTTACTTTTAAAGCATTCCTTTTCGGATTGAATGTAGTTCGAATATCGATCAAGTCGATTTGAAAATCAAATAAGGTACAAATGTAGAGCCTAAATCAATATCGGTCCTTCTTGTTTTGATCCAACTGAAGGATCAAGTCGAGTTCGAATAACAAGTTAAAATTAATCTCAAAAAAAATGCTCCCCCTTAAACCGGGATCAAGACAAGAAAATCTGGAATTCACCGACTTCTGACACCATTTTGGATTGATTTTAGTCCGAATATGTTATATTTTTTTCTGTGTACGCACTTCATACAGTCGGATGCCTTCATTAAGTCGGACGTTACAAATGTAAGTCTCGTAATTTTAAGAGAATAAAATTAGTTTTCATTTCGATGTCGTTATATTGTTGTGCAGTCACTCCATCATAAGCTCCAACTCCAAAAAACCAGATCATCCACAACGACTTCTTCATTAAGTCTCATTCACAACGCCGCGTGGCGCTTGTTGACATTTGACAGGCCAAGCGGGTTCTTCCATCGGGGAACTCCCCTCCCTTAACTCTATTTACCATTGATGAGAATTTATGGAATGGTCGGTGCAGTCACAATTTGGGTTAAATAGACTCAACTAGCAATGACTGAGTGTACGATTGACTGGCTGTTGGGAAAACCCCATCAAATGTGTCAAAAGTCGCTTCATTGGAAAATTGGTTTTGTTTTTTTGTTGGGGGCTTTCTTTTGCGCAAGCGCCGAGACGAAGTGTGAAACTGAAACTGAACTTTTAGGGTTTTGTAAGCCTATAAAATATAAGGCGCTAATGGGCAATTTTCACGCTTATTTACACAATGGAAAAGCGAAAGTTTCTTTTATTGAGATTTTACAGCACCAGTTCAGTTCCCAGGTGTTTGTATGATTCTGGTTGAGTGCTGCAGCAGGTTAACCAGCTGCTGCTTGGTCTAAATATTTGGCATGCCAATGTGGTGGTGGTTTCAGGGCCAATCCGAGAGAGCACAATGAACGCTAATTATGCTGCGATTTCAATTAGGCAAAAAAAGGTTCAATGCACCCACCCACCTAGTCTTGCAGCATTTCAAATCCCTTGTTGACCTTAACTTTGAATTGTCAAAATACAAAAGTTCAAACCGAAATCCAAACAATGAGCACAAAGCGCACAAAAGAAGTGGCTTGCAAACCTACATAAAAATGTGTATAAAATGTGATTCATTTGAAAAGTGTTGGCCATATGCAGTCTCCGACTCGGTCTCCGTCTCAGCCACAGCCTCAGATGCTGCCACCGCGTTGACATTGACTTGTGGTTTCAGTTGCTGCCGCATTTCGTTTCAGCTTTTCAGTCTCTTGTTGATGTGTGTGGGCTCCTCCATCAAGCGCAAATTGTTTTCCTCACCAGATAGACCAGGCCGGCTCTTGCTTTATGATTAGTCAGCTTCTTGGTTTTATTTTTATTTCAATTTTGGGAGCAGCCGCTTCAACTTCGTGGGTGCGATTCTTGCCACAGTTTTATTATTGTTTTTGCGCTATTTGTCCTTCGGATATCTACATAAGATGTTGTGGTTTGCCGCATCCACGTTTGTACTTCCGCCTAAATCCAACGTACAAGGTTTATCTAAAGATCTTTTGACTATATTTAGCTTTTCAGATTAGGCGTAATCTTTGTGTCGTCATACGAAGTGAATCACAGGTGAAATTCGAATTCCCCCCCCCTAGAAGCTGACATTGAGCGCTTTAGGCAACAGGTTGCCATTTATGTAAGTTCAACATTTTGCAGATCTCTCACTTAAAAAAACTGCAGGCAGTTTTGCCTGTTGTTAGAATCGCCAAGTTAAATAAAAATAAAAACAAAACAAGATATCAAGTGACAAGCGTGCAAATTGTGCGATTAAAGGCCAACCTGATGTTTACTGCGCTGCGCTGCTCTGCTCTGCTCTGCCCTGCTCTCATCAACTGACTTTTACCTTTTGGCTTGCGCAATTCTCACAGCGCCAACTCGAACTTGAACTACATCGAAATCCAAATGAAACTATGAATGCAGATTGCTCCCATTTCTGGTGAGTGCACAAGGCGCGCACCGCCACGTGACTGGCGAATTAGTTAGACACATTGTTGAGCTCCCCCCCTGCAGAGAGGTCGAATTAAGAGTTAGGCATTAAATTTTGCCTTAGGCGAACAGAGAGGGGGAAGATTTAAGCAGACATTTGCAAATATTAAGTACTTTTTTCAAACTTTTTTTTTTGTGGGTATTATAATTATATGAAGCGGGTGGAAACACGAAGTAATTATGTTTCTTTTCCCACTAGGGAAATATTCCATGAATTTTAGAAATTCGCCTGATAAATTTTAGAATAAGCACACACTTGATTTTGTTCTTAAATCAAGTATTAACGGTGCCAATAAAATTCTTATTTTATCAAACAATCCCTAATACTTGATTTAAGATTGATCCGTGATGTATTAACCAGGGTTGCAAACCGGTTTTAAACCAAAAAGGCTTGAGTCCGGAGATCAGATTTTTTAAGCTGTGGTCCGATCCTTGATAATTACTGAACCCTAACAGTTAAAACAATGTTTAGGAATTCTGAAACCTAGCTGGTTTCATTAAAATCTTTATTTTTCAGATCCTTGAATTCAAAGTTTATTGAAAGCAAGAAACGATGAACAAATAAGTAATAGTAATGCTTTCTCACTACACCACATTCTTGCATTCCTGCATTCTTGTGTCGGATGCAACTTTTACGCCATACAAAAATCATAGCGGCTAGTGGTAGCAAGCAAGTTGCATCCAATTTGAATGCAATTGCATTCGTGACTTTTCGAGTAGTGACTCGACAGGGTATCGATAATGTTGCCTATCGTACGGGTATCGTTACAAGTGCTACCACTAACAAAAACAAAAACGGTTGTAAAATCAAGCAGGTAAGATTAGTTAATTATTTTTTCAATTTAATTGCATGACAAGATTGGGAATTTTGAGGCAACAGTAGACTCCAGATTTGCATGAACATCAGAGTCCACAAGAATCTTATAAATGTTTCAACTAAAGCTATGTCTCAAAGGTTGGAAATTGTTGGACCATCAGGCGGCAGCCTTTCCACCTGGGACCACTTGGAAAAAGTGTCCTTCATTTTAAGTGTATCGAAGTCCATACTAATTGACCCAGTTGACAGTACAGGTGAGAATATTAGAAGAATAAATATGCTTTGAATATAACAAAAGAATCTTTTGCAGACTTCACCAGATACACCGAAGAAGGGAATTTCGATTCGGAGATGGACGTCAACAGCAGCAGTAAACGCCAACGTCTGGACAAATGGGACAAATTTCTCGACGTCGAGGAGCGTAACCGTGTGATGGCTCACTTCGAGAAGAAAGAGGAAAGGGAGCTGTTCAATGGATGCAAGAATACAAGAATGCAATAATAGAGCCAATGCGAACACCTTTCCGTGAAGTCGCTGACAAAATCACGACAGTGAGAACCTAGCATTAGACAAAACGTGCCTCTTGAACTTTAAATTTCCGAACAATAACCACTTCCAGTAACAATAACAGCCATAATAACCCTGTAGTTTAGCTCCACCGATGCGGCATTAACGAATTCCCTAACTCTTCGTAGCGAGCACTCGCCCCCTGACAAACCACCAGGCAAGTATTTGCCTATCGAATTTTGTATGGGAATGTCCGGAAAACGTACCGATCGGTACGACCCTGCATTACCGGTCGTTAGTGTGGTGATTGATGCACACTATAGTTCACATACTAGACTAGCGCTGTGCTGCATTTACCTGTCGTTAACGACGCGACTGACGCTCAGTGATGCATCAGGTCGTTAGGCCTGGTGGTGCCTTGACACCAGCTGTACTACAGGGAATAAGTACATTTTTAACTATTTTAAATATTCTTTCCAATTTATTTGGCGACCTTTCTAATGTTTAATTAGTAACGAGTTCGCTGGCTCGAGGTCAAGAAGTTGCGTTTGTTCACAACTATAAACAACTTATGCATTGACAAATCAAAAAGAGCGTGGAAAACCGTTACAGCTGTTTCATGGATATCCAAGCGTTTCACTAATTGACTCCTGCTCGTTGAGCCAATTCCATGCAATCAGAACTTTAAACAGTTGGGAACTGCAAAGCGCAATAAAAGCAAAATTGGACTCACATACAGAAAACCAAACTTAAAGGCTGTCGTTGCATAGCTTCGTGCTAAAGTTTCTAAGTGAGAAAGCTTGGAGCTTTCTAGCGAGCGAGTTAAAAGGAAAACAAACAATTATGGGCAGCACAGGTCGCAACGGTGATGGGCAGCACTTCACAGGTACAGAGTATGTTATAGTCGGGCTTGACCGACTATCTTTCTTGTTTCTATTATAGTTACACGGAACACCTTCAAAGATTATGCATACTTTTCGTCTATTCCTTATGGAGCACATATGCACGCAGTAATATAAGCGTTCGTTGCAGTCCGTAAATGCATATTCCATAGACTGTCGATCCAAACAAGGGCATTTAAGACTACTTGAATAGTGATAATAAAAAAGTATGCTGATGATAGGACCGGAATGCCCTTGAAGCATGCCTTCTTTTAAAATCTTTGTTGACCTTGAAAACTCAAATCAACAACAAACTTGGAAAGTTTAATAAACCCCAAAAAAGATGTCATAAAAAGTAGTTCTTGTTTAAAAAAGAAGGGAGATAACTTTTTGATAAAAAAGCTGATTTTTTATGGAAATACTTTCTTAAAAGTCGTTAAATTGGCCGATTGACTTAAGACTCTGCTTTAAGCAAAGAACACGAAATAATTGCACACGTATTTTTCCGATTTTGGAATACTAGGAAAATGGCCGAAAAATTCCACATGCAAATATGTATTAATCATTCGATTAGCTTGAAACTCGTTTTAGAGGAATATTATCGAAATAATTTGAGATGCGATTCTGCGATGTTAAAAAATTGTTATGGGAACATTTTTTTTTTGTGCTACAGACTTGAAACTCGTTTTGTAAGCATAGTGTGCAAAATAATTAATCAAGTAAAGTTCAAATTTTAAAATGTACCCTTATCATAGAAGACTCCCGGAAAATTATTAACGCAAAATCTAATTTTCATGCGAATTATTTGAAATTCAGTTTATAAGCTAAGTAAGTTAATTTCCATGCTTTATTTGCTGAGGACTATCAACATTTTACAAACTAAAGTGTTCGACCCTAAGGCACCACCACCTGCTTAAATCTATTGAAAATCCATCAAGCCTTTCCATCCAACCCATTGCAATTAAAATTCAAATCAGATCAAAGATAAAAAGTTATAATTCCAAACCTATTTTCCATATTCAAATCTCATAGGTACCTAGAATTCCTGAAGATTATAAAAAAAAATGCTTTATTATCTTGAGATAATCTCGACAAATTAACCAGCTTAGTTAATCAGATGTTTGTAATTTGTTGTGAAAACTAGTTTCTAAGAGCGTATCGCAGAGTCGTCTTTACGGTTGGTTGTTTGCCAGGTGAACTTGTAACCAAGTTGTAATTTAATATTTTTTTTTCTCAAACTTTGTTGTTTGCATTGTTTGCAGCTGAAACGTTGCTTTGGGCTATTTTTGAGGATTTACTGGGTTTTTGCTATTGTCTTTCAATTAAGATTGCATTGTGGCGATTTCATCGCCTGGGCCACATGGCGTATTGCAGTGAGTGCGCGTGCGCGCTCTCGCGAAACATAAATATGCAATAATTTGTTTAATTAGGCGTAAATGACGCTGACAGCGCAGCCGGCTGCGCAGTCGCGGTGTCTCTAATGGAGCGTGGCTGATTTTAATAGCTTGTCGGGTTTGCTTTAACCTTAACGCGCGGATTTTTGTGGCAAGTGAATCAAGTGTTGCCACACCCCGCCACAGGTAGGGCATTATATGGTGGTGGGTTTACCATATTCTTGTGCAGCCCAAAAGGCCAGGCGGCACAGCCATGCGAAACGTGCCGCGACCTGCCAACTGATCGCATGGACACCAATGTTTTGATTGCACATCGAACGATCGACTGACGATTGCCTTTGCCATTCACGAGCAACGATAATTCAATTAATTGCATAAATGTCCTAGAGACAAATTCATATTCATAGCCGCACAGCGCAGCGCAGACAAAGTACGTACAACTCAATCGTCGGACGGTCGACGATCAGCGCGAATCGTGTCTGCCATCGTGTAACTTTTCATTAAATTTCATTAAATTCTTTTTCTGCGATAGCAAACAGCATTTGCCACAACGATCCAGCGATTGCTCCATGCATTTTATGACTTTGATTTATTTGTGCAAATTATTTTTAAGCTGTTACATGACTCGCAGGGAACATTTCGAGGAAGTGATGATCCACGATGATTTTCTCATACGATCCAGGTCCAGGTTATTAGCTGTCTGCAATTGTCAAACAGCAATCCCAATTCCCAGCCTTCCCATTACATAAGAGACATCTGTCTGTCTAGTTGAAGATCAGCCTGGCTGGCTGTGTGTGTGTGCATAATTTCAATTTGATGGAGCACATACGATCGTATCGATCGACCGATGGATTTGTTGATAGGCGCCCGCTAAACTGGCTTACCCTGCGGCTAGGGCCAGCTCCACCTCCAACTCCAAGCTCATTGCATGCCCGTTCAGCGTGTTTAATTACACATTTTGGGATTGGGAATGGAGATTGGGCACGGATATCCGCGTACGTGCTGGGCATATCAGCGCCTATGTATGCATGGACAAACGTTCAAGCTGTGTGGATTTACCCAACTCTTTTTGGACTGGGTGACCCATAAATTTTTACGCTAGACTTTTAGCTATCTAGATATCGCTTTGATTTTAGACATGGAATGAACTTAATAAAACAGCTGCCAAATAAAAATTAAAGCCAAGAAATTATAAAAATAGCGAAAAATTCAAAACAAGAAGGCAAAGTTAGCTCCAACTGATCTTACCGATAAGATATATACAGAACCGAACATCATGCAGATTCTTTTAAAAGTTTGCAGCCTTGGCTGAAAATAGGGAGTTAAGCCGCCTTAAGACCGGTTTCGGCTTAATCGGGGTGAACGGTTGAAATATTGTTCAGAGCTCAGAACAATTCAAGTTATGCGATGTACATAAAACTAGCTGAAACTCTATACTTCTATACCTTCTATTTACCCGTCTACCATGCCATCTTATTATTAAATTTTGTACATTACGCTATTTTGTGTACGGAATACAGCCGTACACCTCGATGTGTTGCAAGAAGTGGCTCAAATTAGGAGATTCATAGAAAAGTAACAATTCAACAATCCAGGCGGTTCTTTCCTAAATTTAATAGCATGGCAATGCTAACACTCGACGGATATCTGACCGTATTGATCTGATGCATACGTACTTTATTGAAGGTTGGGGTAATTTCGTAAGACTAAACTTTCCAAGTTTACCGGGAAAATTTCGCACATTGTAATTTTGCTTCATTACTGCGCCGAGCACGATCCTCTCTTCTTCTCAATTGTTATCGGATAGTTTAAGCTACGATGATATCTTCTGTCTGTCGCGTATGATTTTCAGTCATTCAATCTATTCGCACTGTAAATGATCATCACTTTGTATGAATTGCACTTAAGGCTTTCACTTATCAATAATTTACCTTTGAAATAGTGAAAATGAAAATTGCAATAGAAAATTGCAAAAGAACTGGAAAAACCAGAATGCAAAGCTAACTTCGGCTGTGTGAAAGTTTTAATACCCTTGCAAATGCTCGTTTTGATATAATAATTTTGACCAAATATTGCAATATCTGTTTAAAAGCATTTTTTTTGAGCCATTTTCTGACCGATCGTTCTTATGGGAGCTATAAGCTATAGTCACCCGATTTCGACAAAGCTTTGTAAAATTATGTAAGAGCATATAAAACAAACAAATACCGAATTTTAAGACGGTACCATTATAAACAAAAAAGTTTTTCTTACTAAGTCTATTTTTCAGACCTTTTTTTGTATGGGAGCTATACCATGTAGTTGTCCGATTTTCACCAAACTTAGTAAAATTATGAAATAGCATTGGAAACCAATAAATACAAAGTTTTCCTTCTAAAACTATTTTTTTGAGCGATCGCTCCTATGGGGGCTATAAGATATAGTCATCCGATCCGGTCTGTTCCGACATATTAGCAGCGTGCAGTAAAAAGAAGACTCTGTGCAAAATATCAGCTCGTTAGCTTTAAAACTGAGAGACTAGTTTGCGTAGAAACAGACAGACAGACAGACGGACAGGGCTAAATCAACTCAGCTCTTCGTTATGATCAAGAATATATATAGTTAATGGGGTCGGAAATGAATATTTTTATGCGTTGCAAACTTTTGGGCAAAATTATAATACCCTTTGCAAGGGTATAATAAAACGAATCAGAAAAAAAGGAATAAAGTCGGTCAAGTCCAACTATAATATACTCTGTACCTGTGGAGTGCTGGCCATAATTGTTTATTTTCCTTCTAACTCGACTATCGTACATCCGATCTTTATTATTACTTTGGCGGATCGATAAAGAATCCCGATTACTAAATATGTCCAGAAGGTACGAACCTACTATCTATAAAACTATGTTAGATCTAGATTATTTTTTATTTTCGCCGCACCTGCAATTTAGAAAATCCCACATATTTTCCACGGTTTTGAGGATAGTCGTTTCGTACCTGTTACACACATTGACTAATGAATATTATTTATTCGATCCGCCAAAGGGTTGATAAAGATCGGATGAATGATAGTCGAGTTATAAGGAAAACAAACAATTTGTCTGCCATAAATTTTAGTTAATTTATTCGGGATTAACTGCCTGTAGCTTTGTCCATCAAGCTGATATAAATGCAACAAAATTTATGAAAATAAAAGGGTCTTTGGGCTATATGCTGAAGTGGTTACAATAAAAATTCGACCACCGCTCTGACTTGTACATGACGATCAAGTTTTAATAATATGCCATAAACTAAGGAATATCTCTCTTCAAAGTCCAATTTGGGAACTTTCGAGCTTGCTGATGCTGCTCGCATGATTTTTTTGTGCTGCATTGATATGTGTTCTGTCGCCTTAGACTCATAAGCCCATATTTTTAAAACAAAAGCTGATGTAGCCAAGCCGATACCAGTTTTGTAATCAGTGGACAAAACAGGACCAACATACAAAAGTAGTCATTTTGTTCCCCTGTATAATTCAAAGTGAAACTTAAAATATATAAACTTTTCTCAACTCAGCTTTCCAGATTTCCAAAACTTGGAATTTTTTAACTTGAGAACAAAATTCCCATTTCAAGTTTGACTTTGGATTTCTACACCCCGTAATATAAGTATAATTATTTATTCGTACACTGAGAAAAAAATCAATCAATCTGAAAAACTACGAACTATATAAATTTTAAGAATCTTTATACTACAATGGGACTCGGACTCGTGACCCTAGCGCTGGACACAATTCTACTGCCGCTTCAACCAGTTGATCTATACTACTTATATTGAATTGCCTAAAAGTATTCACGAATGTATTTCTGGCATATGGCACTACTTGTAATTCTCAAGTTTTTGTTCCATGGACTCAATTCCAACTCACGCTGGGCCATCAGCCAAATGCTAGACTCAAAAATGAGTAAAACCTCTGAGCCCTGTGTTAGAGATGCTGAAGTTCAAACTCCACTGGAGGCATATGTACATATTTAATTTTTACACTTTAAGACCAAATTAATTTGTTTCTAGTTTTTTCCGGACACTACATAGCAAAAAACTGTTTGGCTGAAGCTTCACAGAGAAATGCAAGAGGGTTAATAAGTAATTTGTGATATGAGATTGCAATCTTCTCGAAAAAGAGATTCTCAATCAAGGTTATAGATTAGGTTTGTTTCTCAGTGCACTTTTATTATTTTAATTTTTAGGTAATATTCAAATTTAAGGAACAAAACGTTCTAAATCTAATCTCTGACCTACCTAAATAAGGAATGGTTTTTTTTTTGAGTGTAGATACTGTTTATTAAGCTCACAAGCAAATAATTTGCGCGAATATTTAAAAAAATTGTGTAATTTAATTTGCTTTAGGTGGGAACACCAAATAGTTTGCGCGCAATCATTAGCCAGGTGCCAGGTAATTAGCCATTAGCCTTTGCTTCTGTTTGAGCAGCAAAAATTTGAACCAAATTTTTGACCAGTGGGACCAAGTGGGAACATAGCTGTGCAAATTTGTAGCGAGTTTGACCAAACAAATCGGCCTACTTTATTTGTCTATTTAACATATTGGGCCATGAAATGAGTAATAAGTTTAAGTTTTTGTAATAGCTGTTTTCCTAAAACTTAAGTAAAGGATAAAGTTAAGGTTCAAGATCATGTAAAGTTGAATAATTCTTGTCAGCTCAGTAGTTCTTAAAAGCTTTGTTTTCAATGCAAACCCAAGAACCCTTAAGTCCCTCCCCTTCCTTCAACAGTAATTTCGCTTAATGAAAACAAATTAATTTATGTGTCGTTGCCTTTGTCTGTCCCCCAAAAGACTTATCCCAGGCACGCACGATCACCTCTCGAAACGGCATTGGCTTTGGCCAATTTTGTGATTTGTTTTGTTTCTCACTTCGACAATTTATGACTGAGTTTTACGCACTTTTTGTATCGATTGTGGGGGAACTTTTTTTTAACGTATTAACAATTGTTTGTTGTTTATTACTTGAGTTATTGTGCGCATAAATTATTTTATACCGTTGCACAGACACTACTGCAATTCCCCGGCGAGGCAAATCGTTTTGATTGATGGGTTTGTAATGAGCTGCGTCCACTTTTTGATGGGCCCAACAAAATCTGTCAGCAGGCAGAAAGAGCTTTAGCTTTTGCTGGTAGCAAAGTTCAACGGAGGTTTTCCTGAACCTTGGACTGATGGACTGACTGGTTGGTTCTGTTCTGCGTTGAGTGCAAAATCGACTTTGAGCCGCACACGCAGCTGCGGAAATGGAAACAATGTAGGTGAAACGAGTTACCCGCCAAATGGCAGAATTAAGAGCCCGTGTACGTGTACCTAGATGCAAATCAATAACCGATTTTCGGCTTTAAAAGAATAGCGCTAAACCGCAACCGCAAATCAGACAACAAACAACAAACAAAACCCAAAGGCGCCGTCGCAAACACATAACGAGAGCGTACGTTTGAGTGTAGTTGGCCCTGCCCGACTTCGAAATACCACTTAATAAGGTATAGATGTATTTTGTTAGCTTATAGTCATATTATATGACTCATACACATTCATTTTTGTTTAGTTCTACTGGAAATCATTTACACAAACTCAGCATACCTTTTGTACCCTCGGTCTATCGAGTATAGACTCCAAGTGGACCCCTGGGCAACACTTGGCGGAGAGTTTTTGGATTTGGTGATTTGTTTTGTCAACAAGTTGCGAGCATTTCCGTTTGTGTGAACCGATCGCCCATAAATTAGCGAAATTTTAATAAAACATCCACTGCAGGCCAACTGGAAGCTCTGCTATCATCTTCCAAGAAGTCTCTCCGACCGACCTTGAGCACACAAATCTCATTCTCCAAATGAATAAATATTTATGCGCACCCAAATGCCATCAAATACATCAGAAGTAGGTAATAAAAAAATGTGTTAAATTTTATTATGCATGGCACAATAAAGTTGATTTTGCTCGTTGAGAAAAATTGATCATTCAAAGCAGATGTCAGAGCTAGAATTAATAACCAGGGGATCGTTATGTAATTGCTAAAATAAAATTATGATGCTTACTTTTTGACAATTGTTTTGATTTGCCATTATTTCTACATATGTTAAAGCGTCTTATAAATATATGTTTACATAATACCATTCAAACTTAGGTGGCCGGGTGGCTCAGCGGCTAGTGTGCGCGACCGCTGTGCAAGAGGTCGTGGGTTCGATCCCGCCTCGGAACATCTAATGAAAAGTTATAGCTATACTATATAGATGTCCGATTTCGACCAAAACTTTGTGGAACCATGGGAAAGCATAGTAAACTAAGAAATACGAAGCTTGGAGGCGTTTCCATAGAAAACAAAAAAGTTTTTCTCACTAAAACTTCTTTTTTGACCGATCGTTCTTATGACAGCTATATGCTATAGTCATTCCATTCGACCGGTTCCGACAAATGTGAAGCGTTTAAGTACTAAAAGACTTTTGTGCAAAGTTTTTCAAACTGACGGATGAGATAGCATAGAAACAGACAGACGGACAGGGCTAAATCAACTCAGCTTGTCGTGCTGATCAAGAATAAATATACTTTATGTGGTCGGAGATGCTTCTTTCAATGCGTTAATAACATCCGAACCATTTTATAATACCCTCTGCAAGGGTATAAAAAAGAGATAAGAAGCGTTGTTGCCGAAGTAAAGAGAATGAGCAGAAGGCACATGCGTGAAGAAGTCGAAAGGCTGTTCGGGACAAACAAGTTTTAAGGCCCCTTTCAACTGAAATTCAAATCCTCTAGCAAATTCCAATATGTATCCTGAAGGCCTGATCTTCTTGGTAACCTCATGACTTCATCACATGCAAGATGTTAAACAAATATTTTGCCAAATTATTTAAATGATTATTTGTCTATGCGGGAGGGTAATAACATTTATAATAATACTTAAGCGAACATTCAATTGTTGGGCAACCTTCATTCCCCGTTTGACACTTTATTGACGCTTTATTAGCTCAAAATTTTAACTCAAAGAATGCAAATTTGTGTGTATGTTCACAGATTATGGAAAAATTATGCAAAAATACGAAAAAATTTCACCTGTTGACCATGCGAACCAAGGTAATCAACTCCATACGTTCGCATAAGGCAAATGTTGCCCTAGAAAAATTGGCAACTTGCCTAATTGATGGCTAGAAAGTTGGTAACCCAAAAAAAAAAATATAAACACAGGGGGGCGGAAGTGGCCTAAAAGGCCACTTTGTGTTCTGTCGGCACTGGCTCAAAAGTTGAAAGACTAAATCAATAATTACATACACAGTTTCCAGTGGTGATGCTGCTAAGCGATTCAAAGCGTGAAAAACGCTTCCTATTATTAGTTTAATTTGTTTTGGGCGCGCAATTTAATTTATATAACAATAATCGTTTATAAATGATAAATTAATATGGGAAACAAATTGTATGGGCGGTCTCTGTCGATCTTGTCGACTCAAACGCAAAACGAATCATCAGCGGCAGCAGCACCAGCAGCTGCCGAGCACTTGGAAGCGCCAAGTGGTCGACAAGTTGCCAAAATTGGCAAGGCTTAAATGGACAGCACAACTTGAGAGAGTGGCTAGAGTGAGAAGGCTAGATGGTTAGATGAATCGCTCGATCTATGCTTGTAATCTGCTTGGACTTGGTTAGTTATTTCCTAGCAGCCGCCTTTGTTCAAGCAAAATTTATGTGTGTGACTGTTCAGCCACTTTTCAATTGTTGTGTGGGCAGTTGGATGGGTCAGTTAAAAAGTTTTTGTATTACGCACAACACGAGATTTTGTCTGCGATTTGCATAGGGGGTAAACAAAGGCGAGAACTTCCATATAGGGAACTTCCATAGGCAATGAGAAAATATTGTTGTTCAAAGAATGAGCATGGTTATGAAGCTAAAGTACCTTTGTAAAATACAGCTCGAAACCTTCGATCAAAATAAAACGGCATTTACTCCTAAAATACAAGAGTTTTCTTCTACTTATTTGGCCCGGTACTTCAATCACAGCTGCTAGACGGTCTCGGCCGCTGCTTTTGCCAGCTGGTCACCTCAAGCGCCCTAATATACTCTAGCGCCTGATCTTTCTATTTTAGTTTCAGGCGTCGCTTCCTGGCTCTTTTCCGAAGTTCGTTCACACTAGTTTGTACACTTGGTTTGCTAGAACTTCTTCATCCATACGACTAACATGTCCAATCAAGAGCAGCCGCTGCTGTTTTGTGCACTTAAAAGTGACGTAGCACATAACTTAAAGATTACGCATAATAGACAAACCAACCAATTAACCAAAAAACTACAGTTGAAAACGCTCCAACCAACAAAACTAGTAAGTAATTGTTAATTTAACCATTGTTTACAGTAAATTCTTATACATATGTACCACACCACCAGTACATATACCACACGTAGCTGTATACGAGATGTGTTCAAAAAGTATCGCGAATTTGGAATTTTCGCGGCTTACGTATATTCGAATTTCGATTTTTTGGCGTGGGTTTTGTTGGTACTCATGTGTCTCTCACTTATGCAAGCCTTTTATAATGTTCACTTAATTGTTGACAGCTGCTTTGCTTGCACGTGTTTTGGATCGTCTTCGATTTTTACCTATTAAAAAAAATGGATCAAAAAATCTTTATCAAATTTTGTGTGAAAAACGAAATTAAGTGCGCGGATGCATTCCGAATGTTGACTGTGGCATACGATAAAACTTCGTTGACAAAAGAAATTTTATGGGTGGTAAAAATGTCTCAGAAGGCCGAGAAGATGTGAACGACGAAGAGCGTGCCGGACGCCCGAGCACTTCAACAACAGACGAAAAAATTAATGAAGTGGAGAAAATGGTATTGGCCAATCGTCGAATCACCGTTAGAGAAGTTGCTGAGGACCTAAACATATCGATTGGCTCGTGCCATTCGATTTTTATCAATGATTTGGGCATGAGACGGGTCGCCGCGAAATTCGTACCAAAATTGCTCAATTGCGACCAAAAACAGCATCGCATGAACATTGCTAATGAGATGTTAAACTCTGTCCGCGACGACCCAAATTTGCTCCAGAGGGTCATAACTGGTTACGAATCGTGGGTTTATGGTTATGACGTGGAAACCAAAGCTCAATCATCTCAATGGAAGCTGCCGCACGAAACAAGACCAAAAAAAGCGCGCCAAGTTCGGTCGAATGTGAAAGTTTTGCTGACAGTTTTCTTCGATTGCAGGGGCGTGGTGCATCATGAGTTCTTGCCACAGGGAAGAACGGTCAATAAGGAATATTACCTGCAAGTTATGCGCAATTTGCGCGAAGCAATCCGCCAGAAACGCCCGGATTTGTGGAAGAACAAAAATTGGCTTTTGCACCACGATGATGCCCCTGCTCACACATCGTTGCTTGTGCGCGACTTTTTGGCCAAAAACAACACAGCCACCGTATTCCCCAGATCTGGCCCCCTGTGACTTTTTCTTGTTCCCTAAACTGAAGAGGCCCATGAAAGGACGACGTTACGCTACGCTTGACGAGATAAAGACGGCATCGAAGGAGGAGCTGAACAAGATAAAAAAAAAGATTATTTGAAGTCCTTCGAAGATTGGAAAAACCGTTGGCACAAGTGTATAATATCTCATGGGGATTACTTTGAAGGGGACAAAATAGATATTCATGAACACACCTCGTACTATGCTCTGTAAAACTTGAAAGTTGACAATTTTCTAATAGAATTACCACAAAATTGTCAACTTTTTAATTTTATATGGAACTGATAATGTTTACTTACACTGGACTCTAGGAAGATTCGAGCTCGGGGCCCTTGTGCTGAAAACTATTGGAGTGACGTCTCAACCAGTTGGGCCATCTTACACGCTGGTGGCGATGCGTCTGAGATTCTACTTGAATCGAATATAGATAATTAATTTGTTTGAACTTTGCACAAATTAAACCACTTGTAATTGTCAAATTGAAATTCAGCAGCTGACCAATATAAAAAGGGAATTGAAATTTGCGAAGTTTGTACTACTTGTACCAAAAACAACAACAAAACGCATATACCGAAATTACTTGAGAGCTTGTAATGATAGTTAAGCCTTGATGTGGTTTTGCTTTACTTTGGTCACGAATGAGCTCAAGCTTGCGTCAAGACTGAAGTCTTAGGGCTAGGGGGAGGATGTTTTGCTCATGAACGTAACTGGTTATGACACAAAAGAATGTGTTGACCTTTCCTCTAAAAGATGTTATACCGAACTAGGATATTCGATTGGGTCTGATGATATCCCAAGTACCCGACCTACCATGTAAGCAATTGTTCTTTTCTTCCCTTCCCTTTCTGCTAACCCTAATCAACGATGCTGACTCATTCCGATACCCCCATTTCCTTTCTCTAGTTAAAGTTGTCCGTATTTATAATTTGTTTAATAACAACAATACCTAAGGTAAATGGCTATATGTGCAAAAAGAATTTTCGACTTAGCTTAAAAAGCAACAACTGATTGTTTGTTTTGATTATGCAGTTCTTAACTCTAATGGTTGTGCTCAGCTCCATAAAGTGCACGTCTTTTTTGAACCCCCTTTGTGGTACGGTTAACTTGGATAAGAGATCTAAGTCGCGCTCTTCATAGAAAACTGATATATGAGCAAAGTGCCTAATTTATGTCTCGAGTGTTGCAGTGTTAACATCTTAACAGATAAATTGACAAAAACAATAATTAAGTAAGTAAGCACTATTAAAGACAGTAAAACCAAGCAATAACAAACAAATATTTGATTTATAGTTGGAAATGCCTCGTGGTACTGAATTATCTGAGGAAGAGCAGGGAAGGATCAAAGGAATGAACATAGCCGGCATGAAAACTGGTAAAATAGCTTCCTTAATGAATCGATACAGAACAACCAAACAAAACGGCTCATGCGGCAGTTAGCAACTCAATACATGATGAGCTGTATGAAAATTAAAGCGAAACTCGGATTAACAGTTACCCGGGAACGTGTGGGTCAAATTTTGCACGAAGTTTTGAGCCTCACATATCAATTCAAAGTTGGTAAACCTTGCTTAACCAAACGTCCTAAATATGCGCGCAGGGCTTTTTATGAAAAATACAAGTTCATTGGTGAAAAAAAATTCAATTTGGACGGTCCAGAATGCCATCACAAATATTGGAGGGATCCGCGTCATCCACGGGCAACTTGCTACAAGCGGAATCATGGCGGTGGATCGCTAATGATATGGGCTGCCTTAAGCGCTAAGAGTAAGTCTCCTATATGCTTCGTATCCGGCCGCATGAATGCTCAAGCATATTGAGAGTTGGTGGACAGGGAACCAGCTCCATTTTCTGAGGATTTCCATGGTGATGTATGAACCTTTTAGCAGGACAATGCACCGATTCACGTTGCCCTAAGTACAATGTGTTATTTTGAGACCCACAATAAACCGCTGATGAAGTGGCCGGCAATAAGTCCGGACTTAAATCCTATTGAGGATCTATGGAGCGTTCTTGAGGCAAAAGCTTATGCCTGTTCAAAGCAGTATGACAGCTTGAAGGACTTAAAGGAAGCCATCGTCTCAGGATGGGCCAAGATTGAGTTATCAAGGCTTCACAACTTGGTAGGATCTATACCTCGCAGGCTGCAAAAGCTTCAAAATATTAGGGGCGACTCCATTAGTTATTAAGAGTTCTCAATATCCTGTGTTCAAGATCCTGATTAAATAACTTTTGAATGTAAAAGCATATTGCACATATATCTATTTTCTAAGTGAACAATACTAATACCGCACTAGTTAATAATTGTTTCGATAGCACTCGTCACCAGCTCACAACAAAAAATACAACAAAAATTAAGAAAATAAGTGTTGGAAATCAACGTCATAAGATATAGTGCACATATATCCATTTTCCTTAGGTATTTCACAAATTTGACCTTCATGGCTATGATATTCACGCTAGGATAAGGAGGTAACAAATCAATTAACAATTTCAATTCAATTAATGTTTGGAAACATAAGCATAAGGCTTAATACCGATTTGACCATTTAGGCTTTAAGATTCTTTAAACATGTTCTGAGCTATATGTATGAATGCATATGTTAGTTATAGAGCCCATAAATCAATTTATATCGAGCAAAAAATCAATAACTCAAACTGTTAATCCATGATCAATACCATAACATGGACATATTATGTCTCACCTCAGCTTTGCTGGTTCTTTTAACTTTTATTTTAGTACTTGCAACTTATAGGGCGATCCGTGCAATCAGGACTTGTGCATTGAAGCTGTACCTAATATAATAAATTAATACTTCAAATGCTAAACTACTTAATTCAAGTCCAAAGAATTTTCAATGCGCTTTCGACATGCAGCAACATTGAAGCGCAGACGGGTCTTGATCACGTGTAGAAAGGTTATGGCGAACAAGTTACATCAAGGAAAAGGCCAACTATTGGCCATAAAATCAAATCCGAGAGTTTGTTCCTGAATCACGTGGATTTAACAAGTTTGATCTGATACCAAAGCGAAAACGGTTAAAACCACGAAGAGAAGTTGGCTACGCTTGCTCTTTCATATGTATTAATAGAAGCCTTTATCGAATGTGCTATCGATAGCTACCGGCGTTGATCAACTAACGATATAGGTATTCCTGCCACTGTTCCGTATATTTCCCTTAGTGTAACTACTATTTTTTTAGACTTTAAACCCTTCTTTCTAGTTGGACTATTTCCACTCTATGCGTTTTCCTTTGTTTTGCGTCAACAAACCAAATCGAGAATACTAATAGAAAAATAAAAAAAAAAAAAGGTAGCTGGCCAACCTACGATCTCGTCGACGTTCTTTCCATTGACGGCAGCTGCTGTTGCTGCTGCCGCTTAGAAACTAACAAAACCAACAACAGCAACAACGAAAGCCAACACCAATGCACATGCATCGCCTCAACCTGAGGCAGTCGCTTATTTAATATGCAAATGAGCGCATAAAAGCAATTCATTGCAGGGGCAGGGCGCAGAGCCAAGATATTTGTTAAACAATAAACAGCAAAATAAATAAATAGATATTTATATAATTGTTATTCAGCGACTGAAGCTGACTGGAAGAGGATGCGCAAACGTCAGTTGGCAACCGCTTCGCCCACGCATCCAAATCAAAATTATTAGAAGTGGAAATCGGCAATAATTATGCGAGCAGAACGCGGCGTATGAGTAATTTGCGTTTGCAATTAGACGCAGGCGCCCGCGACTTTGACTTCGACTGCGATTGCGATTCTAACGTGCTGAAATGTTCAAATTGCAAGAATTAATCTCACACAAAAATAAAAAACCACAAAAAGTAATAACAAATGCGGCCAGCAGCAAAGAACCAGCAAAACTTGACAAATGCTGTGGGTGTTTGTAGTTCTTGTTGTTGTTGTTGTTGCTGTGTGGGGCCCACGTTCAAAATTAATAATAAAGTACGCAGTACAAAACAACAACAACCACAGAGTTGGGCTGCTGTAAGAATTTTGTACGATGTTGTGTGAGCAGAATAAAAAACTTTAAATGTATAATAACTTTTCAGCGGTAGCACAAATAACCCCAGAACGCGACAAGAGGAGAGAGCCGAAGGTGGAGACAGAGGCAGCGGCAGCAGCCGTGGTTAATGTGCTCATCAAATAGCCATAAATCAGCTCATTTAAATTTTTTATGCGCGTAAATTGTCCAGATAACGCCAAGAATTGGAAGACAGTTTAGCAACACACATAAAAATGGAAACAAGGTGTAGGCCCTCTGCATATATCAATTAGCTAAATGCTTGAAAGTGACTACTAAAACATAGGGATAAAGCTGAGTACATCTGTGACGAAATTTTAATGCACTGTTCTATGGTCGTTCCAGGAAAATAGATGTTGAGTTTTTCCGGAATTTTTACTTTAACGATTGTTTACTGCTAACTAAAGTACTTAAAGTACGTTTTCTAACTAAACCCTTTAACAGATTTAATAAGGCAAAGCTTTGTTGGATTTTATCAAGAGATTCCCGCTCGAGTATTCGAGTTGGTTCAGTTCAGTGGTTTGCAGACACAGAAATAAAAATAGGGGAAAGTTAACTTTGGCTCGGCCGAAGTTTTGTATACCGTTGCAGCTTCCATTGAAAACAAAAAAAAGTTTGAATAAAAATAATATGACAATAAAAAGGACGTTTTTATTAAAAACAAAAAAGTTTTTCTCACTAGAACTAGTTTTTCGACCGATCGTTCCTATGGCAGCTATATGCTATTGTCATCCGATCCGGCAGCCTATTTATACCACAAGACTTCGTGCAAAGTTTCGTGAGGATAGCTTCAAAACTGACGGAGGAGATAGCATAGAAACAGACAGACGGACGGACGGACAGACGGACAAGGCTAAATCAACTCAGCTCGTCATGCTGATCAAGAATAAATATACTTTATGTGGTCAGAGATGCTTCCTTCTATGCGTTACAAACATCCGGACAATTTTATAATACCCTCTGCAAGGGTATAAAAAGATCCATTTCTAATGAATATGTCTTAAATATCCTTTTAATCATCCTTAATATCCTTTCAATCATCCAACGGAGCTGAAAATCGTCCAAAGGATATGAAAAATGGCCACGATTTTCAGCTCCGTTGGTTGATTAAAAGGATATTAAAGACATATCCATTCCAAATGGATACGAAAATCATTTATCTGTGGTTTTGATTCGATCCAGAGGTTCACACTTAACATCAGGGATGCAAACCGATTGGAAATAAGGACTGGTTCGGTTCAGTGGTTCACATAGTTATTGAACCACCGGTAGGGATTATTACATGGTTTTTGAAGTCAACTGAACCGCGGTTTCGGTTCGGTTGAGTGGTTCAGTCTTTATCTATTATAAATTTAATGAAGACCAGTTTCTGTTTTTGAAAATAACCCCGAACTTCCCTCAAATCTACGCGAAAAGAATTTCGCAGCGCGCTTTATGTTCTTGGATGCCGAAAATCTGTAAAATCTCAACTCTTAAAGCCCATCAGTTAGATTAACGACCAGATATTTTCATAGTTATATTTAAAAAAATTAAAACTTTTTTCTAGGATCGCCCCAATTACCGCCGAACATAAACATTTAAGGATAATGTTCCGAATTTAGCTTGAATCTGTACGAAAATCTACTTCTTTCCAGACTTCCGATGGTAAGGCAAACCAAAAGTTGTCAAAAACGCATTTCAGTTCAATGATCGTTTTTAATTTTGCCGAGTCTCAAGTGCCAGTTTGCTTTAAAGTCTTCGCGGAAAGATATTTTTTCAGAAGTTTCGAAGGAAAAGCAGTTCGATAACTTGTTAAAAACTCCATTAATTTCTTGGATTGCCCCTAATTTCACCCCTTGTCAACTCTTAAAGCATTTTTCTGAGTATAAAGTCTCATTTTATCCTAAATACTGCTCGGAAAGTCATTTTTTTTAGAATTTTGAAGTTGCAGCAAGTTCAAAACTTCTTTTTGTTCTAAGATTACCCTTCATTCCACCAAACCTTAACCCTTTAAGCCCATTCTAAAGTCCAACATTTACAAATATCCTTAAATCTGTTCAGAAAGTAATTGTTTTGGACTTTTAAAGCTGCAGAGTTTGAAAAAACTATAAACCTAGGTGGGACATACTATTTGATAAAAAATATAGTTGGACTCGAACACATTATAAAGTACTACTAGTTCTGGTTCTAAGAGGTATTACACCTCGGGTTTTTGTTTGAACCAACTCTATTTGGTCTGGCTAATCCTTTAAATATTTGAAAATTTTCTCAGAGAAAGCTATTTTGTACCGAAAAACTTTTTAAATTATTAAAAGCTCACCTATAGTGTATTTTCCCTTGAACTTTTGCTTCAATATTTGAAATATAATGATTTCTAGAGTGGCATGTGACTTTTCGATACTGAACTCCTAGAGAATTGACAAGCTTGAATAGTTGGATGTGCTTGCTTCGTCCATAATGATATCACTTTAATAGCTCTACTCCTGGCTAAAGTTGGATTAAGGTGAAGTAGCTCGACAGATTTGCCACTTCCAAAGAAGGAATGTTAACTTATGACAGGCATATTAAGATGTCGGTGGACAATTGCATGTTTCAAAATGGTTGGGTGCCACGATAAGGACTTATCGTTGCAATTCGTCAAAGTTCCCAAAATTTTTGCGTCTTGAGACTCGTCAAGTGACGGTTTGAGGTTTGGTTCGGGTCAGGTAATTAGAGCATAATAAGAGTGTAAAGATGGTAAAGAAATTTACAGATTGGAAGCGGTTTACGGAAGTGTGTTTTTTAAAGGACCAACTGTCAGTCAGATTATTATTTGGACTTACAGTCCGTTACTTATTTGGACTTTTCCAAACTTAAGTTGATTTGTTTATCCGTCATAAATTTGTAACCAGTCATCCGATTGGTGTGAAAATTTGACACAATATAGAATTGAACCCGCGAAATTTATTGGAGATATTATCATGCCTGTTTCAGCTTCCGAACATACAAACTTTTTAGTATGAACATATCGACTTTGTGCATTTTTATGCTCTGTACCAGAGGAACACAAAGTATATTAAGTTTGTGCAAAAGTATGTAACAGCCAGAAGAAAGCTTTTCCGGCCCTATAAAGTATATATATTCTTGATCAGCATCAACAGCCGAGTCGATATAGCCATGTCCGTCTGTCTGTCCGCACAGATCTCAGAGCTGGTAAGAGATAGAGGTTCGACGTGTATGGGACAAAAACTTCTTATACTTGCAGGCAGGTCAAGTTTATTTTTGCCACGGCCCCTTTCGCCACCGCAATTTTGAAAAGCCGTCATATCTCTGTCAGCTATATAGATAGAAGGTTCGAGCCTTCTGGACATATTTTGAAATCAAGATTATTTATCAATCCGCCAAAGGAATGTTAAAGATCGTATGAACGATTGTCGAGTTATAAGGAAAACAAACAATAATAGGCAGCACCGGTCGCAAAGGTTATGGGCAGCACTTCATTGGTACAGAGTATATTATAGTCGGGCTTGACCGACTTTCTTTCTTGATATTTGAGTTTTAGTCCTAGCAAAGTTTGAAATGTGTGGCCGGGTGGCTCAGCGCCTCGGAACATCTCGGAATACCACGGAACATCTAATGAAAAGTTGTTTCTTTGAATAAACTTTACACCCGGTCATCCCTCTTTGCTGTTGGCGCCAGCTTTGTAGTAATTAGCCATGAATAGCTTCTCAGAAACAGTATGCTAAATCCAAAATCCGTCAGTATTAGTTAGATTTTATAAACAAGCCAACCTCAGATGGAGAAGAATGCCTACACTACGTTAAAGTATGGCGGCACTGGCTTAAGCTATATTAAAAGAGAAACAATAAATTCAGAAGAAGAATCTCTTGGTTTTATGTCATGGTCCTTCGAGTCGGATATTCTAATAACAATGTTTTATAGGAGAACAGAGAATCCCAAAAGCAAAATATCTTGTTTAAGTTATAAACACTTGAAAGGGTTGGAGTTTCGTTTGATCCAGGCTGCCGTTAAGGCTTTGTCATCAAAAGTCACAAAAAGCAACCTAGTCAGCAGCACGGCGACAGCACTGAACCAAATCCAACGGCACTCTATCACTCTCGTCTGGGCATACCATACAACTAGACAGCAGGCAAGTGCGCAAGGAACGGTTGAGCGCTGCCAGCGACACAAGCGGTAACGGACATTCATAGAACCCTGCAGGACATCATGACGGTCGTTCAGTGGAAGGCCAGAACTAGGCCAGAACGACAATGACAATAAACGATTAATCTAGCCAATAAACTCACCCAAAATAGCTTCCCAGCTCTTACACTTTAGCAAGAACAGGATAAGAACTATGATAAGAGACATAACGGGGCACTGCACTATTGGTTATATGTCTATCAGAATGCGCCTGCCCCACCATGACATCTGTCGTAGTTGTGGGAAAGAGGAGCAAACAGAAAGCATCCAAAACCTACATCTTAGGAAACGCACCCAGCTTCTGGGTAAATCATTCTTTGTAGTCTGGCAAATGTGCCCCTAGAAGACCTGGCTCATTTTGTCGACTCCTCAAAATGGCTTAAATCAGTGGTGCCCAAACTCACACAATCAAGCTTTGCGTTTGTGTGCGTAGCAGAGAAACACGAAGTAAATGTCTCAACAACAAGCAGACGAACAAATGCCTCGTGAGAGAACAAAAAGCCGAAAGCACGCGTCGTGAGAGAGCAAGCCGACGAGCGGGCTATTTATAGCAGGGTTCCCTAAGAAGAGAGCCTCCCTGTCTCTCTCCAACCCTAACTGGTTTATTGCTTTGGCAAGCATTCGGTGTGAATTTCCAAGTGTTTTCGGCCCCCGGGGCATGTCTGGGAAACACTGATTTATAGAACACCCGTATTGTCTCTTTCTTTGCGTGTGTGTGCTGCGAAGCCGGCAGAATTATGAATTCCTATCCCATGGCTATTGGCATTTTGGGCACCACTGGTTTTAATAGAGAGATTGTGCAGAACCTGAACGTCAATTCCCATTTTCCCCCCTTATTAGGCATCACAATGGGCCAAAAGGCCTCTGAGTGATCTCGGCCTCTGCCGAGTAGCCAATATAACCTAACCTAAGCCCTTATCGATTTTAAGGATGTTTTGCAGCCCTGATACCAAAGTTTATGGATATTAACATTTACTTCGGGATTGAATTTTCCAACTTTTCTTTCATTGTTTATAGCTGTGTATGCTGAGTGTTGAAGGTCAGTCAGTCGGGCTAAGAGATCGATGAAATCTTAATATTCGAAATAGGACCTGTCATGTAGATTTGGATAACTTCGATTTTCCTGACAAAATTTAAGCTAAAATGCTGGTGCAAGTGCAAAAAATAAATTTAACACCATTAGGTTGCGTTCAGACACAATGGCAGGTTGCCATTTTATATGTTCCAGTTATTCCGACAGGCCTGTTCAGACGAGTAAAATACATGAAAATACTGACAGATTTCTCTGTCAACTGGCAATACATTGGCAGGTGTTTACACATGTATGGCAGCAACTGGCTCATATAAATATGGCAACCTGCCATTGTTTGTGAACGCACCCTTAAGCACTTCAATGAAAAACACTGAACCGAACCGCTTTCTGGTATGGTTTTTAGTCGGATTTCTGCTTTTGCAATTTGTTTCATAGTCCCCATACAGTTGTTGCTCATGTTTTGTGCAAATCTTTCATAATCCCAAGTCAAACAATTACTTAATGCGAGCATAATGTGTGACTCTGCGGTTGTCTCGTAAATTTATGCATACTTGTATAGTTCCAAAATAGCCTTAGGTAACAATCCGTCTTCGTATTTCTCCTTAGAAGTAAGCAGTTGCCTTTAGATCTTTGCCGAACACAAATCAAATTCGCATTTTGACCCACAACAAGTGGGGCGGCGGCTACCTGCCTTGCTGAGATTCTTGGAAGTGTTATGGATATGCCCCAATCTCAGTCTCGGTTCAAGTATTCAGGCGCTCGGGGCGGCTTAATTCAAATTGATTTGGTTTTTGTGTGAGTTTTTCTCTTTCTCCTCCGCCGCTTTTTTTTTTTTGGCAAACAATTTGAAGTGTCAATTTGTGTTTATAAAACTAAAATAATTTATCAAGCACAGGCCATCGCATGTGGGTAGCGTAAACAGTTAAAAAAGAGAGAAAAACATATCGATGAATGTATGTTTGTATATATGGCTAGCTGGCTGCAAAGTCAATTGCCAAATATGGCTTACTTGTTTGTGTGTGGTTTAATGTCACACACACACTGAGCCAGAGATAAGTATAACTCTCTGCTTGTCAATATCTACGCTTTTGAAAAAGGCAATACAACTACTTGTTTCGCCAAAACTTAACAAAATAGTCACCCAAGCAAAAAAGTATTTTCCTTTTTGTAGTTTAAATCAATATTGAAATTTGCATGCGTTCAGAAATTCACTAGCTAATTGTTATCTAAGAGCTGTATACACTCCAAATGGGGATATCGATGAGTGTACAGGGCCACCCTAAATAAAACTCGTCAGCATTAGCTGGAAATTCATTGCGATTAATTAGTCAGAGAGCTTGACTCAATCTTAAGTGTAGAAAGCTCTTAGAATAAGCCAGATGAAAGGAAATCAACAAATGCGCTACTTATTAATTATATCATTAAATTTGTCACCTGACGGTTAGTAATAAAAAATGTCAATTGTTGGCAAGCTAACTAAATAAATCCATAAATATATTTGAATAATTTATTAGCTCTCAATGAATATTGAACATGTAGAACAAACATAAATTTTCCACATTAAGTGGAGAGGAAAAAAACGCGATTTAAATACTTGCAAAATACTCTCTATGGTTGGAAATAATTAACTAAACCGTTCTAAAGCTTTTCGAGCATCCAAAGGAAAAACTTCTATTGGGTTGGAATGAAAGTTAAGTCCGATTTCTTTACTAAATTTAAAAATTATTTAAATAAAATTAGAATTTATCATCTCTTTTTTTTGAGAAGCTGCATAGTTCCGTGCTCGTATTTATTCTCTTTCTTATCGACTTGATCAGAATCGAATGAATTATTATGCAAAGTTTTAAACATACCGAAACAAATGAAACCGAAAATAAGAAGAAACTTTCTAAATCAGCTGCAAACATTTTTAAGAGTCGTTTTTAAGGTCGAGCGTTGTCACGCTGTAAGAGTACACCCTTGCGATTGACTAGTATAGTATGCTTCAGTTAGAATTTTTATCTAATTCGGTTTTTTTCTATGGAAGGTACCTTTACCATTCCATCAAATTCTCAGGAGCCAGTCACAAAAGAGGTTAACATGCTTTACAGCTGTTTCAAGAACCTTCCTGTCCTATCTTCAGTAGTCTGTTTGTGGAACTTCAAGGCAGCATAAGTGCAAAACCTGATACCAAAGGACAACAGAAGCCGTTGCGTATATGTGTGGACAAGTTTTAACGATCTGGTGTGCTATGAACGATAAGCCGGGCACCGTGAAACCTAAAAATTCCTGCCAATCTTCATATAAAACAAGAAAGAAAGGGGTCTCCATCTGCCAAGTATAAGAAACATGTGTCCCATATATGTCAAACCTCTATCTCTTACCATCTCTGAGATCTCTGCGCTCATACGGACTAACAGACGGACATGACTAGATCGACTTGGCTATTGATGCTGATCAAGAATATATATATGTATGTATGCTTCCTTCTGCCTGTTTCATACTTTTGCACAAACTTAATGTACTCTGCGTACCTTTGGAACAAAGTATAACAAGAAAGTGGGTCAAGCCCGACTATAATTAACCAAAGACCAATATAATCTCTAAGATGCCGAACGTCCATAGAATGGTTTTGCAATATGCAGCTATTTTTTTGTGGCGAAGAATATCGCGCTGTCTCCGCTCGAACATAGTTGAGAGCGTACCCTGCAAACATTTTGTCGTGTTGCTTATCTCTCTCTTCAAAGGGAGAGTTTGGCGATAGTTTGAGGCGAGAATTTGGGGATTCGAGGGCGGTCCCAGAAATAGCCGACCTAACTACTAAAACATAAAAATTTATAATTTTTTTTTTTTTATATTATTATTTATATTTTTTTTTTTATGTTTGCGATGTACAGCACTTTTTGAAATGCCTACACTTCAGCTAACTCACGAACTTTCAATCGCCGGTCACTCAATACACATTTTTTAATTTGGCCACCATTTCGAGTGGTCACCTCATTTGGACGCCCATTACGATGCTCATCTTCGCAGCTCAAACGACCTCGCTTAAACTCAGCCACCCAATATTTTATTGTTGTAAACGAGGGAGCAGAATTACCTAAGGTAGAATCCAGCTCCTTTTTAATATTGGTTGGACTAAGACCTTTTATATGAAAGTATTGTATCACATAACGAGGACCAATTTTGTCCATGTTTGCAAAATAAATAAAAAGCGTGTCTCTAATTTAAATCGACAGTTGGTACTTCCCCCTTTTTTAATATTTTTTGTGAACATTATCCAACACTACTGTGCTAGGTCGGCCAATTCTGGGACGGCCCTCGTATAAAGAACAATTCGAAATATTTTAAAATCGTTTTCATCATACTTTTAGGTTGTTATAGTCTAAAGTCAAGCCCAAATAACTCTCAAAATAAGTATAAATATTCTTTCTTAAATTATATTAATTTCCAATGTCAACTCGAAAACATTCTAGAAAGAAAATAAGAGTACGTCAAATAAGTACAAAATGTTCTTAATTTGTGCCTATAAAGCGATATGTCTGTATTGTCCAAGGGCCATGAATTAACAAAAGACAAAGACCAAGGTAGAATTACTGCAGGTCAGAAAACTACCATCTTTCCATAAAAAAGTGCTTGAACCGGTTGGGAATTTTAAGAACAGACTCGCTAAAAAGTAGTTCGCATTTTCCGTGGCACACTTTTTTAGGGTAGCATTATAAGCAGAGCTCCCAATAAGTGTACTTGTTTAACAGGAAGTCAAAAAAAAACTGTTTGCATAGGACACCATGAGAAATGGAACCATAATGATATCTCACCTCAGTTTTTCCCCAAGTAGTCTTTGCTCAACCAGTGACTTTTTTTTCGATTTTTTTGTTTAAATGTCTTCATGAGACACTTTTCGGTTCAGAATCTGACGAAATTGTCTTTTGGCTGGTCTGTAAAGTTGTGTTTTAATTTCGTTCGTAATGAGCTTTGAAAAGAAATAAAAAAGTGAATTTTTTTAAATTTGATAATGAATCAAACAGTCAGATTATGTGGAACAAAATTATCTGGCGACCGTATTTCAAATTTGAGGCAGCATTTGATGGCTAAGCATCGGAGAGTGTTTAAAGGTTTTAATGCAGATTAAAACTCCGGTTTGTAATAAAATGCAAAGATAAGGAAAATGTCATAAGAGGCAAATGAAGAAGCAATAACTGCGTCTGTCGTGAAAATGGATACCACTGACGGCAGGTCGTTTTTTCTTTTGGAAACCAAACCAATTTAGCAAGCATATTTTGGGTGCTCTGATTATCAGCCATGCTCCGGCTTTCACTTAGTTTTGCGATTTAAGCCAATTCGTACGATTTCAATTCAGAGCGCTCCGAAATTCGCCAGTTTTTATTATCGATAATGTTCCATTTCCAACTTGTTTTGCGTCACTTCACATATACCTCGGCCAAGTCGCAAATTGTGGTTATTGTGAGCAGTTTAACCCCTTGCTCAATTTCGTGTGTCTCTATTAAAAAGTTGTTAAAATATACTCTTAATGCAAAATGAGTATGAGACTCCGTAATAATAATCTTAAAATGTTAAAGAACTAATTTTCATTTACTTTTCATTTCACGAACTCGGATGTCGCTGGTTTAGAAACGTCAAAACTTTGCGATTTACGAATGTCGGAGCACCAACTTTTACGATTTGCCGATCAAATCGCAAAGTTTTTGCGAAAGCGAAAATGGGAGCATGGCTGTATAAGTCTGTTTTGTACTCAATCCAATATATTTTGTACTTGAACTGAGAACGCTTCTTTTTAATTTTTCGTCTTACTGTGAGTATGTAAGTATGATCTTGATTCAAGAACTTTTGTTCTCATTTCAATAATTTTAACAGTCGTTTTTCGGCTTTAGAATGTTTCGTACGCAATTCAAGTAAACCAAAGAACAAATCATACTTGAAATTATAAGTACAAAACGGTTTGAATTCAATCCACTTTGGTTTACGCTGGCAGCCGTTTTTTTCTGAGTGCAGTAAAACTCAACCCGGGAAGGTTTCTTAGTTAAAGAAGTTGGCGAAAAATGGTCCAAAAACCGCGAAAATTTGAAAAAATTTAACTGATCATCCGATTGACATAAAACTTTGGGGAATGGTTGAACGCTTGAAGGTTTCTAATGTAAAAAATCCGCAAAATTTCCAATATTATCATAAAAGAATTTAAGAAAGCGCTTTATGCTTAGAACCATTTTGTGAAAAGGCCCAAAATTTTGACATAAAATAGCAGTAAGTATTCAAAATCATTGACAGTGGCTTAGTCCAGTTTCCCAAACAAAAAAGTGGAACTTTTGCTCAAATTTTCGGCTTTCGCTTTATGCTTAGCGATTTACAAAATTTTTGTTTGATCTTAGTTTTGAGAGATTGTAGTAAATCGTATAGGATTAAAAATTCTCCCTATACTTCAATCGTTATGCTTTGCTCTTAGTCGGGTATTACTGTTGAAGACTCAAACGTATGTACCTAACATCGGTTGGCGCTAAAGTCTTATCACAATTACTTTTCCGCGTAATCGATCTAGTTTTTCCTACTCGGGTAAATGTGGCGCTGGAAAAGTCCAAGCGAAGCGAGGAATGATAAATATTATTTCAACTGTTCCAACCAGATGCTATTTACCGTCCAGCGAACAAACAATTGGTTATTAGGCCAAGCTGATTACAATTCTTAATTTGAAGATATAGATAAAAACAATTTTTTTTTTCTAAAATCCCCAACTTACCACACGTCGTCAAGAAACAGTTTTGTCTTGCAACAAACACCTGTTGTTGTTTTTGTTGCTGTTATCGTTGTTGTTGTTGCTGGTAGCTGCTGCTCCAATTTATGAATGGAAATGGAAATGAAAATAATTGCATTTATCGATGGCACTTTGTTTTGCTTTTGTCCGAGTTTTGTTAGCGTTTCTAGTTGCTGTTGCTGTTGTTGTTGCTGTTGTTTTAATTAGCAATACAAACACACATTTTAGCATTAACTAACACACAAACAGAACACACACACACAGTTTGGACCTGCATGGCGCGCCCACGCAGCAAACGAAACGCGTTTATTGAAAATGCAACAACAAATCTATGCGACAGAACCTGCAGATTGCAGCAGATTTGGAGACTTTGGATGCCGCCGCCAAAGAGTCCAAAAAAAAAACCAAACAAAACAAGAGACACTACCACAAAAAAACAAATGCAAATGCGAAACTGGCCGCGGCGCATGCACTTTACTCAATTTTAAATTCCTACCACAACTTCACCCGGTTCCGATTCTTTGGGCTGCTCGCGAATGACTGAAACTTAATAAAATAAATATAACCGCTGAGCTTGCGCGGTTTGTTTGTTTAGTGGTGGTGATCTTTCAAGGGGGGGGACGAACACAAAAAGCCAGCAAATGCGGTCACTCATGTCAAAAATATCTACACAATATCTACCTTGACATTACGGAATTTTACATGATCGTTAGACTGGGTTAATTTGGCGCTACTTTTGAAATCAAGCCACAAGCAAAACCATTCTCATAAAAACAAATTAAAGCGAAATGGCAATGGGAAATTACTTTGCGCCACCATTTTTAACCGTATTTTTGTATGATTTCTGCGTCTTAACAAATTTACTTTTGAAAATTCTTCCTATTTTCCAGAACAATCCTAAGATTTATTCGAATTTTCACAGAATTTTAAAAGAATTGCTTAGGGTAAGTACTGAGAAAGTTCGAATTTTCCTTTATCTGTCAAATTCCATATAAAAAAATTACTTAAAGAAATTTTTCCTTGCCTAATTTTGTTGTTTGAAACTTAGAAACAAAGCTGTACACAAGAGAATTTTGAAAATTGTCACCAGAGCTGGCTCGGCTGTTGTGGGTGGTGTGCATTCTGCCGTCGAAGCGTATTTTTTTGGCCTCCTTCACGCGAAAAAGGAATATCTAGTAAATTTCTTGAAGGAAAATTCGAACGTTCTCAGTACTTACCTTAAATTTGATGTCTCTTTTGGTTCGTTGTATTTTCAAATAAACTTCTGAGAAAATCCGTTTTTCCAGTAGTTTACATGTATTAATGAGTCTTTGCGCCACAAGTTCCACAAAATAGCTTTTAAAGCTTTGAACCCATTTTAGTAAAGATAAGCTTAAAGCTTCTCCCTTCAAGTAAATAAGCTTTTAAAGCGTCATAACTCTTGATAGCTCTCGAATTGTAAAGACAGCCCTGGTTTCAGTAAGCTCGCGAAAGCTTTTGTTGGCGGGAGGAGTTCAAGTTTTTTGAAAATGATTAGACATCAAAATCACTTACTAAAGATGGCCTTAAAATAATAGCAAACAAACAGTTAAGGTTCTTTTAGTAAATAAGTCGTCCTTTTATCAATCTTTGGTGAAAACATGACCTAACCCCCAAGGGCATATCGCCCAAGTGAGAGGGTACTGAACGATAAGGGAAGGGGTGAGGACTACCAACACCGATACGCAATAGATTTGTTGTTGTTTTCGCTTCGAGTTCGGCTGCCGTCTTTGAGATGACTAGGCAATTGTTAAGGGGCCTGGAAGCAATCGGAGCAAAAGAGCAAAGCGAGCCCACCGATGGCTTAAGGGGTTAGGTGGGTTTCAAAATTTCAAAAATTTATTTTTTTTGCTTATTTTATAATTCAATATTTTTAGAATATTCTCTCAAAGTTTTAAAACGATCTGAGTAATATTTTTAGAGATATAGCCTTCGGATGTTCTACCCATCAGGCTATGTCAGCGTGAATGTAAATCTTTAATTGCGTTTTTCTCGAAACTGCGTTTTGGAAATCGGCGGGTCACGATTTCTCGAAAACTTACAACCGATTTCTTTCAAATTTGCACACTTCTTTAAAAATAACATTATCCGTGCTTGAACGAAGGATTTTTTTCTATTTTAAGTGATTTTTCAAGGACATGAAGGGTGCAAATTTTACTCAAAAGAGGGTTTTCCTTCGTCCAAGCACGAGCTTTAAGCATCTATAACAGAAAATTTTGGTTTTTGCATTTGTATGAATATGTCATGAGTTATCTGACTGAGCGGAGGGTCCTTTGAGGAGTCACAGGAGACGACGTGTCCACGCCTTAATTTTTAATATTTTTAAATGAAAATTTCACAATTTACTTATAAAATATATACCTTTTAAATGCTAAATTGATGGAATGAAATATGGGTTAAAAAAAAACGTAATGTACCTGTTTTGAGCCTTTGAAACCCACCTAACCCCTTAAACCAGCGATGTTCAAGAAGATCAAGGCAAAAAAGGGTGAGTGTATTGGTGTGCGATATTTAAGCAACACAACCCAGCTTTTAACTGCCCTCAACGATGGCTGGGCAGCGAATGAAGGCAAAGAGAGCCCTGCTTCCGCTCATATGCCCGACTTCGGCATGCGCTCGGCTCTTGTGCGTGTAAATAGCCGATTGCGCTCGGCCCCTGGCGGCAATGGAGGAACCTCGCTGGTTTAAACCACCACTTTGGCATGCGTCGATGACAAAACTCGTGCAATGGGTAAGATTCAAATTATAAATAGTTTAAAAATTCTTCAAATTCATTTATTGTATCGATTTGGGAAATCTATTATAGATGTTGGTGGAGTGTAAAAGAAAAATTTTGAAGGAAGCCTTAATGATGAAAAGAATATTCCACTTCCACTGATGACACCATGTTAAAACAGAGATGGAAGCCCTTGTAGAATTTGAAATGGTTTCTTCGCATCTTTTTTCGAATTTTTAATAGTATTTAGAACATATTTTTTAACCGTAAAGACTAAAAAGCTTTAAATAAATAAGTTTGAAAAAAGTTTGAAAAAAAAATAAAACGTTTTAATTTGTTGTTTTTGGGAGTTCAGTGTTACCCTAGGTTCGCGATCTTTGGGTTATTATGTACAGCAACACTCAGCGACAGCCGCGAGATAAAGTGCCATTTTAAGATTTACCCACGAACCACCTTAATCAGGTTATAAAGTTGACCGAAAAATAGAACAAACTGCGTTTTCGGTTTAACCAACGAAGCCTTGGTTCACTAATTATGGGAATTTTAGTAATAATTATTATTTGATTCATGCACAGAATAAAAAAATTGTATTATCTGGGGTCAATGTTATATTTTTTCATATCATTAAAAAGCCGATATGATAAAGTTAAAAATGACCTTGTCAAAAATATAAAGTTGATATTTCGAGCATATAAAATTAATATTTTAAGATCACATTGATATTTTATAATATAGTTTTGACCCAAAAGAAACTTGAAAATTGGATCAAAAATTTGAATATTTGAGAACGAGTGGATGTGCTTTTAAAACAGGAATTCTGGCCGGTTTTGAAACAAAACGCAACGAACCGACAATTTGTGCTCCAAAACCGAACTGCATACCAAACTGTGAACCTTTTGAAAACACCGCACCGAACCAAAAACTCAAAAAAAAAACAAGAAAAAAACGAAAGCCCAGGAAAACCTTTGGTACAGAGTATAAAAACGATTCGGTTTGTTTAAATTTATCAACAAAGATATTTATTACTCAATTTTTAGATTTTTCGTTGTCACTTTAAAATTACAATAGTTTTTCTGACTTTCGTTAAGACTTTTGCTGAGTTAGCATGTACCTTTTGAGGCCATATAACCAAATTGTTCGGCAATGATAGCACTAGTTTACAAATTAAACACGACAGAGTAAGCTAATGTCGGCCCAGCCCGACTTCGATATACCCGTTAATCAGGGGAATTAATGTTTAATAGCCTTCCATTTTGTTAATTAACAGCGCTTAACATTAATGTACACATTTCAACATTGCATTAGCAAACAGCGCATGCGGCGCAAAAAGTATGCAACGTTTTTTATAGCCTATATAACTGTGCCATTTATAATCTCATTTTTATGAAAATTTCAGATATTGTAGATACATTACATTGCAAAAAATAGGGGAAAATTAACTTTGGATCGGCCGAAGTTTTGAATACCCTTGCAGCTTCCATTGAAAACAAAAAAGGTTCTCTAACTAAGACTACTTTTTGAACCTTACTTTTTTATGGGATCTATATACTATATAGATGTCTGATTTCGACCAAACTTGGTGAAATCATGGAAAAGCATAAAACACTGTTAACTACGAAATTTGGAGTCGATCCCATTTAAAACAAAAAAGTTTTTCTCACTAGAACTTCTTTTTCGACCGATCATTCATACTGCAGCTATATGCTATAGTCATCCGATTTTGATAAAACTTTGTAGAAATGTGTCCAAAGTATATAAAATAAGTGTATGCCAATAAAAAGGACGTTTTCATTAAAAACAAAAAAGTTTTCCTCACTCGAACTTGTTTTTCCACCGATCGTTCCTATGGCAGCTATAGTCATCCAATTTCGACCAAACATAGTGAAATCATGGGAAAGGATAGTAAACTAAGAAATACGTACTTTGGAGGCGTTTACATTAAAAACAAAAAAGTTTTTCTTACTAAGACTAGTTTTTCGACCGATCGTTCCTATGACAGCTATACGCTATAGTCATCCGATCCATCCGGCCGGTTCCGACAAATGTGCAGCGTATTTCTACCAAAAGACTTCGTGCAAAGTTTGGTGAGGATAGCTTTAAAACTGACGGAGGAGATAGCATAGAAACAGACGGACGGACGGACGGACAGGGCTAAATCAACTCAGCTCGTCATGCTGATCAAGAATATGTATTCTTTATGTGGTCGGAGATGCTTCCTTCTAGGCGTTACAAACATCCGGACAATTTTATAATCCCCTCTGCAAGGTAAAAATGAGCTCGATATCTTCAAAATTTTCAAAACTTCATCTGCGCTCAGAAAATAGGAGTCTACATACAAAATTTGGTTGCTCTAGCTCTTTCTATTACCTATAACTTGGTCAACAGACACGATTTTCTTAATTTTCAAATTGACATCCTTAAAGAAAATGTCAAAATTTTACTTTTTTGAGCATAAACCATAAGTTTTGGCTAAGCTTTTGCTCATTTAGGTACCATATATTTATTTTTTCGTAAATTTTTTATAAGTTTGATAAAAATCGTCCTATAACTTTCAGAATTTCTTTGAAAACAAAAAAAACTAATGTTGCAGATTAAAAGATAGGTGAATTGCGGCAAATTCAAAATAAAAAACTATTCATTTTCTCTTACCATTTTAGAGTTATACTCTTTTAAAGCTTTGTTCATCGCACTTAGAAAAAAAAAATGTCAATATCAATTTGATATGGGCTGGTCAATTTGATATTTTGTCAAACAATATTGTTTTCATAACATTTCTAAACGGGGGCATGAAATAACGCCAGGTGAAAAAACCGCCCGCGGGCCTTATTTCACTTCAAAAAGTAAAAAAAGCGCGGGCTTATTTCACTTTCAAAAGGAAATAACACCCGCGGGCCTTATTTCACTTTTTGAAGTGGCGTAATACCGCCCGCGGGCGGTATTTCTTATTCATCGGTGTGCTATTACTCCTTTGTGGTAAAAAAAATATTAATGAACTGAACGAGAGCGTAGGACGGACAGGGCGTTATTTACTTTTCAAAAGTGAAATAAAGCCGAACGGGAGTTATTTCACTTTTGTCATTACAAAGAAAATGATAAGTATACTGGATTTTTTTTAAGGAAAAGGAAAAAAGGATGAGTAAAACCAGAGCGAATCAGTTGCATTCGTCTAGGTGACAGATGACTAACCATCCTCATATCGAATATCTTCCTGCATTTTATAAAGCCAGGCACTATCGAAAGTTGGTTTTAAATCTTTAACTTGAATTCCTATTACAGTTTTCTCCTTTCTTTGTTTTTTTTTTTTTTGAGGGAAACAAAAAAAGCGATTACTTGCTTTGGGATTGAAGTTGAATCGGAGGCGATTTTTTTTTTAAGTCCGTATCACAATGTTTTTTTGCATTTTTTTCCTCACCACACCTTTTATTTCCCTCTTTCAAACTCAATATAAAGCAAGAAATCGCTTACGTTACGTAGATCCGAAATAAATTTGTATCCTTCAATTATGTTTGCCACACTAAGGTCATCTGGTCAATATTATTCTCATAACATTTCTAAACTATAACATGTCATTTTGACCATAAATAGAAAGGGACCTAAAAAAATTGTAAAGAAGGAAAGAGACAAATAGTGTAGCATTTCGAAACTTCCAGCAAACCTAACGAAATATTTAAGTAGGCTCTGTGGCGCGTAAGCACACACTTGCCAGATGGTGGTGTACGATAAGACGCCATGGAATTCGTGTTATATTGTTATATGCAAAGGGTCCTCACTTCGATCCTCAGTCAAGGCGGGGGAAGGTATATAAAAAAAATAATAAATTTGTGGTTTTTTTCTGTTTATATAAAATAATAAATAGTACTTAGCAAAGAATACAGCCCACCCGACAATATCTCGTATGTATCCGGGGACCTACGAGAATTACGATAGTTTCTCTGATAATCGAAATCAGTTTTTCTTAAGAGATGCGGGTTTCAATCGGACGTAAGCTATTTTTTCTCTATTTGTGACAGCAGCAAAGAAGAGAAACAAAGGAAAAAGAAAAATGTACAGAAAGTCAGAGGCAAAACACTCGTCTTTACCTAAAAGTATGCAAAAAACGATGCACTCGTCTTTACCTAAAAACAAGAAAATAATTTCCTAAATTTTAGGAAAGATGCTTGCAGTAACGAGCTTCGCGTTTGACAAAAAAAACGTATTTGAGACCTCCAGAGCATTGTAAAAAATATGGGAAAAATATAGAAAATTTTAAAAACAACAAAACAAAAAAAAAAAAAGAGAAAGTCAAAAAGGAGCAGCAGCAACTTTTTTTCAACTTTCGCGAAACTAAACGTTTGCAACACGTTTTCGGATCCGTTCTCGACACTTTCTCGATATCGAAAACGTATTGGAAACGGATTAGTTTTCGATCCGTTTTCGCTATCGAGAAAGTGTCGAGAACGGATCCGAAAACGGATATCGAGAACTTATGCTTTGCTGCCACAAACTAAGCGACAGGTAATACTTTTTCGGACCGAGAACGGAACACATTCTCGATAGTTTTGTGAGAGAAACCTTCGAGAAAATGTCGAAAACGGATCCGTTCTCGATACCGGTTGTCGGGTGGGAGTGTATAAGTGGGTGGTAGTGTATAGGAATTATCCGACATATACTTTTAGGGTCGGAAATGGTTCCTTCTGGCTGTTACATACTTTTGCACAAACTTAATATACTCTGTGTACCTCTGGTACAGAGTATAAAAAATAAAGTGTAAAAAAAATAAGGACCAACTGAGACTTGAACCAGCAATTCCAAAATGAAAGGCGACAATCCTTACCACTCATCCAATTTCTATTATAAATACCTCGTATCTCAACTTAACTATATGGAACCTCGAAAAAGCAGCCAAAACCCAAAAATGGTAGTTTACATCAGCTCCCAAGAACAATTAGTTTAGGCCTGTAAAGAACTTCTATCAAGATAATCACTTAAAAGTTTGTTGACTACAGTTGAAGATTAAATTTAATTTTATACAGATAAATTGATAACCAAGTTGACGTGAAAGCCTTAAATATGTTCTAGCAAATGCCTTTTTTAATCAAGTACAAAAATTTAAAGGGATGCAATCCCCTTAAAGTATGCAGTAGAAACTACAAACGATTTCAACACAAATATGACTTTAAAATTCCCAACTGGTTCTCACACATTGGTTATGGAGTGAGGGCATTCGCATTTATCATTTCATTTCTTCTTTCTTCATTTATTTTTTTATTTTTGATTTCTTTTACCCCTGCGACACTAAATTCGGGCATTCCTTGACATACTTTAGCTCTTCAAAATTGGGTATTGTCCATTTCCGTAAATGGACATTGCTGTAACGGCGGCAGTTTTCCATCTCTAGTTTGATTATTTTGTTGCAATATTTGCAGTTGAATATTTTCACAAGCTTACAAATAATTAATAATTTTCTAATCTTTAATGCTCTGTTCAGCACTGAGGCTAAACACAATATGATGGTCACAGCTTTCGACCGGCCAACTAATTTCGGGATTCAGGAGTAGGGGCTACTTCAGGAGTAGGGGCCAACCAAAGTATATTTATTCTTTACAAATACACTTCACTGCACTATCAAAGAATTAATTGGCGCCGGCTAAATTTTGATACAATTTTTCAAATTCTCGGCTTGATTGACAAGGTGCCTACAAAAGACATAATTGGCGTGTTTATCAGGATGTCCCTTTGCAGAAGGCCATGGTGGTATATAGGGGCCGCCCATCATTTCATCTTTCCAAACTCTGATTCCGCAACCAGGGTGAGTATTTATTCGGCTGCGGTTTCCCCTTATTGACCGTGTCTATGGGGCTTCTTAACGACGCTGGTCCGGGGCATGTTGATGATCAAATCGGTTTGCCCCTTATATTCATAGACAGGAATTCAAAGAAGTGAGCTATACATCGATTTTTTTGCCGCCTTCAGTATGATAAATAATAATTTGATTTAAATAATTTCCCATTTTTTTGGAATATTAATTGATATTTATTTTCCAACATCTTAAAACTAACTCGAATAACGTTCAAGACAGGACAATCTTGTTTCTAGAAATGTCCCTGACCCTGTCTCGATTCCTGGTGTGGATGCGTGCGTATGTACTCCAAAGACTTCAGAATGGCAGCCGGAATGGGTGGCGGTGTGGGCAGATGAGCACCTTGTGGGTGGAAACCATTCTCATCAGCCGTATAGGTGAGCTGTATAAGCTGACCATCGGGTGCGTAATAAGCGTTCGATCCACTGGCATAATAACCACCCACGCCCGATTCCTGTCCAGCTATGCCATTGGAGGTCTGATACTGATAGACATAACTGCCGTCCTCCTTGAGATCGCTTTTGTATTCACGTGTTTCGGCTGCCGCATCATAGGCATCGGGACGAGCCTGAACACAGGCAATGGCCAGAGAAGCAACGGCTAAGATGAACTGCAATTGAGCCAATGAAATACAAAATGGTTTAGCTTTGGCCTAAAGTCATGGCTTAGGGATTCACTTACAAATTTGTACATGTTGGATTGATTGGATGTCACTGTGAACTCGATGCGAGAATGAATGCGTCTCAAAATTATTCGGGCGGCGCATTTATAGCATTTTGGCAATCCAATCATATTGGGCATAGCCGCGGCTGTAGGTTGGCAACAACAACTTGTATAATTCGCAGCAGCCAAAAGACAACCAACCGAGCTGCACACACTCACGCACACACACGCACAGTTCAGACCCTGCTTTTGGGTCTCTGACTCTTCCGTGCGTTCATAAATTTAATGCTGCTTTTATTTTAGTTGTGGGATTTTTTCGCCCCCCTCTCCTGGTTCTGCTGCTCCCCCACTTCTTTTTTTTTACTCTTCATGGCAAATTAAATTTTTGCTGTTTGGTAATTTTTCATTAGCACCTCCCCAATTTGTACCAGCGGCTTTGTTTAGCAGTTAGCATGACTTTTTGTCCCAGCTTTGAGATTTGAAATGATTATGTGACTCCGATTTATGTTCTTAAGGGGTTCGCGCTGTCAAGCATCGTATTTTGTTTGTTTAATTTTATGATAAATCGTTTGGAAAATCTCTAAAAATCGATTAAGAATCTTTACGCGCTAGGTCAACGCATTCATTTATTACAAAATCGCCAAGCGTGCCCCAAAATAAAAGGAAATAAGTCAAAGCCAAAGGTCCATAACCATAACCTGCCTCTCAACTTTGAAGCAGACGAACGACCTTGCCACACAGCGTCCGCCGACTGGCCGAAAATAGCACATGAAGTTATTGCCGGAGCAGCAAAAGAGCAGAAGGAGGGCAAGTTTGTATTTAGTTTTGATAAGAAAATTTGCGATGGAACTGTTTTGGCGTGACTCACGTGGGTCTCACGAGGTAGCAATGTTGTTTTAAACTGTTAAGCCATGTGCAAGTGTGGGTGTTTTTTTGTATCAAATAATGTAATTATACCTTACATGGGCATTAAGTCGGACCTTGCTTCGCCTCACGATTTTCCCAATTTAAGTAGACAACCAATTAATTTGTTTAACAAACAAAATACTTCTCGGAGTTTATTCATATTTGGGAAAGTTTATCCAACTTAGACTTGAGTCGTTTTTCATTTAAAAGATTCAAAAACGCAGATAAAACTACTTTTGTAATTGCCAAAATATCTTAGTAGCAAGTTTAGCTGGCTCGAGGTTTCAAAAAGTAACGTTTGTTAACAACGGTAAACATTTTATGCATTGATACACCAAAAGAAAAGGAGGTGAATGCTTACGCTGTAATGATTCATAAAGGTCCACATCCAATCTTCAGTAGGCGTTCGCTAATGACTACCGAACGATTACTGTCTCTCCATGCAATCACAGGTTTAAGCAGTTAGGAACTGCAAGGAGCAATAAAAGCAAAAACCATACAAACAATACAGCAAGGTAACTACTTGGTGTTTATGCTTAAGGCCCTCTTCTGGTCTAGACGACTGATTTTGACCTGTTTTTTAAAAATTGTGGAAAGAAATCGGTGAGAGATTTTGTAGTTCTGTTTTTTGTATTTGGTTGCTTAATTCATTAAAAACAATAAAAAAAAAAAAAAAAAAATTATTTTTTTATTAATGTTGGTGGTACGAATAAAAAACCTCAATTAATTTCCATTAACCACAAAAAACAAAAAAGGCAATTAGAAATAGAGAAAAAAAAAAAGTAATTTAATTTAAAAAAACCCCCCAGGGGGGAAAAGGGGCGAGGGGCTCTTTTTTTTCTTTCTTTTTTTTTTTTTTTTTTAAAAAGAAAAAAAAGTTAAAACACCGAACAAGAGGGAAAGGTTGAAAAAATTTTTTTTTTTTAACTAAAAAGGGGGGCGCAAAAGGGGGAGGGGAGAGGGGGGGGAAGGTTTTTTTATAAAAATTTTTTGGGGGGGAGCAAACAACCCAAGAAACGGTGGCGGGGGGGCCCACCAGGTGAAAAAAAAAAATTTTGGGAAAGGTAAAAAAAAAATAAAAAAAATTGTTTTGAAAAAAACAAGTTTAAAGTTTGCAGTTGCTAGGAAATTTGGGTCACCTTGTGGCTCTTAAATGGCTATATCACTGAAAGTGTTTCAAATTTTAAAATATCCTTCTGGGATAATGTTTTTGAATATCTAAGCTTAAAAATTATGAAATAAAAATAAATCGAAAAAAAATTTCTAGACCGGAAGAGGTTCTTAAGCTTTGATGCTAAAGTTTTAAGGGTGTACCCAGCTTTCAAAAAAGGTAGGGCCAGCTTTGTCATAATGTTTCTTAAATATTCCTTTGATGCAGTGGTGCCCAAACTCACACAATCAGACTTTTTCGCAAACGAACAAATGCCTCGTGAGAAAACATAAAGCGGAAGACGCGTCGTGAGAGAGCAAGGCGCGAAGCGGGCAATTTATATCAGGGTTCCCCAAGAAGATTTGCTCTCTGTCTCTCTAACGCTCACTGATGCATTACTTCGGCAAGCATTCGGAGTGAATTGCAGAGTGTGTTCGGCCCCCCGGGGCATGGCTGGGGAACACTGATTTATAGAACACACGTATTCTCTCTCTATGCGTGTGTCTGCTGCGACGCCGGCAGAATTATGAGTTCCTATATTATGGGATAGGCTTTTCGCATTTTGGGCACCACTGCTTTAATGATACATTAAATAATTAAACAAAGACGATTTCGACATGAAACGAGATACAATGTTCTGTAACAATACTTGGCTGGGGTGTAGCTCGCCGTGGCCAGGGGTTACAGAATTTTAATTTCTATTTGTTTAGGCGTGATTGCTGTTTATTTCTTGAAAAAGGATTTATTTAGCAATGCTTCGCCCTTATTTTAAATGTTGAAGATTCTTTTATACATATTAAATTAGGCGACCCTGTGGTGCACGGTCAAATATACATAAGTCTTCTGGGTGGATTCTCCTCAGTCTGCGGCGACGATGGGGCCTAGCCAGAATAGTGGCCAGTCTATTTTCAACGATTTAAATATGTCTCTATAGTTTCGAAAATGGTGTGATTGTTTTAGTCCAGGAATATGTTGCTGTGGTTGCTGTACATAAATTTCCCATGAGTCCTCCCATATAGCACAAAAATAATGTCTCAATCGGGTCTTTACTGTATAACTTAATTCAGGTGATAGTTTTATTTAACTTAATGCTACAGCGATAATAGAGGAGAGCTCCTTCTACGTGTCGGGATTCAGTCGGTGACGCGATCCAGATGTTGGCTGCCCTTTATGAGCCTCGATATGATGTGTCGCGTTCGTCCTGCGTAAGGGATGATGATCCGGAGTTGCTAGTTACATGAACCTTTTGCTAGTCTCGTTTATTATTCGTTATATAAAATAACAAAACTAAACTTGAAAATCTGAAAATAAACTTGATCTGCCTGCAAGTATAATAAGTTTTAGTCCCATAGACGTCAAACCTCCATCTCTTACCATCTCTGAGATCTCTGCGTTCATACGGACAGACGGAGAGTTTTTTTCGCTCTCTTTAAGAATTTAAAAGTGTGGTTTGCGCTTGAACCTGTTGCCTTGTGCTTCAGTAAACTGCAAGTGTGTATGCGTGCTTGTAGGCGTGTTGGTTTGCTACAAGTGCAACAACAATAGCTTAACATAACGGCAACAAAATAAGACACTTAGAACTTACACTTGGCTTGATTTACTCAGTTCCTTAAGCTCAGCTGCTGAGAGCCGAACGAAATTATCCCCTTCAACAGCGATGTTCCTCCATAGCCCCCAGGGGCCTAGCGCAAACGGCTATTTACACGCACACGAGCCGACCGCATGCCGAAATAAGCACAGCTCTCTTTGAGGGCAGTTCATAGCTGGGCTGTGTCGCTTTGATATCGCTCACCAATACACTCTCGCTTTTTGGCCTCGCTCTTCTTAAACATCGCTGCCCTTCAAGCTGTTATTGTGTGTTTTTGCTCATCAACAAACATGAAACGAGAGCAAGAGAAAAGCATAAGCCAGTGTTCTGTTCAGATAGAGAGCGAATCTGTTAAATTTTTACCTGTCATTTTGAAGGGAGGAAAGCTCAATAAAAAAGGATTACCATATTTTGAGAAATTTGCTTTCTAACCACCTCAACCCCAAGATTAAAGGCTTTAAAAAACCAACTACTGATACCAGCTGGTGTGAATAGCTACTTAAAGGACCTTCCCAACTTTTTGTTCTTTTGGGGGAGTTCTAACCGAACAAGAACCGGATTAGATTCAGACATTTATCTTCTAGTTTAATTTTGTTTTAGTATTTTTGGATCGTCGAAACTAATTCTTTTCTTACTCTTCCTTTAAGTTCCAGTCGTGAGTTATTTCTGTCCATCACTAAAAGCATCAACATGCTGTTGCCCTTATAAGATTTGTGTTGTTATTTTTGCTTTTTTTTTTTGCTTTTTTGATAAATACAAGTAAGTTGGCAACAAGACACAGCGACTGGGAGCGAGATGTTGGAGTAAAGTGAATGTGCTAGCAGCTTCGCATGGTGGGGGGCAGCAACATTATCTGCTTTTTGGCTGCTCTTTTTAATGTGCTCAAAAAAAAAAAAAAAACCGGCTGTTCGGCAAATCGGTTTTCGGCCCAATTGTCCGTTGCCGAAAAGACCAGCCGCTTGGGCGACTTTAAATGAAAGGAAAAGATTTTTTATGTACCGAAGGCATTTCCTTTGCGTTGCCCTTAAGCCGCTTCCGTTCCTGCCTTCCGTTCCTCTTGCCAATCCATCTTCAGGAGGCGCATTAAGCTGAAAGGGAACACGCTGCACATGGCTTGTTGTACCCCGCCGCTCGCTCACCTGCTCCACATTAATTGACCCAAATTAAGTGGCTGCGACAAGTCCAGGCTGAAGGTCGTCACTGCGGACTCGTATGTGTTTCATGTTTATGGCCAAGCTGCGCACTTTCGATTCGCAGAGCCTCCATTTGAATTTTTATTGGTGCTCCACATTCAAATTAAAATATGCGTTAGCTTTTGGACATCATTTTATGAAGACTTCTGCCCAGCTTAGAGCAATTTCTCGTTTTCCACTCAGATGGTCTGTTTATACACCCGGTTTAAGCATCAATTGGCCATTTGTATGCAGCTCGAATCAAATGTAACAGTTGTAACTTGAACTCAGAGCATCAGCAGCCCAACCCTTGGGGGGATACAATGTCAACGACTTTCGAAAAATCGTTGTGTTAATGACCTTCGTCTATTAGACGAAATTTAATACTAATTGTTTGTAGTTGGCAACTTTCATTTGGGTTTGGCCATTTCAATTTAAGTCAATGCTTCCATTTGCCATTTATAATTCAATTTTTATCCATATTTCTCATCTGTGTCGTACTCGTATATTTATGCTTGATGGCTTTTGCACCAAATCTTGATTCAATTTGCATGTTTCAGACCAGACAGATCAAATTAGTTAATTTTTAAGCGATTCAAATCTTTTGACCATTCATTTACTATGGCCATTTACTGATTGAGATGGACTTTGATGGATTTGGGTTCGTGGGTGTGGGCCATAAAAATTAAGCTAAAATCTTGGCACTAATCAAAGCTCTTAGCATTCAAGCAAATTATGTGCGTTATTGTCTTTGACCAGTTTTAGAGAACGTGTGGTATTGATTCACGGCGTCTGTTGTAGAACTTAGATTTTACTTGGTAGCTCAGTAATTAAGACTGGTTTGGTTCGGTTTGCTGGCGCGCCGGTTCGATACATCACATTGGTATGTTTTTTGAGTGTAAAGTTAATTATATGGAAATGCAAGGAGTCTACGCGTCCGGAATAATCTGTTGCAATGGGAGACTACAACTTTAAGGTTGTTAAGGATTTTGTCTACCTCGGAACGATGATAACCAGAGACAACAACATCAGGCTGGAAGTCCAAAGAAGAATTACTCTTGCAAACCGATGCTACTACGGGCTCAGTAGGGAGTTCATGAGCAGAGCCCTCTCGACAAACGAAAGTTCTGCTATTCAAGACGCTTATCATCCTAGTACTGCAATACGGCGCAGAGGCATGGTCATTAACAGAAGCGAATGAGACGGCGGACCTCAAAAAGTTGGCGATGAACCACGAACTGTATGAGCTCCATGGGGACACTGATCTAATCAAGAGGATAAAACAACAGCGGCTGCGCTGGATTGGACATGATAATGAATTAAGAAGATCCAGGAAAAAAGGTGTTCAAATGGAATGCGAAAGACTTAGGGAAGACAAACGGGTGGGACGACCGAAGCTGAGATGGGGAACCATATTTAAATTATACCAAAATTTTTTTAGGAAAATTTAAAAATTAAACAAAATATATGAATCATCAAAATAATATTATTTTTATCTTTTTTTTTAAATTTGTAAAATTAATTTTAATTAAAGGATTTTTATAAAAAAAAAAAAAAAAATAAAAATAAAAAAAAAAAAACAACTTATAATATTTTTCTTAAAAATTTAAAATTAGGAAAAAAAAATACTAAATATGTTCAGAAGGTTCGAACCTCGTATCTATAAAACTGTGGGAGATATGATTTTTATACTCTGTATAGAGTATAATAAGTTTGTGCAAATGTATGTAACAGCCAGAAGGAAGCATCTCCGACCCCATTAAGTATATATATTCTTGATCAGCATCAACAGCCGAGTCGATACAGCCATGTCCGTCTGTCCGTCTGTCTGTCCTATGAAAAGATCTCGGTTTGTAAGAGATAGAGGTTTGACATGTATGGGACTTATGCTTCTTATACTTGCAGGCAGATGAAGTTTATTTTCAATTTTTGCCACGGCCCCTCCCGCCCTCGCCAATTGGAAAAAACGTAATATCTCCCACAGTTTTATAGATAGAAGGTTCGTTCCTTCTGGATCATGATAATTTATCGATCCGCCAAAGGAATGGTAAAGATCAGATGAACGGTAGTAAAGATATGAGCAAACGAAAATTCAATATATCTGGGCTGCTCCTGCAGCAGCAAAACACATACATATGTATGTAGATGTATGTATATATGTGCAACGACTCCACAGCAAAGTGATAGCCAACAATATTTTAGGACACATTTTTATATAACCATTCATATTGAATCGTTGTGGGTGTGATGACCTCGCCCTATCAAAAATTCCACCTTTTGAATGAGTTAAACCTGCAAATATATTGCCTGAGTAATTCCAACAACGAAATCCTATTAGATTCTTGCAGCTAACTTTGACGCTCTCATTTTCCCCCTTCCCTTTCCCCACATACACAATATTGAGAGAGAGAAATTAGAGATGGTCGCGGGACAAATATATCGCCCGATACCCATCTGACTACCAAGACGAGGATTGTTTAAATTCAAATAATAGAAAAATAGTCTAGTTCTTTAATTCTAATATAGTATCAAGCAATCACAATGATGTTAAGTCATTCTGGTCACTCCAGAGTCCCGCGTAGTTTTCGATGTACACCCATCTCTAGCTTTGGCAAATGCTTAGGTTTTTTTTTGTCTGCGGCGCGTGCCAATCCTTTCTCTCTCCATCTTTCTCCTAATTATACTCTGTACAAAAAAAAAGAATAAAAGTTATAAAAGATGTACTGCAACCTTAAATGATAAGTATTTAAGCAACTCAAGTCGACTCGTAGGTCTTTATTCATATATCGACCCCATTGCTATTGCAATGGCCTCCTCGTGGTGTTCCCTGGATACCGATTTTATATAATATAATCGGGAGCAAATGCGAGCGGCGACCCCAACTGGTACAGAGTATAATATAGTCGGGCTTGACCGACTTTCTTCCTTGTTTGATATTGCGGGTGCGTGAGGGGGCTGGGCCAAAATTAAAAATAAACTTGATCTGCCTGCAAGTATAAAAAACATATGTTCCATATATGTATGTCAAACTTCTATCTCTTACCATCTCTGAGATCTTTGCGTTCATACGGACAAACAGACGGACAGACGGACATGGCTATATCGACTCGGCTGTTGATGCTGATCAAGAATATATATACTTTATGGGGTCGGAGATGCTTTCATCTGGCTGTTACACACTTTTTGCACAAACTAATTACTCTATGTACCTTGGTACTTTTTATTACATTATCCGATATAAAAGACTAGGAAATAGAGATACAAAATTGAGGTTTATAACCTAATCAGAACAAGTTTATTTCTGATTCAATTCTAGCTAAACTAACAAATGCTCCTTATGGATAAACTTACGTAAGCTTGTCGGATAGTTTTAAATCTGTGGACGTAAAACCAACCCCTTACCATTTGCACGCAACCACTAAAGAGTCTTCACTTCATAAACATTAAAATAAACGAGAAAACACTTAAAAACGTAAATATTTTTATAACTTATGACGTTTGCATATCTCGCATATCTCGTATATTTTATGTTTTTTTTTTGTGGTTGAGACCATTTGTCGCTTTTATACCATGTTAAAAATGGACAAAATATTCACCTAATGTCAAGCTTATGACACTCTGTGTAAAATCATGTATTATTTGCGGGGCTATAAAATATTCAGGGCCGGTTTAAAAAAAGATTTTCTTTGGCCCGCTTTGCTCATCTTAACTGTTTATAACCGTGGTATGAGTCAGTGGTCAGTCTTGTTCGTTGCTTTCTGTTCTTATTTTCTAAATTTTATTATGCAATTAAGCTAATGTAGCTACAAATAAGTAAAGTGTTAAATTCTAACAACCAGTTAATGCCTTCTCCATTTGATTAACATCTGTCTTCTCTCTGTCTCGCTTGCTCCAGTTTCAAATCCAAACCAATTTGAGTAACAATTTGCTTGGACAAGGAAACATGTGCCATTAAACATTTCACGCCTGATGCGCGCCCTTTGGATCCGACTCTCCGGCTCCATAACAAAACATACAAAACATATAATAAATGTTGTACGAAAACGAGCGCATTACAGATTCGATTTCGTAAGAGCAGCCCATTTTCAGCGAATCTCTTGTGTTACATGTGGATGGATGCCCAGCTACATGGATAATTAATGAATTAAGACAAACACTTAATTACTTGAAAGAGTTTCGGGAACCGCGGGCTAAGCTCGGTAGCGCTTCGTTTTCACTGAAGAGTTCGTTATAATTGTTGATTGTTTAAAAGCCACCTAGAGATGAGATAATTGGCATTGCAACCGTTTTTGTGGCTCTGGGCCAATGTGCCAATGTGTGTATGGATGGTTGGTTGGATGATGGACTCATCATCATCATCAGCTTTAATGGTTGCTTTTCCACACTTTCGTTAAAGATCTGACTAAAGTTTTCTGGGTATAAAAGTCTGTTGTAGCTGGAAAGTCAAGCATCAAATACAGTTTAGCTCTTAGGGTTAAAACAACAATAAACTTTTCAACTAAATCTCGCAACCTAAGCCAGGCAAAAATGTCCAAAATCGTAAGTCAAACTCAAAAGGGATACGAAAAAGGATAGCCTAACTCTTTCTCCAACATCTATTCAGCATCAAATCGTCGTCGTATTTGTGGCTGCCCTGGCCGCTGTCCAGGCCTATCCCTCTGACACGGCCGATGCTCATGCAGAGATTCGCAGCTTTGTCAATGAACTGAAGCAGGAGGATGGCAGCTACAATTACCAATTCGAGACGACCAATGGCATTGCCCAGCAGGAGCAGGGTGTGGGCGGATACTATGCCTCGGGCTCCTCTCAGTACTATACACCAGAGGGTCAATTGATCCAATTGACCTATACGGCCGATGAGAACGGTTTCCAGCCACAGGGTGAGCATCTGCCCACAGCGCCACCAATTCCAGAGGCTATTCTCAAATCCCTGGAATGGAATCGCAATCATCCGGAGGAGGAAAACGAGGGATTCGAGCATCACGAACATAAACATGGTCATGGACATGGACATGGACATGCACAGCCTCAGTCAGCTGTACTGCTGGCCCCCGTGGCGGGTCTGCCCTACGAGCGGAAGCTCTAAATTTGACTTCTCCATGCACCATGTTCCAATCATCTTGTCGTGTCTGTTTGCATAGTCACACGCATGGACATACACACTGTATATACACCCACCCACACACACACACACACCCATCCACATCCATCTACATGCTCCTAGGCTGCCTCTGCAGCGCCTGTGTCCTTTGTCGGCTCGCTGACGTTGACATTTATTGCCAGAGATAATAATAATGTAATAAAAGAAAAATACAATTTAATATTGTTGTTTATACTAAAAGTGGCATTGCTTCCACTCGACCATATGGCTAGCTACTCAGCTTCAGTTTCAGTTTCACTTCCATTCCATTCCGCCCTGGGGTCGGTCTCAGCTGCCGCTGTAATATAAATCTGGTGCCCCCGGAGCACGTGTGTGCCTCCGCCTCCGCCTTCGCTGTGCGAGCAAATTAAATTAACAATTTTATAAACGCGCTCTTATTGTTATTGTTTTATGCAAATTAACATTGGACGCTTCATTTGGCGTTTGCTTGTGGATGTCGGCAAATGTTGCAACTATTTGGTCAACTTTTTGTTGTTTCTTGATTTGTTTAAACTAGCTGTTTTTTCGGTTGATATTTGATAGTGTTATTATTGTTGCTTGTTTGTTTGCTGAAGTAACATTTTGATTTGATTTTGATGCATTTGAGATTGTGCCATCTACACTTTTGTTGTTGCTTTTAAGATTTTGGAGCAGGGTATAACACCAAAGTGATTAAGTTGGACAAGACATTGTAAGAGGTGAAGAAAGGTAAAAAAATGCACTTTAATTCTATCTTTTTGAATAAACTGATTTTTTTAAAGCTAAACTTCGAATAGCTTCGATGTCAACCAACAAAGTCATTAGCTCCGAGGTCCAAAAAATATTTCTCTCTTAAAATTTTTGACTTGATTTTGACTCAACGGACAGCGGATAAATATATATGAGACAAAAGTTGTGTTCCTTACAGAAAGCCAAAAGTATGCAAGGTTTTTTGTTAAAAATAGACTGTACTTCGAAACCAAATACATCACAGAAGGTGATATTCTTATAAATGTGAGCTAAAAATTTGATATCGATATCATTAAATTTGTTGGAGTTATTCCGTGTTGTCCAGTCAATTCCCTTACCTTGCTTACAAACTAAGCTGGAAGACGATCGAATGAAAAATAAATTATTCCCCACACCAAGTTCCTCGCCATTCTTACTTCTTGCTGATAAAGCCCACCCCCAAAAAAAAAAAAAAAAATTGGTGGCTGGGTGGATCAGACGGTTAGTGTGCGCGACCGCTGATTTTGTCTGAATTACAACATCTAATGAGAAGTTTTTTTCTTTGAATAAAACTTTACACCCGGCCACACCTCTTGCTAGCTTGTCCAAAAAAACTGCCGTTCGGATTCGGCGTTAAACTGTAGGTCCCTTTTTCTTGTGCTAAAATTAGAAGCGCACAAGCCAAAAGATTGAGAGAGGCTCGGCTTTGCAGCCCCGGTGCAAAAGCCAATTTTACTTTACTTTTTACTTTTACGGTGGTCAGAATCGCGAAATAATTGACATAAAGTAGAAAATATCATGGAAGACTTATTTTTTTGATAACATAAGGCAACAAAATTCGAGGTGAGGTCTTTTTTTAAATTTTGTTGCTGGTGCATTACAAATGACCAGTCAACTGTACTTGTTTTTAGGAAACGAAAACTGATTAGAGTCTCTACCACCCATTGCATACTTTGGGGCACCAGCAATAAATAGGATATTTTTGGATTCTTACCCAAGTGCTAAAAGAGGTATATCTCCATTGAAAAAAATCGCAGAATTGTTTGGGATAGTTTATTTCAAAGCTAAGGAGTGATACTTTCCGATAGTATCAAAGAAAGTCCAAACAATAGAATGGATACCCTGAAAAACGCTCAACTTTAAGTAACTTTAAGATCAATTTACTAAAAATCTCGACGTGATGGACAATTTCTGAAAACGCAGTCTTGCTTAGCACTCGAAAATCATTGAGAATCACTACCAACCCTTCAATATACTGGACCTAGTTGCCTAGTGTAATATACCTTTAGAGACTTAGAGAAAAATAGAAAATTTCCTACTTGGATCAAAATTTTGAGTCCCAATAGTTCGATAAGAGTGAACATTCTAGACCCATATCGAAATTCTTGATTCAAGTATGAGTTTTTGATACCGTTTTTCTTGATCCAAGAGCTTCGGTGGGGAGTTTTGTTCGGGTGGAGGTAGGCGGGGAACATTTGTTGTGAATAATTTTAATTTTTTTTATTTCATCTTACTTACCTTTACTGCGACTAGTACTCGGGACCTCGAAAGACTACACTCACTGAAACCGCCGCTTAGATAAGAGCACCACACCTCGGATGCCTTGAGCATCGTCCAAATTTATATTACAAACTGACGGGGAGAGCTCTTCGCTCGATAGTTTCCTCACACACCTCTCTCCAAAAAAAACCAATCTGTGAGAGCGGGTCTAACCCTATTCTCTAAAATGTGCTTGCTCTCCTCTCTAAATTTCTTTTTCTCACTCCCCTTGCCTAAAACTACCAAACAGAACGAATTTAGCTCGATTTCAAGATCAAAATCCTTAAAAATGAAAGAGCGAAAAAATATTTTTCAAGAGCGTTCGTTCTTTCATTACTTTTTAGACTCTTTACCAAAGGTACACAGAGTATATTAAGTTTGTGCAAAAGTATGTAACAGCCAGAAGGAAGCATTTCCGACCCTATAAAGTATATATATGCTTGATCAGCATTAACAGCCGAGTCGATATAGCCATGTCCGTCTGTCCGTCTGTCTGTCCGTATGAACGCACAGATCTCAGTGATGGTAAGAGATAAAGGCTTGGCATGTATGGGACATATGCTTCTTATACTTGCAGGCAGATCAAGTTTATTTTCAATTTTTACCGCGATCCTCTCGCCCCCGCAATATCGAAAAACGTCATTTCTCCGTCAGTTTTATAGAAAGAAGGTTGAAACCTTCTGGACATATTTTGATATCAATATTATTTATCGATCCGCAAATGAAATGTTAAAGATCGGATGAACAGTTATCGAGTTATAACAAAAACGATCAGTTATGGGCAGCACCAGTCGCTACGGGCAGCACTTCACAGGTACAAAGTATGTTATAGTCGGGCTTGACCGATTTTCTTTCTTGGCATACCAAGGCGTATTTTAGTTCCCACACTACTCCGTAGTTACAGTGGCCGGAATTAAGTTCCGATCTAAATGCAATGGAGAATCTGTGAGGCATCATTTCTGCACGAATATGAGACGCTGCAAAGCAGTACGACACTCTAAAACAGCTTAAAGCCGGATATCCTGCAACGCAAAATCAAAAAATTCCTGCCAAATTTCATATGAAAAATAATTGTGCCAGGAATTTTCTGTTTACGATTTCGTTTGTTGTGTATCCAGCAACTTCAACAAAATCCACACTTTGTATAGATAGCGGCGTATGGATAGAGGCGTTTCTAAATCGTGTGTGGAACGAAAAATAGCTTTTGCACAGCTCAGGAATATATTGTTGACAATTATTTTGGATGTGATGAGCGCATAGATGGAGTGGAGTGGAGAACAAAAGGAAAACGCCAGTAGTTGTTTAGAAAATGTCACTGTTTTTCCGAAACTTATACTTATTAATCATGCAGTTCTTACCCCCTCGAAGTCATGTTGTGCTTTCGGCGCTATTGTTCGAATCTAAACAAAAAGAGTTTCATTTATAATAACAAAAAACTCCCGATTATATGAAATTTTGCAAACAAACTTTTTGGTCATCGCTTTAGTAGCGGGGAGCATGTTCTTTCATACTAATTTGGTAAGGCCATACGGAGCACACACACACAAAGGCTACTGTATGCTGCTTTGGAATTCCCAAACATTTTTAGCAACGCAGGCATGAAGAGACTGTTGGGCAGTTCAGAGGTAGGCAAATGATCGCTGATGATTGAGGGTGGTTCCTCATGAAACAGCTGTACCCAGAAAATAAAACCCGAGATATGTATTTAAAATGATGTATTTTTACTTAAAAAAATCACAGAAATAGTTGGGGTAGTTTATTTTAAAGCTAAGGAGTACTACTTTACGTAATATCGAAGACCCCCTCGCTACGCCCCTGGTTGGTCATATGGAACAAGACAGATTGCTGGTACAAGACAGGTTCCGAGCCTGAATTTCCAGGCCACTTTTAACTAAGCTCTAAGCTTTAAGAAGACATATGGTTTGACTGAAGAATATTATAGTCTAACTTTTCAGAGTATTCGGCAGTCACTGTTTCCCCACACAGTTTTCCCAGTTTTGCATTAATGATTTGAGACTGCGGGGTTGCCAAACTCAGCTTTATCCAAGGGTTTGTATATTGGCTTCTTTAAATTTATGTACATATTGAGTGCCTAGATGAGAGTTGGAGCAGTATAAATACTAAATGACTTATGCCCAATCTACACATTAAAGCCCCAGTCCCAGCCCTCGTAACATCATAATGTACTCGCACCACCTCCGACTTGTCGCCGTAAGTATCTCCTTAATGTACTCTCCATCCACAGGGGAGAAATTTAATTAACTTCTTTTGCACTTTGTTAACAGCTGGTCTTGGCTGCACTTTTAGCCTGTGTGCCGGCAGCTCCCCCAAATGATGATACAATTACGAAATTCCTCTCCAACGCAGATACAGACGGCACATACGGCTACAATGTAGAGCAGGCCAGTGGCATTGCATTCGGTGAGGAGGGTCAGGGTGGAGTTTATGCACGTGGTGCCTATTCCTACATCTCACCCGAGGGCTTGCCGGTTGAGGTTAGCTATGAGGCCGATGCCAATGGTTTTCATCCACAATCGAATCTGCTGCCCACGCCACCACCCATTCCAGAGGAAATACTAAGAGCCATTCGTTATATACAAGAGCATCCCACACCCGAAGAGTTGGCCGATCGTGAGGTGCGCCGCTATCAGGTTTAGGGTGACAAATCGCTTGCCTAGCTTTAAGTTAACTGGTAAAACTCATTTCATTCATTAAACTATCGTAGATAAACACTAGAGCTCGTGTTAATTGAAGTGATTTGCAGGCCCAGAGCTTAATTAGTGGGCTTATAAAAGCCGAGCAACAACAATGAAAGCGACGGCAGACAAAGGCATAGCACTATGTTGAGGCCGGAGCGAGATATTGAATATTTAATGCGAGTGTGAGGGGGGGCGCTGAGGGAGCATGAGTAGCGCAGACTTGAGTGATGGCCAAAACAGTGGACCAAAATTGAATTTGCTTTGCTCAACGCATGAGAATGAAAGTATTTAATGCATTTAAGAGTGGGCGATGCCTTACTGAAACTTTTGGCCATAATATGCCAATTTTTATTCTATTTAAGAGAAAATTTCTCTCTTTTTTCTGGCTTTAAATGATATATTGGTTTTCCACTGTGATCCTAAAAGTATGCAATATTTGAAGAATTCCATCCACTATTCAAAGTCATCGTCAACTAACTTCACTGTTCATTAACATTTGACACCCAGTCAAGGTCGCTTTTCGGGGGTGCCAAATTCCTTGAGCGTTTTGTTTTGGAAATGGAAATTCATTAAGACACTTGCAGCAGTAGACACACCAGACATAGAACACGCACAAGGCTTCATTGAAGCGTACCCCGAACACCCAAACTCATATCAATTAGGCACGCTCAGTGGCGGATATGAGTAGTTAATTAAAAAGATTACGGCACATGGGGAAATTAATAGGCGAAGTGTGCGCTCGTGTGTGTGTGGAGTGTGTCCATGTCAATTGTGCCAAATCCCTATAAAATATAACTAAAAAGGACGAGGACACGACAGGGAGTGAACCCACATACATAATTTATTCACATTTCCGCTTGATTTTTGCATAAATTTTTCCCAACAGTTGACAAACACTTATGCAAATCGCTAGCAATACATTTCTCTGGGTCTGACTGCGGTAACCACTTAACACAGAAGGTGCTCCAAAATGCTTGCTGGCAACAAAGCTTTGCTTTGTAATCAGAAAGTTTTATTTATCATTTTGTTGAAAATCTAATTATAAATGCGTTGGCACATTTTTCCAGTCCGCATGATTCTGTTTTTCTGCCAGAGAATGAAATGAATTTTTAAGCGAATGAATGTCGGCTTTGGGTCGACTCTGTGTCAACTGAACAGACATATTTGAAATTCAACAAACACAAACTGTTTGGTAAAATTTTTGCAATCATTTGAAATGGACACAATCTATTGGATTTAGTTACACTCAGAAAAACATTATTTGCTACAACTGCTCCAAATTAACTGAAATGTAAGCACATACTAGCAGTTGCCTGGAGTGCATTCCCTGCAGTTCGCTGCACTAGTACATGGGTGCTGAGTTCGGTACTTACTAGAAACTAGAAGTACTCGCAGCCCAACCTACCAGCAATGCATTTCAGTGCTTACTTTTTGCTGGGCATGTCCTAGGACCTAGGGGGTAACCAATCGTCACCTCTTCGCTTTACATGTAAGTTGTGGAGAAAGTACCGAAAACTGTAAGCTGTAACTGTAAGCTCCGCTTACTTTGTTACGGACGCTGCTTTACCAAAAGGGTACTTCCTCTCGGTACCCAATCGTAGGTACTTACTGCAGTACTTACTTGTAAAGCGATAAGGTAGCGATTGCCACCAGTAAGTAGTCTAAGTATATAAGTAGTGCATGTACCTATCGCCACCTCCCGTACTGCAGGGTTGCTACAATCCCATTGGCATTTCAAAGTTTAAAACGAAGAGGCAAAGCTTATTTAACAATTGATATCTAGTTATCATATCTTCATGATAATCTAAACTCATTTTAAAGTTCGATCTTTCCAAACTTGGTAAAATTCGGGATTTTCCTTTTTACCCGTCTACAGTCTTAGCAAATTTCGACATTTTCCGGACCGTTTGATTTTTACCTCCCGTCTATTTACCTATATTCATGATAATCAAAACTTACATATATCTTTTACGAATTTTGCAATTTTTTGACAGTTCGGTCCTCGTGGGCCGCCCTTTCACTGCTGTCTCAGAAGCTCTCTGGGATTCGATGTGTATAGCAAATTGTTGGTGTCGATTGCTCGTCTGCTCCTGCGCTTCTGTAGATCTTAAGCTGGCCAGCCGCTCCACTTGTTAATGGCGCCGCGATCGAGACTGTTGAGCAGTTGCGTTCAACAAAATGTTATCGTCGATTGCTCGCCTGTTCTGAGGTTTTGGCAGCTGTTCGACCCGCTTGACGGCTTACCTGTTGCATTCTCTTGAGCTCCACTTGCAAAGAAGTTTCTTGACTTTTCATTTCATTTTCATGGTATTTTTCGGAAAAACACAAACTTCGAATGTTTGAAATTTCTTTCTTTCTAATCTTTCACTGTTGAAGCGATCCCGTTCGAACTACGCCTGCTATGCTCAAATGAAAAAGTCTTGTAAATTTTACGGTTTTTTAAACCTTTAATAGGAGAAAATGGTACCCTAGCTGCGACTCTTCTTGAATTACTAGTCCTTTTTAACCCGTTTTTCTGATCAATCTCATTTTCGAGTCATATTTTCAATCATTTTAGAGTCTTTGACGAGTCATTTTTGGGTCGTTGGCTTTCCAAAAAAGAAGTATTTAATTGAAGAATATTATTGAAATAAGTTTATTAACACTTGTATATAATATATACTATTATACATTAGAGTGGGTCAATTAGTATAGACTCCTAACTCGTTCGCATGCCGACTGTACTCCCGTTTTGCTGGAGCGTTATCATCCATACGGGTTACATGTACTATCCAGCGCAGACACTGTTGTTTTATGCGCTGGACAAGCTTAGTGTCCTCATAGAGCCCGTACAGTTCGTGATTCATTCGTCGCCATCTTTTAGAGGTCCATAGATCCTCCGAAGAACTTTTCTCTGGAACAAGCCAATTGCTGCCTAATCCATTGTTGTTGTTGTCCAGCAGGACTGGGATGATAAGCGACTTGTATAGCGCGATTTTCGTTTTGCTCTTGAACTCCTTACTCAGCCCGTAGTGACATCGGTTTGCAAGTGTAATTCTTCTTCGGACTTCCAGACTGGTATTGTCGCTGGTTATCGTCGTTCCGAGGTAGACAAATTCCTCAACAGCCTTGAAGTTGTATTCTTCCATTGCAACAGATTGCCCAAGCGTAGATTCACTGCGCGCTGATAGTAGGTCCTTCGTCTTATCCTCATTTACCGCTAAGCCCCTAAGTTTAGACTGCTTCTCTATCTCTGAGAACGCCTTTCTTACCGCAGATTCGTCTTTGCCGATGATATCAATATCAATGGCATATGCAAGTAGAATGTTATCTCTGGAAAACATGGTGCCCGTTCTGTTAGCATTTGGGCACTGGCGCAGTATATTCTCCATCAGCAGATTAAAGAAGTCACTCGATAAGGTGTCACTCTGCATACAACTATTTGTGGAATCGAAGGGCTCGGTGAGGTTTTTTCCTGTTTTGGTGGAGCTTTGTATGCTTCTCAACGTCATCATGCAAGGTAGAACGTACTTTGCTGGTATACCAAAAGTAGACAGTGCTTCAAAATTCGGTATCCGAGGCATTGATGTAGCACTTTTCATTGGCGTATGTAATAGACGATAATCGAGTGCCAAGCCCGAAGTAGCGCACCCTATTTATCCCAAGGTAGGATCGCCGCTCACGTTAGCCAGCAGCTTTGCGGGTGCATCGGTCTGTTATCAGGGGTTACCACGGAGAGGTGTGAGTCTACTTGAGACGCTGAAAGCCAGGATCGCGCTGGGTTGGCCATGTCAAACCGATCATGCGAATGTACATGCATGACCACAGGAAACTTCCTGCCTTCCGAAGAAGATTAACTAAAATTAAAAAGATTAATACATTAACTTAAAGTTATTTTCTGATTTTAAGTTCGATTTCCTATTATAGCGTGTTTTTTATTTTTTTCGTTTGAGCAGTGAGTGAGAGTTATTTTCAACCTTCAGTCTAAAAGAATGCTGCAAGAATCGAGCCCAAAGCGTGCTAATGATTTATTTTCCAATGCCCTCCAATTTATGATTGCCTACTTTTAGGATGAACAAGAATTACAAACATACAGGTCAAACTAATATAAGCGTATTAAAAAAAAAACTTTTCCTGCTACGCAAATTTTACCAAAATGCAACACAAGACAAATGACAAGCTGAGTTGATTTAGCCATGTCCGACTGTCCCTACGTCTGTCCGACCTTTCTATGCTATCTCCTCTATCAGTTTGAAATTTATCTTCACCAAACTTTGACGAAGTCTTTAAGTACAAGTACGCTGCACATTTGTCGTAACCGGCCGAGAATAAATAAGCTTGTTAGGTCTTACCTAACACATGCGACTTCAAAATTTTTCAATGTATGGCTTTAAAACGTCTATTTTATATAATAGAAAGTCCCATGTTTTAGACAACAATTATCTGTTAATTATTAATTTTAATGTTATTGAATATAACCTTAAGGTTATTAATTATAAGCAGTAATTACCCCTATACTTATGTATGTAACACCACCAAAAAATATACGTTTCATAATTCTTAAATCTTATACTTTATATACTAATTTAGCTTTGGACTAACAAATAAACTTAAATTAAATTTGTTTATATTAATTTAGGGGTGGCTAAGAGCACGGAAGGCATAGCCTCTTAACTCACAGCACCATGGACCACTCGCGTGACGGTGCGGCAAGAATGCTCTCATATGTTAAGCTCCAGCATGTAAGAGGCCGGTGGTAGCACAATTCAAACTACCCCACCCCACTAATTTTGTTGTGATAACCCACCCGACCAAAAGTTCGCAGGCGAATTCGCGCGCGAAACACAAAGCGAATAAAAAACGAACAAAACCTTCGTTAACGAATTCGCCAAACTTTCGATTATAATACTTGTGTCGCTCAGTTTGTGGCAGGCGAACATTCGTATGCGAACATTCGCTTGTGAATTCGCGCGTGAATGTCGACTCGAAAGTTTTACGAGTTTTATTTCCACTCGTTCCCAAATTTTTGTTTTCATAAAAACTCGAAACAATTGTTGATTTTTTAATAAAGATTTGTTTAACATTTAAATTAATTAAATTTAAGAATAATGGTGGTATAATTTGTTCAGTCACGAATATTTCATTTTGAGCTGCTAGCTTGTTTATTTAATTGCCGGTGCTTCCTTCTTGCGGCCCGATTTAAAGCACTAAAACAATTAACACAAAGACAATAAATCCATGTAGCCTTTAACTACATAAAACAGTACCGATTTACCGATTAATTAAATGACGCACGGCCGTTTTCTTAGCAGAAATATAATGACGCCGTCTTTATTTAGAGGGCTGCAAACACACACTGAAAGTGAAAAGTCAAAGTCCAACCATCGGCGGCGACGCGGCGTCATTTTCGGTCACTTGCTCTAACTGCTGCAGAGAGAAGCATGATTAACAGCAAACACACAAAAAGGTTCGCCAAAACTTAACGAAAAACGAATAATATTCTTTGCGAAACTTTCGCTTGAAGCGAACCTTCGCTTATGCGTCGGGTGGGAAAGTTTAAAATTATTTTATTTAATACTTATCCTTACTGGGACTCGAACACGGGACATAGAAAGCCTGCACTCACTGACACCACCGCTTAGTCAACGGCACCTCGGGTATTTACCGCGGCGTCAAAGTCTCACATAAACTATCATATAACAGAGTAAAGTCCAAGGCTATTTTTTTCAATATACTTCAAATAAGAACTTTTCAAATCTGATAAACATTTACACTTTACGATTAATCACAATTTTCACATACTCAAAAAGTTAAGAATTGTTTTCCTGAATAATTGAAAATCATTAAAAAGTTTTAGTTTTAAATTAATACTTCTTTGTATCAAATGACAATTTCTAGTATCAAATTGATACCAAAAAACTGATACTGGTTCTAGTTTAAATTTGAGACGATGCTTATGAATTTTTTGCTTATGAATTGACAAATTTTTTTGGGTGTAGAATTAATAAATTATTTTAATAAAAGAGAATCAGAAATGTGGAAAATTTTTGTATCTTTAGTATATTCTGCAAATATCGTGTACCATTTTTATTAGTGATTTTATGGTTGCCTGTAAACTAAACCATAAGCCACACGTGCCACACCTACTTTCAGCTATAAATATTACCAAATTACATGCCTGCTCTTCTATTTTATATGCATCTATAAAAATTAGCTTTTTATGGGCTCCTCTTTTTACCAACTGTAGAGCACTCGCACAACTTACTTCTACCTCTCAATCTCCCACTCGATAGGCTGTCAGTGGCAACAGCTCTTTTGTGTCCATGTTAATGCAAATACCTTTTTCTGTTTTGTTTTTTTACTATTTTTTTTTGTGCTTTACATGAGTCACATGTCCCTAGTTAAGCAGCCAGACAAAAAAATGACTTTGTTTGCAGCTCTTTCTGCCTGGGCCTCGTTTCGAGGAGGGGGAATGGTCACGACATGTGTCACATAGTTGTTGAAGCAAATGCTTGAAAATGACAAGAAGGCACTAGAAATTATTGTAGCCCCAAAAAAATACAAAGCTTTTCAATTAAGTCTTTTCTCTTTTCATTTGGTGTTCAATTTTTCTAGCTGGCTGTATTAATAATAACAATAGTTGAGGCCATTTGAAGAAAGGGACAAAATGAAAAATAATTTCAAATAATAATTGCCAAAGAAAACTTCTGCTGCCCTGCGCTTCTCTTAAAAATGAGAAAAAGCACTACGCAGACAAACGAAACCAATTTATTTCGAAGTAAAAATCAATAGCCAAGACGGTCAAGGGGATCGGGGCATACAGTTCTAGTGAGGCGACAAAATTGTGTGTGTGTGTAAGTGGGTGGGCCCCCTTCAACATGTGAACGTTTCTTCGTTCCGTGGGGTTTCGTGGACACTACCACGTCCATGTCCATCCGGCTACCGGAATGCTTTTTCGTTAACAACTGCTCTCCGAGTGGCGCACACAACAGAAAGTGCTTAATGGTAAAATATGCATTTGACATGCGATGAAAATGAAATACCATAACCGAATGACCCATTGCCTTCAGCTCCCTCCTCCTCGAGTGGCCCCTCTACCATAAATAATTGTCATTTGTTTAAGGTCTCTTTTATTAATTGAGGTGCATTTGGCGAGGAGAGTCACTCGAGTGCAAATTTGCTAAGGCAAACCAAGCGAGTAATTTTTTCCATCACTTGCTAGGAACATTTCGATTGCGGTTTTGCGGTCACTTTGATGTCTGTTGCATTGTTTTGATTTTCAAGACAGCAAGTTAATAATATCTTCAATAAAAATACCAGCAATCTTTGGTCTTGATATTATGAACACTAGACCAGTGTGCAAAGTGTTTTTTGTACAAATGGACGCCTTTCGGCTTGCCAACTAAACCCACGCCTGGACTAAGTACGTGCAGCAAAAATCAAGGCGCCTTATAGCTGGGAACATTTTTCGATTCGCGCGCGCCACACGACAAACTATCTTTAAACACGTACGAGTGCTGTGACCAACAGGAAGGAAGCAAAAGCGCCATCAATATATTCACGCTGCGACCTGCAGTGCAGAATCAGTACGGCGGTTTTCCAATAAATTGTCCAATCACTGAGCATGTTTAAGGCTTTGGTGTTTGCAATTCTCAAGAGAGCGTACTTTGATACCTCATATTAAACACAAGATAATTACCAGAGTTAAAGTATGTATAAACATACGCAAATTATTTGCAAAGGAAGTGCTGTGGTACTCCAAGTGTTACCAGGATATTGTAGAGGAAAGCGCTGCTAAATCATCAGGATGAAACAAAGTGAATATTAAAACCTTTTGCAAGGAAAAGATACATTTATCCAACAATTTTGTAAACCCTCGAGATATACAACGAGAGCACTTTGACAAGTCGAGGTCCTCCGAGAACTAACTCTCAATTCGAGCACAAATCTTTTGCCGCCAAATCAATTCTTCAGGCAAACTTAGTTAAAATTGCGCCTTGCATTTAAGAAACTTGGGTTAATTCAAAAATTGCCTAATTATTTTGAATAACTTTCTAAAACAAGGAACAAATTTTTTCTTGAACTTCGAAGAAGATGTTAAAAATAGTTTTGGAAAAAGTCTTTAAAATCCATATAAGCTGCACTTTTGTTGGAACTATAGCATAAAGCTGCTCTAAAACCGATTGGACGATAAACTAGTTTTGGTGCCGATTTCACATCTTCTAGATAGCTGCTATCTGAGAGGTAAACTCATAATACACTTGCTATGTAGAAGATGTGAGATCGACCCTAAGTGGGAAAGACTTTTTGGTTTTCCTATGGTTTTTCATAATTCCACAAAGATTGTTAAAAGTCGAAAAACTATATACTTATAATAACTATATATTGATGCAAAATAAAATAGAAGTTAGAAAAATCTCAAAAATGTTCTTTAATCTTTACTTGCCTCTCATGGGCTATCGTTTCATTTCATTGCGAAAATTCTGTTTAATGGCTGAATTTTTCCGATCGATCGGGAGGGAGCTGATATATGGGGAAAGGAGGTGTAAAATCTGAAAAGTTCACATTGTGTATCGACTTATAGGTTTTTGGGTGCTCCGATTTCACCCTAACAATACCGTAGCAATTTCGACTTATAAAGCAGGGATGTGGTACAGTTTTGAGAAAAAAAATAGAGGGAAGCTAACTTCACCTATGCTGAAGTTTACGAGTATATACCCTTGCGTTTTAATAATGTAATTGAATAAAGGTGTTAAGTGATTTTCAAGTGGCCGGGTGGCTCAGCGGCTAGTGTGCGCATCCGCAGTGCAAGAGGTCGTGGGTTCGATCCCGCCTCGGAACATCTAATGAAAAGTTTTAAACTTTACACCCGGTCACCCCTCTCTGCTGTTGGCGACAGCTTTGTAGTAATTAGCCATAAAAAAGCCTTCCAAGCTGCCGTTCGGACTCGGCGTTAAACTGTAGGTCCCTTTCTCTTGTGCGAAAATTAGAAGCGCGCAAGCCAAGACATTGAGAGAAGCTCAGCATTGGCCTTTGGGGGCTGTGTCAAGCCATTTTACATGTACAAGTGATTTTCACACAACAGTTTAATTTAGCTTCGAACTCTGCTAGCTGAGGAATTTCCCAAACTGACCAATAGATAGCACCTCTTTTGTGACCAAATGTCTAGAAGGCTCTTTCTATAAGGGGGCGTGGCAAAAATTGAAAATAAACTTGATCTGCCTGCAAGTGTAAAAATATGTCCCATACATGTCAAACCTCTATCTCTTACCATCTATGAGATCTGTGCGTTCATAAGGACAGACAGACATAAGGACATGTCTATATCGACAATGCTGTTGCTGATCAAGAATAAAGATACTTTATAGGGTCGGAAATGCTTCCTTCTGGCTGTTATTTGCACAAACTTAATATACTCTGAGTACTTTTGGTCCTGAGTATAAAAAAGGTGTGGCTAACGCTCACGGGGCCTTGATGTGAATCAAGTTGAATTCGAAATGCTCCGTTTATCACATACTTCGGTGTCTGTTATTATATAATCGATAAAACTCGATACTCTGTACACAAATCTGGAAATTCAGTACTAAGTACTAAGTAATCGATGCTTGAATTGAATTCGAAATGCTCCGTTTATCACATACTTCGGTGTCTGGAAAATCTGAAAAGTCTGGAAATTCAGTACTAAGTACTAAGTAATCGATGCTAAGTACTCGATAATAAATACTCGATACTCAGTACTTGATAGTTAGTACTCGTTACTGACTAACCGATACTCAGTACCCGATACTTATTAGACAATTCCTGGTAGTCAAAACTTAGTACTCTATACTTAGTAGTCGATACTTAGTACTCTATACGAGTTAGCCGATACAAAGTTCTCGATTTTGAGTACACTATGCTAAGTACTTCATATTAAGTACTCGATTTTCGGTATTCGATACTTAGTACTCGATTCTCAGTATTCGATATTTAGTACTCGATACCAAGTACTTGATTTTTAGTACTAAGTACTAAGAACTCGATACTCAGTTCTCGATACTTAGAACTCGATGCTGAGTACTCGATACTAAGACTTGTTATTAAGTCTCGGTACTCAGTACTCAGGACTAGACATTAAGAACTCGATACTAAGAACTCGGAATTCAGTATTCGATACTCATTACTTGATTCTAAGTACTTGATACTAAGAACTCGATACTAAGTACTCGATACAAAGTATTAGATACAAGGTACTAGATACTAAGTACTCGGTACACAGAAAAACAAAGGAAAGTCGGTCAAGCCCGACTACAAAATACTCTGTACCCCTCAAAGTTTGTGTTAAGGTGAGTGAAGTGCTGCCCATTAACGTTGCGACCGGTGCTGCCCATAATTGCTTGTTTCCTTACACAGGAAAAAATATGACGGTTTGACAGTCTACGATAGACTCTATCAACGATAGGGTCACGGGTACGAACATATTGTCTCCGTAGTCTTTTCTTAATGAGGAATAGAGTTGTCCTTGCGCGGAACTTGCAGCTTGAGAATTAAGCGCAGCTGCATGCACCTTGTTGCGGAACAATGCATATGCATCCAAGATGTCCTCTGGCAGAGCAATTTCCAGATTTAGGTCTAAAGTTAGCTCCAGACCGGAGCTGCCCATTATTGTTTGTTTTCCTTATAATTCGACTATCGTTCATTAAATGTTTACCATTCCTTTGGCGGACCGATAAAGAATCCTCATTACTAATCATTCTATAAAACTGTAGGAGATATGAGGTTTTTTTCCGAACGTTATAAATACACAGGCAGGCAAATACGTGGAGAGATTTCCGTTGACGACGGAAAGCCGCAAGCAGAGTAAGCCGACGCCTCAAGAAGACAATAATAAAACACTACAAGGCACAATTCAAAAGAATGTTTCAATTCAAAAGAATGTTTATATACATATATAGATGTTTCGTGCCTTCTGGACATATTTAGAAACAAGGATTATTTAGCGTTTCGCCAACGGAAAAGTAAAGATTGGATTAACGATCGGCGAGTTATAAGGGAAACAAACAATTTTGAGGGCACCACCGGCCGCAAGGGAGATGGGACATCATAAAAATCTGTGCTACTTACTATTGCATGCTATCCTAAGCTAAGGAGGGGAAATGACAAAAATTGAGAAAAATATAGTTCTAAAATGCATGTTATGGATACCTCAGGGTCAATACAGATTTGTTAAAAACATGAAGTGCAGGTTGGCTGTGGAGATATTTTCTCTAAAAAGGGACAACTTATGGTTCAAATAATGGAAAAGATTAGACATTTGCCTAAAAATGGTTTTCTATATAAACTGTCAATTGTTTGCTAATATACATTAAGAAGAAGGCTAATTAAGTACGTTTAACGTTCATTGCCCTCTCCCAATACCTTAACAGCTGAAGTTGCTGTTAGACGACACAGCCTATGTTAGCTCCTCACTCGGTGTCAGGCTTGCTTTTAAATGGCCAACATCGCACTCCGGTCTTCAGTTGGCCGCAGTTCGTGCACGCTGTCGCCTCCTTCTGAATCGCCGGTTGTCCTGACGCCACTTCGGTGTCGCTCGATCTCGTACGTAAATATTAATGTTTGGAAAACTCGCGTCCCTCGCGTTTGTCTGTGTGTGTTTGTGTGTGCTTAAGTGTGAGTAAAACTACGTTAAAAAGTTCACACACAAATTGCATTATTTCCGCTCACGCTGCGATATATTGGCGCGTTTTTTATATGGAACGCGCAAACAAAAAAGCGTAATGTAAGGAGAAAAGTTTAAGGCGATTGCTCCCGCTTTTGTTGTCGATGTTGTTGTTTGTGTTGGTGTTTGTGAATTTTGCATAAGGACACAGAGCGAAGCGGTACCCTGGAGAGGCATGACTTGGCCGCAGTCGTTCATTCATTCATACTCATACTTGCACACATGTGGAAGGCTGCGATATGGCTGCTCGTTTATTTTAAAATTTCCATTAAAAACCACTGCGGTCTGTTTGTTTGGGGCAGGTAACTTGTGGTTTTTAAGGGCGCACGCTACCTTGAAATCGCCTGAAGAGCCAAGCCAAGTAAATTAGTTGAAAGCACGCTGATTTACAGTAAATTAAAGTGTATTAAGGCATCAGGCAGCAAGACTCTCGAGCATGTGGGCTTAATGTAATTTTCGTAGCACTTTTGTTCACGCCCGACGACACATGTTGTGGTTCACACACACACACACACACAGCCAGAGACAGTCACACACAGTGTAACACAAAATACCCTCAGGCAGCATTTACATACCCCGCCTAAACATAAGGCATAAGCGCTTAGTGGCTGCAACTTTGCTTGCCAAGTTTTCTTCCTTTTTTTTTTTTTGTTTTGTGTTCAACTTTTGTCTCCACCGCAGGCAACAAAGATTTTAACTTGGTTTGAGCAATCGACTAGTTAACACTGTGCAGGATATTTGTTTCTATCAACAAAGTTGAATTAGATTATGTTGAAAGCCTTTTTTATTCATGTGGCAGTTGGGTATTCTTAGTTTTTCACAAATGTTTTGTGTAAAATTATCGGTAAATTTCAGATGCTATGATCTAAGTATACATGGCGAAGCACTCATTCAAATTTCCAAACTTGTTGATCTAACAATCACTTGTCAATTGGCAGTGAGCTTTCTCTTCTCTCTCTCCTCTTCTACGACTACCAAAACTTATCTGTGTTTTGTTACGGAATTTCAATCGGTCTTGAAGTTTTAACATAAAAATCAGAACTTAAACTCAAATTCAAAATTTTGGTTTTCAATAAGCGTCATTGCTAAATGATGCATCAATACAAAATTCCAGAATTATTTCGACCATAGAAAATGTTAGGAAAGGAACGACTTGAAGTGTGACGGAAATAAGGTTGCTGATAAGAGAACGGGGATTCCCTTGACAGACAACCTTTGCTTTGCATATGGAATCTTTGTTGATTTGTGTTGATTATTGAATTATAATCAGTTTATGACCTTGAGCCGCTGAATAACTTCTTTAACAATTATAGAAACATGTATATGGGTTTTAGCAACCTATTTTGGTTTTAAGTCGTCACCAGGTCAATGATTGATTATAATTCAATAATCAACGAAATCAACAAAGATTTTATACATATCAGGAGCTTTGGATACTCAGACAACCTCTCATTAAAGGGAGGCAAACCCTTTACAAAATGACTACAAAAAACCTTGGCATGTTTGCTTACTCTGTACGATCTTCGGAAAACTTAACAGTGGCCTACCAAAAGAAGATTTAACATATCGGAAAGCCTTCATGCTCAATTGCACACCTAACATCAAAAGCTAAAAATAGATTCAATTGAATCTTACGTTCACACAATTAGCAAGCTTTAAATCGCCGCCTAACTTAAATAAAGAGGTATTTGTAATCAGCTTGTTGGTAACAGCGCTTGAAACTCACTGATGAGATGTTGTTGGGAGGCCATCGAAACAGTTTGTCTGAGTGTTCAAAGCTGCCTATATGTACAAAATCTTTGTTGATTTCGTTGATTATTGAATTATAATTTAGCCGCTGATACCCAAATGGTCAATTTTGTTCTAAGGCAGTTGCTTGTTCAAAAAAGCCCATAGTCCGCGAACTAAGTCTTCATTGGTGAATCTAAAATGCAATTCGTTCTATTTTTATCTCTAGTTTTTGGCCTATATGGACTCGATAAATGTGAAATGTGGTAATCCATAAAGCGGTTTTTCGATGCATGCTACCATCTTTTAAGGACAGTATCACAACAAATTTAAAATCTTAGAAAATTCTACCGTGTGGTTCTCCATACAATCAAGTTTTTAAGTTGGACCTCTATGGGCGGGGTACTTACCACTTGTCATTGGACAATGAGGTGGAAGTTTATAAATTGCAGTGAACCCTTTTATCTTTTTGAATTTTTAAAAATTTTTAGCTTTCATCTATTTTTAAACAGCAACAAATGTTGTAACTGTGTGTTGCAAGTATAAATAAGCCAATTAAACGCGAACATAGGGTGATTAAGAAGAAACTGGTAATGAGAATACAATTTGTTGGTCTCGTTCCCAGCAATCAAGTAGTTGAATTTTGTCGCATTTTGTTATAAAGGGTGATACTTTTATGCTTTTAAAATTTTTAAAATATTTATTTGAATTTCATATATTTTTAAATAGCTAATGTTTGAAGATTTTTTGCAAATGTTGACCGTGACTGCGCCTCAAATGGTCCATCCGCTTAGTCCAATTTTGGCATACTCTTTCCAACATTTTGGCCGGTATCTCACGAATAAATGCTTCAATGTTGTCTTTCAATGCGTCAATTGAAGCGGGCTTGTCTGTATAGACATGAGCTTTAACATAGCCCCACAAAAATAGTCTAAAGGCGTTAAATCGCACAGTCTAGGCGGCCAATTGGCTGGTCCTGAACGTGAAATAACATTTTCTCCGAACTCGCCTCTCAAAAAGTCCATTGTTGAGCGTGATGTGTGGCATGTGGCACCGTCTTGTTGAAACCACGTGTCATGCAAGTCCAGCTCTTGCATTTTGGACAAAAAAAGTTGGATATCATCTCACGGTAACGCTCACCAATTCACAGTTACGTTACGATATGCATCATCTTTTGAAGAAGTACGGTCAATTATGCCACCAGCCCATAAACCGCACCAAACTGTGACTTTTCCTCTGGATGTAATATTTTGTAGCTCTTGTTTTCAATGGTTCTGTTGTAATATTTAAACACCCCCCAAAAAAACCCCCCCGGCATCCCAAAAAAAAAAAAAAAAAAAAAAAAAATTCCAAACCCCACAGGGGGATCATTAAGCCAATGACAGAAATCTGTTTTCCAAACAAAATGTGCTGTGTCTAGTGTTGGGTTGAGTAAGTGAACAAAATTGAATTGTTCACTAAACTGGGCAAGTGATCATGTTCTTCTCTAATTGTTCATTTTGGTTCAGTGAGAGTTGTTCTGTCGCTCTTGTTCTGTGAGTTGTTCAGTGAGTCTTATTAGTTTAGACACTCTTTATCTGTGAGTTGTTCAGAGAGTTGTTTAATACCTAGCTCAGGAATAAGTTCAGTGAATTGTTCAGTAACTAGCTAGGTGAACTATTTAGTGACTGTTCACTTTGTTCGGTGACTGATTAGTGGTTTTGGGCTTCGTATTTTTGTTTGTTGTCAATGTATGGCAACTCTGTATTAGGCAGCCTTCGGGTATGGCAATCTCGTTCGTTATTTTTCATACAGAATATCATTGACCAGAAGGCACAGCGATATTTGGAACTATTTTATTGAAATTTATAATAATAAGGCGAAAAAGGTTAAAACTCACAAAGCAATCTTAGCCGCCACTTCAAAAGAAAGCATCCGGCTGCAGTCGAATCAGTTGTCTGACAGAATAACAACAACGAGAACTCTGCCGTTGAGCAACAGAACAACTGAACAAGTAAAATGCCCAACAGCTGAACAATTGAGCTATTAAAAAACTGACCAACTCAGCAACTCGTGAGAGTTGACTCTCTTTGGAAAAAAAAACAAGTGAACAACCTCCACCCAACACAAGCGGGGTCCATTTTGGTCAAAGGTCGAAAATTTTATTTAGATTATTTATGTTTGTATGTTATAATTGGTTTGTTTTCCAAGTGATTGAACCAACAAAATTGAAGTTTTGAGCCAATAACTGACAAAAATTGCAATATTTGCGAGTTTTGATTAAAATTGTAAATGCTTGTTGTCCAAAAACTATTTGAAGGAGTAATCGAATGAAGTAGTTTTGTTTTAAAAGTTTGTTTATTTTAGTTTAAGCTACAACTTTGCGCTTTATTGCTTGGCCAAATTCACAATAAAATTGAAGATAAAGTGGTGAGACTGTATAGTGAAAAAACTTATGGAACATTTTTGTAAATAGTTTAAAGAATTAGTGTACATATCTAGAGCAGCGGTAGCATCAGAGGTTCTTAGAAGTGCTTTAAAAATTCTGACACGGCATGACTCAAACACCATAAAAAAGTGCACTTCCGTGGTTGAAAATGTTGTCAAGGTAGCTTAGGTGTACTAACATATGCATTTACATTTTACAATCTAGAAAATTGTGGTTGCACTTTTGCCTTTTTCTTGCAAATAATCTTAAACTGATGTACCAAACGAATTAAGCCACAACAACACGTCCATTTGCAGACCCATTTAGTCACACTCAAGTAGATTCATACACTTTACTGAACATCAGCATCAAATATTTTGATTTCTAGAGTTCTCTTCCCCCAAATTGATGGACCCTTGCTACCCTCTTTTCTGCTCATATTTAAAGTAGATGTAAATAATAATATAGTGGTTGTAGCGTTCACTTCCCACAAATTGCATGCTTGGCTCGCTTAACTTTTGCTAACGGGCATCCTCATCCGCCTGAACCTGACTAAGCCAAATTTAATCGATATCTGCTGCCCGCACTATGCTAATAGTAGTTGGGTTTCAGTTGGTGCGACATATGTGAATATTTGATGGCCTGCACTTAAAGTTTTGGTCTGTCCCTCATTATACGCTTGATTTGGACGGACAACTGGTACTAAGCTGGTGCTTATGTTATGTGTGGGATTTGCTTGGCACAAATCCCTGGCAGGAACTGGGAATGAGTAAGCGACTACTTACTTACTACGCTTGGACAGTCTGCGGTTGCGAGGCCAATTAATAAAAGCAAATTGCCCTGCATAATTTTTCCTCCTTTTTTCAATTAGTTGTTATTTCAGTGGGTTTCATTACTCGCTGAGCCACCCACGCAGAGCTCGGAGGCGTCTCCTGCTTATTAATGAAGTGGGCGCCTATTCACCTGCCCTCCTTATAATTTTCACTTTTATTGGCTTTTAATGAATGCGCAGCAGCGGGGGATTATGAATATACACAGTTTCCATTATCTGCAGCCAGGCAATTAATTTGATTACAAAACGTTTTGCCAGCACCCAACGAGACCTGGGCCCCGGCGGCTGTCATTATCACTGGGGGACGACCAGGTCATGCATCTCCTCCAACCATTGCTGTCCAGGCGTTTCATTAAACAAATGTGCAAGCCAAGCCATTCAATTCATTCTGATTTGGCTCTTTGTGTTGGCGCGTCTCATTGACTTGTCAAGCGATGCTATCAAGCCGAGCTTGTTTGCTATTTGTTTGTTTGCCTGCGGCCATGGCAATTGTGTGTCGCCGTTCAACACTTTCAATCACTCTGGCTTGCATTACGGAATTCCCTCTAACAATGCACATCATGCTCAATGTATTCCATTCGCAAGTGCATTACTTGATAGCTTCTGTCAATATTGTCGGTGGCAGCAGCTCGAGTGGCTGTTATTGGTTATTGATAGCAGCCAACTCTGATTTGCCAGGCATGCGGCAAAAATGGCGATAAGCCGATCCAGGCTTTGCATATGACGCAGCCAAGTGTGCCAGCCAGCCAGTCAGCCAGGGAATGTCCTCAAAGCCAAAGCTATTCATGCTAAGGATATGGTACAAAAGCAAATGTACTTACCAGCATTGAAGACAGTTGTTTGTAATTACCGTTTAAATTGCTGTAACCGATTCAATGTCAAGTGCTGGTGGGTGAACCAAGCAGCACATTATTATTTAATATTCACAATTATTTTCGGTCTCTTTGAATGGAGTGCCAGTTGTGCGGAAAAAAGACAGCGTGACAGTTGGCGCTAAATGTTTTCAGCGGGGGGAAAATCACACCCAACCACGAAGTGCCGGGTTTCCCTTAAATAGATATTGGTTGAACTAAGGTCCTTATCATAAAAAAGAAAGATATTCATCCTTTTGACTCTATTTATGTTATTACAATGTGTTATTACAATTACAATAATATTACAAGTTTATTGGTTTAGAATTAGTATGCATTTTAAATCTTGATAATCAATCATTAAAGTTTGACTTTTATTATAGAAATCATAATCATTACGGTCCCTGCTTTATACTCCATATTCATAACTCGATACTCAGTAATCTATAAAAGTACTCGATTCTAAGCATTTGATAAGATCTCGATGTTAAGTACTCGATACTCAGTATTTGATACTCAGTATTAAGTACTCGATACCAAATTCTCAATACTCAGCACTCTATTCTAAGTATTCGATACTAAGTACTCGATATTAAGTACTCGATACTCAGTATTTGATACTCAGTACTTGATTTGAAGTACTCGATACTTATTACTCAATACCCAGCACTCGATACTCAGTACCCGATTCTAAGTATTCGATACTTAGTACTCGATAACAAGTACTTGATACTTATTATTCGATTCCAAGCACTCGATACCAAGTACTCAATAGGTTAGGTTAGGTTGAGAAGGCTAAGAGCCACAAGTCGCTTTGCCACTAAGGCCTCTTCGGGCCCATTGCGATGCCATATGTGTTCCCTGTTAACCCTTTTTTGTTAGTGAGGGGGATCCCCGTTACTAAACCATTGTGTGGACAGAATGAACTTTAGTAGAGCTGGGATCTCTAGTTCGGATGTCTCCGTTAGGTTGAGTATGAGAGGTTGACCTAGTGTCCTAAGCCCCGCAAGGCGGGGCAATGGCAGAGAAGGTATTGTACTGTTTCCTCCTCTTCTTCGTACCTGCAGCTTCTGCAAAAATCATGATGAGTGACTCCTAGGCGTACAGCGTGTCTGCCGATAAGACAGTGACCTGTTAAGGTTCCCACCAGAAACGATATGTGTTCCCTTCTGTGGCGTAAAAGCGTGGTGGAACGCTTTAGGTTTAGTGTTGGCCAAGTAAGCCTCGCTACCGTACAAGAGGAAAGGTTTTTCCACTTACCCGCTGCGAGACGACGTAATTCAGCTTTTGTGTGGACCTTAAATGTTGCCATAGGCATCCCTTTCGTGCTCTTCTTTGAAAGGAGTTCGACGGTGGTATCTATTCTGGACTGTTTGTCCGCAGACTCGTTTCCTTCTATGTTCCGACCATATAAGCTGTATACTGAAGTTTCGTGCTATCTCATTTAGAGATAGGCGGCATTCAGTAAGCGTTTTAGTATTGTTGGTATATGAGTCAAGGGCTTTAAGGGCGGCCTGACTGTCTGAGTATATGAAGACGTTTAGTTCCCTGATCGGTAGTGTGCTAAGGTAGGTGGCTGCCTCCTGGATGTCCACCACCTCCGCTTGGTATACTCTGCAGTGATCGGGAAGTCGGAACGATAAGTTCAAATTTAGGTTTGAGGAGAAGACTCCTACTTTTTCGTCAAGCTTAGAGCCATCAGTGTAGATGTTGATGGCATTGTATCTGCTGTGGGGAAGGTTCTCCCACTCGTGACGGCTTGGAATACAGACGTCGTATGATTTGACGAACGTCGTTTGTGGTATACAGTAATCCGTATTTTACGGTATACTCGTTTGGTCATTGAGTATGGTTGAGTGTTCCGACTTGCCCCAGTTCTAGGCATCGGATTCTCTTAGTTTAAGGGCTGTTGTTGTATTTAGCGCTTCCGTAGGTGTTGTGCGGAGAGCGCCGCTAATACAAATTTCCGCATTTCTCTGTACCTTATGCAGATTATTGAGGGCTGATTGTTTCTCAAGCGCTGACCACCATACTAGTGCTCCGTAGAGTAGTATGGGGCGAATAACGGCTGTACTCGATACTCCGTACTCGATTCTAAGTATTCAGTACTAAGTATTAGAGACTAAGTATTCGGTTCTTGGTACTCGATTCTAAATTTTTGGGTTTAGCTCGATTGTAACTTGATTCTAAGGTTTTATTATGGGAATCGGACAGAGGTTGCTTGTCCGTTTTCTAAACAGTAAAAAGTCTTTCAGCCGATATAAATGCCTTGACCGAAACCGAAATTTGTTTCGGTTTTAGTCCCTGATTCTGTGTGTTTGTTTTTGTCTTTGATTTTGTCTTTGTTATTGTCTTTGTTTTTGTCTTTGCTACTGACTTTGTTTTTTACTTTGTTTTAGTCTTTGTTATTGACTTTGTTTTTGTCATTGTTTTTGTCTATGTTTTTTTTTTTGTTTTTGTGTTTTTTTTTTGTGATTGTTTGTGTGTTGGTTTTTGTGTTTGTTTACATCTTTGTTATAGTCCTTATTTTTGTTTTAGTGTTTGTTATTGTGTTTCTTATTGTCTTTGTTATTAACTTAGTTTTTGACTTTGTTTTTGTCTTTGTTTTCTTTAACCTTGTCTTTGTTTTTGTCTTTGCTATCGACTTTGCTTTTGTCTTTGTTTTTTACTTTGCGTTTGTCTTTGTTTTTGTGTTAGTCTTTGTGTTAGTTTTTATGTTTGTTTTTATTGTATGTTTTGGTTTTTGTCTTTGTTTTTGTGTTTTGCTTTTGTTTATGTTGTGTGAGTGTGTGTTGGCGGATGGATGTTGCTGGCCAGCCAACTGATTTTGCCCAGCGTGATGCGTGAATTTTTTTTCGCGTTATCGCTTTACTCTATCTCATTATCTCATTCTTATCTTCCTACGGGAAGAAATGTGACTTTGCGATAACTTCCAGGCGATAGGAAAAAGTTTCTTCTAAACGATAAAAAAGCGATATGAAAAAAAAGTCCCTGCCAACCATATGCGGAGCGCTCCGAAGAAGGAGGGAAAAAGGATTCCCAAAGCAGCACCCAGAAGAAGAGTTTCCAGAGCGCTTTGAAGCAGGAGTGAAAAAGTACTCACAAGCTCCTCGAAGGAGCGTTTCCGACAGGAGTGAAAATGGTTTCTGAATGAGCATTCTGGGACGCCGAAATCACTCATCTAGAAGTCCTTTAGGCACACTATTTTCATATATATTGAATAGGCATTTCTCTCCGGCGGACATGACTTTTAGGACACTTTTCGCAGCCTCCCTAGGAGGCTTAGGGCACCGCACAGGGAGTCCTAATGGAGCAACTTGCGGACTCAACTGGTTGACTGGGAACTGACAATGTAAGACCCTTCTCTCTCCTACAAGCAAAATTGATTCGTATATAACTTCGTTGTTTTTTGTCCGATCTTATTGTACTTTTCAGAATAGAGAGATATTGGGGGTCTAACATACAAATAATGCCTCTGACAGTTTTTTGCGCTTAAAGGGGAGAGGGGGAGGAGTTTTCCAAATCTGAAACAAGCTCGACTTGGATCTGGTAAACACCAACCTACATGTCGGAAATGTTTCCTTCTCCCTGTTATATACATTTGCACTACTTCATGATCCCCCTTTTCCCATTTTAAATGAGAACAGGGTTTAAAATGGTAGCTAACCGGTTTCTAAAACTTTTAGCTAGTCTCTTAGCTGAGCCAGTTCTCAAAATAAAGCACAACTAAGGCGATGTCCATGACTTCTGCTCTCTAAATATCTTCATATTAAGTCAATTTGCACAATTTTGTGTTGACGACCCTTCTAATTGTAGATGGATGTTAGCCAGCTCGAGGTCAAGTGTTAAGAAAAGCAATTGTTTTGTTTGTTTTTTCAAGACAAACAAAACAATGGTTTATTCTTAACACTTGACCTCGAGCCGGCTAACATCCATCTAAATCAATTAAACTATAAACAAATTCAGTATGACCGTTTAACACTTGGTGGTATTTTGCTATTGTTTGGTGGCATGTTGGCGTCGAATAGTCACTCTGTACCCTTAGCTGAGACTCCAGCGGAAAAAGTTGTCTTATTAACAAAGACTAGATTTAGTTTGTCTGGTCTTTATTCTCCGGCTTGTTTGATGTTTTTCTAGAGTATTTTTAAATGAAATTGTTATTTCAAGATTAGGTCTAATAAATATCGGACAGAACGAACGATTCACATAATTTTAACAAATTCCCTGAAGTGTCATTCTCTCAATGACTACCAACAAAAAGTAGTCCACATACAGTTCTTAAACTCAAAAATGTAGCTCTTAAGGGCTGCCACTTTTAAGAAGAATTAACATATTGAAATTCCTCTGGGACAACCCTCGTGGGATATTTTTGAGTGCCTAAATTCCGCTGGAAGTCCCTACCAACAGCATAAGCTTACAATTTATTTACCATTGTAATAATCTCTACACACAGTTAACTTTTAATTTCCACGCCTTAGTAGAGGCTTAGACGACGCGGAAAACACAAAAGCGACGTCCCCACCCGCTTCTTAACCACAGACACAGCAGTTAGCAGTCAACGGGAGAGCAGGGCTCAATCTGGTTGCGGCATTTAAGCTCACTTTAGCAGCAGGATACGAGCGTTGGCGTCACTTTATTTTCATAATTGCTGCAGCTAAGACAAGATCTGGGGTCTTCATTAGGGTGGAGCCTGAAACTGATAACCGAAAGTCAAGTCCGGGCCAAAGACATTTCAATTTTCAACAGAATTTAAGTGAGTTTCTTAATTATGAGTGCGTGTTTGTGTTGGTGTTGACATTTGAGGGAAAAAAGCAAAATGTTTCATTATATTTATGAGACAGCTTGACTTTTGGTTTGTTTGTTTAACTTCTTGTCAACCTACATAATTCCTGGATTAACATTGCTTAGCTAACAGAGCTATGTTAACAGAGCGACTCTCTCTCTCTCGCTGTCCCCAGTGCGCAGGCTTCAATTGCATTGCAAAGTAATTTCCTTTGCATAAGTTTCAGATAAGCAAACGTTGCCTTCGGTTAAGGACGTGCCCGAGCGCCTGCCATTTTTTCACCCATTCATTCATAAAGTCTCGTGCGTTTAGACGCGAAAGCAAAACAAAACAGTACAACGACTTGGCGGGCCGCGTGTTGAACTTGTTTATGGTTCCGCCTAGAAATGCCTATTCCGGTTCCGCTTTGTGTGTGAGTGGAGCGTGAATTTGTGTTGATTAGAAATACAACAATAATTGCAAAGGACAAGCCATTCGGTTGATGTGCTTTCCAGGTGAGCCTCAACTTGTTATTTCTTTGTGTGTGATTTGTGCTAATGCCATTTGGGGACTATTTTATTTTATTGTGTTTTATTATTTGATTTGTCAGACCCCACAGAACACCCACACCTGCGGGCGTCTGTCCAGATGGCCCCCCCAACATAAAAATCATCAAATGGGATTGGGTTACCCAAAATGTTTTATGGTTCAAATCTTAAGTGCACAAATGCTGTGTTGGTGTTTCAGTTTATTTTATAGTTGGCACTTAAATTTTTTAAGCTTCTATGTAATTTTGGTCTTAAATTATTGCTGAGAGCAATTTTTGCATATATTTCTGCTTATCTAAATTGTTTTTGAGACAAACTCTGTCAGGCCATTAAACAGGCAAGCACACACACACACACACTTGATGGCAATTCCTCAATGTCATTTGATGGCAGCCAAAAATGTTGTTACATTTAATAAATAAAGCAGTGAGTGCTAATTGAGTGAGTGGAGCTGCTTTCAAGTTAATGCCACAAATCACATGTTGCCAAAAATCCCAAAATTAGAAAGCCGACTTAAAGCAGCCGCGGCAGCTGCGCCGCGGCACAAAAGTAATTTTATACATAGAATAACCAAACCATTTACTTCAGCAAGCCTTCTACTTCCGTCGATGCCGTCTTTTCACCGCCTTTCACACATCTTTTAGCACTTTTAGCCAAAACTTTTGACGCTATGTCTTTGTGTGTCTTGGTTTTGGGTGGGTGCGTGCGTGCTTTGGCTGCGTGTGTTCCAAATCTCTTCAACAATTCAAAAATGTTTGCTGAAACGAATTTTTGCTTGGATCCTTTTCGTGCAGCTGGCGCTGCTGTTTGTACTCTTACAGTTTAAGGTATCTTGGCTAGCTCTAGAGCTTGATATTCTATTAGTTTTGGAAGGGTCTTCCGTTACCATTACACATGCTTTCAAACATTTGCTCGAGAAAAGATAGCAAAGCTTTCCTTATGAATTTTTTGAATTTGAATCACAACTATTAAGAGCGCGATGCGCGATAATAAGGGAACATATTGGGCTTTTAATTTGCACCTCTGTTTTAAGAAGTTTTTTATCATAGGAAAATGTGGAGTTTCTAGGATGATCATTTTTCATATCCTCTGGACGATTTTCAGACCTGTTGGGTGTATGGAAAAATTAAGGTCATACTGGCGCCCACTTATTCGCTAGATTATGGTGTATATTTACCGAGAAAAGAGAAAAAAGTTCAAAAAGTTATGTTTTAGTGGACGCGACGTGACTCCAAAGTTTTTGATATAACTCATACGCAGTGTTGCCTTTCAAATTTATATATTTTTGTTAGTCCAGTCAATCTAGACTCTGAAAGTACTAGATGCCTCAAATCTCACGCAAGTCTATGAAAAAAATATCAAGAGATAGAGCAAGATCTCCTGATCATCATATTAAAAATTGTCCTCCCAATTTACCGGAATAATTTATAATTAATTAAAAACAATGCGATTTTTACCCCTACGCGACATTTTTACTCATTTCTCTACTCTCCTTCACTCTAGAATAAAAATAAAATAATCTTCTTAAAGGGGAGGACATTCTCTATGAAACGGATATGGCAATGTATGTCATTAAATGTACTATTAATTAATTATTAATTTTTTAAAGAATTCTTGGCGTTTTCTCGCCAAACGATCAGCTGATCGTCACGCCACGCCTCTTGCCAATTGGGGATGAGCCAAGTAAAGCGCGCCATGCGCAGAATATTCAAATTATGATTTGAAATTATTTCTTAAGAATTTCTTTTTATAAATGCTATTTTTAAAAATAATGAACCAACTAGTTTTACTATGGACAATTTGATATTTATCATGGACAGTTCTATCAGTCCAATTGATGCAAAAAAATATAACTCTTTTGTGTTTTATCATTCATCAATAGCCGATGAAGTTTTGTTGTGATTTGACCATTTTTTTTTTATCTCTTTTTTAATATCTATTTTTGTAAAATCATCGTTCAAGTTATTGAATAGAAAAATCGAATACCTTGTCAGAATTTCAAAAGTGACAACTCGACCCATGTAGGACAGATCTTTTTGTTGGAAATTCGATGTAGAATTCGGAGTGTATACTTAATTTTTATGGCAAACTTTATGGCATCGTCGCGCCCATTAAAACAGTTTTTTTATTTTTGAAATTTTATTATCTATAATACAAAAGGAACCTTTCTCGGTGGCGCCGTTACTAAATTTCAATTTTGCCCTTAAAAAAACACCCTAATGTACATGGGTGCTGAGTTCGGTACTTAATAGTAAACAGAAGTACTCGCATCTCAACCTAATAGCAATGCATTTCTGTGCTGACTTTTTGCCAGGCATGTCCTAGGGGGTAACCAATCGCCACCCTTTCGCTTTACATGTAAGTAGTGGAGTAAGTACCGAGAACTAAACTGTCAGCTCCGTTTGCTTTTCTGCGGACGCTGCTTTACCAAAAGGGTTCTCCTATCGGTACCCAACCATAGGTACTTACAGCAGTACTTACTTGGAAAGCGATAAGGTAGCGATTTCCACCAGTAAGTAGTCTATGTAAGTAGTGCATGTAACTATCGCCACCTTTCATACTGCAGGGCATTTACCAGGGATGCATAACGGTTCTGAACTGAACCACGGTTCAGTTAGCTCCAAAAAACATGTAATGAACCGAACCGGCGGTTCAGATAACAGAGGTACTCAGAGTATATTAAGTTTGTGCAAAAGTGTCCGTCCGTCTGTCTGTCTGTCCATCTGTCCGTATGAACAAACAGATCTCAGAGACGGTAAGAGATAGAGGTTTGACATGTATGGCACATATATTTCTTATACTAGCAGGCAGATCAAGTTTATTTTCAATTTTATCTCCCATTGTTTTAGAGATAGAAGGTTTATAATTATAGTCCCTACACAGAATGCGAAACGGACAATTGGCGGCATATAAAGAAGAGGCCAAAGGAAGCCTCAAAGGTTAAAATTTACGTGTTCGTCTTGATGGGACATTAAAGTTCACGCACCCAAGTAGCTACTCTGCGTCAATGTTACCCTGTATAAGCTTGTGCAGAAACATTATACCCAACATGGTACGTCTATGTTCAAGAGTCGGTAGGTCTAAAAGCTTTAGTTTGGATAAATAAGGGGGAAGCCTCAAGTTGCGAAGGGCAAACAAAAAGAACTGCTTCTGGACGGATTCAATGCGCTTACAGAGGGTTAGTGATTGGGGGTTCCAAGTACACGACCCAAATTCTAAGATAGGCCTCACTAGGGATGTTTATAACAGCTTAGTCGTGTAGGGATCATTAAACTCTTTAGACCAGCGCTTAATAAAACCTAGCAAACCCATGGCTTTATTCACAGAGAGTTCATTGTGAGTGCCAAAATGTAATTTATGATCAAGGGTAATACCCAGATCATGAAAAGATTCGACCTGATAAGAATTCAATAAATATTTAATCAAAAAGGGGGTTCTACGATAAAACTTCATAGACTTACACTTGTCCCGGTTTAAGTGCAACAAATTGTTAGAGCACCACGAGTATATGGAATTCAAAGCAACCTGAAGCAAAGCAGAATCATTGGGCGAGTTATGGGTCAGGAAGATCTTTAAATCATCTGCGTACATAAGTGCACGAGAATACTTAATTACATGAGGCAGGTCGTTAATAAATAGTACGAAGAGATGAGGTCCAAGATGGCTGCCCTGAGGAACTCCGGAGGTCACAGATACTGGATAAGAGGTGCAACTATTAAATACAACTTTCTGAGTTCTTGACTGAAGATAAGATGAGATCCAATTATGAAGACTCAATGGAAATCCCAACAAACGCAATTTTAGAACTAAAAGACAATGAGAAACACCGTCAAAAGCCTTACTAAAATCAGTAAAAATAGCATCTGTTTGCTTGCCTTGAGTAGAGCCTTGAATTACTGTAGAAGTAAATTCTAGTAAATTTGTAGTAATGGATCTATTTTTTAAAAATCCATGCTGATTCGGTGAGATAAACGGGAAACATGAGTGTTGTAGCTGAAAGGTTATAATTTGTTCAAAGAGCTTAGGTATAGCAGAGAGTTTCGCAATACCCCTGTAGTTAGAAATATCATACCGTGATCCCTTTTTGTGTAAGGGAATAATAAAAGATTCTGATTTGGAAAATAAGATGTGAATAGGGTAGGCAAGCGAGTTAGCGCATTGCTTTAAGATGCACGAAGGTACATTATCAGGTCCAGGAAAAAGGTTATATTTTAACGATAGTAAACCATTTATGATAGAAGAGAATGAAATCGATAGTCACAGGTACAGAGTATGTTATAGTCGGGATTGACCGACTATCTTTCTTGTTTTCACTTACCTTGTCTCGGACTCGAACTCTCATTTTTCTAACCTTGTCTCGGGAATTTAGACATAATTGCCGGCATCTTAGCACATATTGAATTTTGAAATGAATAAGTTTGGTTTTCTTGATGGGCGCCTGAGGCAAGGCATCGATAGCAATGGGGTAAAGCTTGAAAATTACAAGGAGTCTTACAAGTGAGGAGGGTAGAGAATGGAAGAACACCAACACCTTGTTCTTTCCCTTTTGCGTTCCGGTTTTCATGGTAAGGGTTTTCTTGTACCGTTTCTTGTGCTTTAACATTTGTTTGTAAAAAGCTTTCAAAAAATGTAGAAAACTTTCCATCTTCATTCCTTGATAAATACTTGTCATATAAAGGTTATGTTTTGTTTTGTTTGCTTATATTTTTGGAAATGTCGTCAAAAACTGCGAAAATGGGCGAATGCCAAATGAAGTGTAGAAAGTTTTTAGACAGCATTTCGACTAAGTATACTTTATTTAATTGCCATTTGTCATTAATCATGGCATCAAATAGGAAAGCGTATAAAGTGTACGCCTACTTATACTCGTATCCTTGTCCGCTTGTTGCTTGACATGTGTTACAGCCACCCGTAAACCATTTGATTCCTCCATGCGTATGCGTATTATCTTTTCTCCCTCCCGCTGGGTGCTGAGCTGAGGCTGAGCTGTGGGTTTTGTTATGAATTTACGTAGCCATTTCAATGATTACGTATTGTAAATTTTGTGGGCTCCGTCTGCAGATATTTTCTTTGAAATGTCCAAGCAATATACCAATCCGCCGTAAAGTGGCTTTTGTGTTGGGAAAAAGTAACAAATGTTTTGCTTGTCAGGTTTGATTTTTTCATTTTCCAGCAAACACGAAGCGTAAATTCATAAGTGTAGATTGGAGGCAAATGCAAGAGGCCATTAAATGGCGGCGCCAAGTCGTGGCAGTGCCGTTGAGTCTAGGCCCAGACCTCAGGCAGAGCCCATAATTATGCCCAGACCGAATATGCTGATATTCGCGCCATATGCCAAGCCCAGGTTCTCACGCTCCTCATATATGCTGATAATCTACCTGATAGCTCTAGTCTTTGTGCTATTGGCCCTGCTGCAATGGGAGGCGGTGGCTCTGTAGTAAGTTGATTTACTTTGACTGGCTCAACTATTTAAGTAAAGTTATGTTTTCAATAGCGAACCTCTGAGGAATTTCTTCAAGAAGCATTACTGGCTCAGCATTCTTTGCCTACTTTTGGCCGCCCTGATTCTGGCCATATTTATGCTTGTGAAACAGGCTCGATATATACCCATTGTGAACTGGGTGCTGCTGATTGTCATTGTAGGTAAATAACTGCCAACTAACTAAAGATATGTTCCTTGCCTGATGACTGAAGCCTTAGATAGAGTTTCTGGTGATCAGCATTTGCGCCCTGGCTTGCCACTACGATGGACTGAATCTCTTGATGTACTATTTAATCACCTTTTTGCTGGTGGTACTTGCTTTGCTGGTGGGTTCGTTTTTACCCTGGGATCTTACCGCTCATGTGGCTGCCCTTTTTCTGATCAGTATCATTCTGTTTGTGGTTAGCCTGTTGATGGTGATGACATATGTGTTGCATATATTGTGGCATGGCTACTTCATAGCCTTTGCGGTGTTGCTAGATGCCATTGTGCTAGTGGTGAGTGGTGAAAAGTCAGTGGAATTAATTTTGTATTTTCAGCCGTTTGGTTTTTTAGTTTGTCATGTATCATGCCCAGTTGATCAGGGGCTGGCGTTATGCAGAGATAGGTACCACTGATGGACTCTTTGCGGTCATAGTTCTCTTCTGTCACTTCTGTCTCATTCTGATGCTGTTCTTTAGCACTTCTTGGCCGCAAGTTCAGCTGCATAAGGAACCAGGTGTAACTGGAAAGTATATTGAGAAATATGATTTTGAAAATGAACCCCATGGGGAGGAGGGTTGGGACGGTACCGCAGAGCATAATGAGGAAGCGGAAAGTGGCAATCCGGAGAGACCCAGACCCCCCAATAATGGGAAAAGTGAGGAAAGTGGCGGAGGTGACACAAGTGACAAAAGTTCCGAGAGCAATTCTGACGCAGTGAGTATAAAATTCTTTTTGATTTGGTTAAGACGCATAATATACCTCAACCCCACAGGGTCAAAAACCTTCCAATAGTGACAGTAACAATTTATCCCAAAATGATGAATACATGCTTGTTACCACTGAAAGCTCACCGAGCAGCACTAAGGATGTGCCTTTGGAGTCCTTGGGCTCGGGGGCCAGCAATATTCCTGATTCCGATCCGATTTCGGATATCAGCGATTACAGCAAATATGTCAGTCGCCGCCCTTCCAAAAGTAAAGCAAGCAGGCAAACTAATAAGACTATACGAGATTTTAAGTATGCATATTGGCAAATGCTATTTTATTTAATTAGTCGGCTTTTATCATATTCTATACACTGTAATTAGAATTGTCCTTATCAAGAATCTAATAATAAATGCTATTTGAACTAAAACAAAATTTGAATCATTTGTCTAAATTCAAACACCGAGAAAGATGTCCACTTGAAAAACAAATAGAAACCGAGATCAAGCCTAATTGTGAGGCTAAATGGGCTTACACACATACGCCAAGGGATTTTCAACTTAGCGTTTGATTTTTTGTTTTGATTTTTACGCTAACGCTGTCTTGCAACTCCCAAACTGTCTTAGCCATGCTGACAAGAGGAGGAAGCTGCTGACTTAGAGTCAATGGATAAAGTCTGTTAAAGATAGAACCGAGGGCGAGCAGTTAACTAATGACATACAACCGTTTAGAACTTGCTAGTTTGAAAATCAAAAGGGTCGTTTAAAAAGTCAGACGGGGTTCATTGGGCGGACGTTAATAAGGTTCAATTAGAAAACTAAACCGAAAGCATTAGCCGAAGCCGAATTAAGTAAAAATCAAACATTTTTGGAGTTTTAGCTTCAACGTTGCCACAATCGATGAAATTGGAACGCATATGATTGTCTGAGCAAGAGACACACGCAAGACAAAATCGAAGACTTTGCGTCGCCAGTGCGCAAACAACGTCCACAGACGAACTACGTTTACTAACGAGAAAATTTTTCGAGCTCTTTCCGAGAGTTGAGTGGGGTCACCATCCTGCTTATGTGATCGTTTGGTGGGAAGTTGTCTATGATAGGGTCACCAAGCTCCATTTTTGCGAAAAAGAAATCAAAACATTTTCGAAAGTGTATAAATGCGAAGATTTGCTTTGCTTTCAAACAAGCCATGGACCTTTCAACAAGACTCGGCTTCAGCTCACAAGGCAAAAACGACTCAAACATGGCTAAAAAACATGTGCCGAACTTCATTTATATGGATGATTGGCCTGCTGGTAGCCCAGACTAGAATCCATTGGACTACAAACTGAACTCAAAAAAAAAAGATTCGCCTTAAAATAAAATTTTTTTCTTAATTAAAAGATAATTTCTTGTTTTTAGACAGTTTTTCTTAAACTTAGGAAGCTTTGCCCGAAAGTTCAAATTTTTAGAAAATAATTTCTTAAATTTTTAAATTCGGGTTATGTTTCGAACCTTCTATCTATAAAACTGTGAGAGATATGACTTTTTTCGATGTTGCGGAGGCGGGAGGGGGCATGGCCAAAATTGAAAATAAACTTGATCTGCCTGCAAGTATAAGAAACATATGTTCCATACATGTCAAATCTGTATCTCTTACCATCTCTGAGATCTGTTTGTTCATACGGACAGACACAGACGGACACTTTTGCACAAACTTAATATACTCTGTGTACCTCTGGTAGAGAGTATAAAAATTACGGCGACAACCATTAATGTTAGTAAAACGACCTTATTTTAGGAAAGAGCATAGTATAAAAAAAAGTATGTAGGAAAATGCCGTAAAATTTAGAAAGTATAAAAAGACACCGCTTGTAATTCTCAAGTTCGAATTTCCTGCCTTTGGAGTAATAGACATTCGGCCTGCTGAGAATTTCGCCCTAAAATATTGAAAAACAAGTAAAAAATAAAAAAAAAATGTATGTCTAAAATCGACCGTAAATTTAGAAAAATATAAAAAAGACTGCTTGTTATTCTAAAGTTCGAATTCCCAGCTTTCGGTATATAAAAGCGGGAATTGACATTCGGCTTGCTGAGTGCTAAGCATTTGACTGCGTTCTTTACTGCTAAACGTAATTATAACTTAAAAAAAAATAGGGGAAAGGCTCGGCCGAAGTTAACTTTCTCCTATTTTTTTTAGTCTTTAAGTCTTTTTTGCACCAAAACGCATTGTGTAAGTCTTTATGAAGACCTTTCAATTTTCCACGGTTTCAGATGGGAAGCTTATTGTGGGGTAACATCAAGATTTAATCAGTCATGTTCTCAATTGCACTTCCACTGCAACTTTTCGGAAACGGATCGCAAAGTTCTGTCGTTTTTAAACAGGCGACATCCGAGTCGGTGAAATGAAAAGTAAATTGAAATTATAGGTTGTTGCACAAACAGACAACCCACGGAACTATTTTTAATTAGTTTTTTAACATTTTAAGATTATTCTTACGGACCCTCTTGCTCAATTCGCATCAAGATTATATTTTAAACAATTTTTAAAAAAGAGACACTCGAAATTAAACCAGGGGGAAACTGCTCACAATAACAACAATTTGCGATTTGGCCATGGTATATATCGATATGTGACTATCGATAAACGCTCATCAGCTGTTTTTGTTATGTGAAATGACACAAAACAAGTTGGGAATGAAACATTATCGATAAAAAAAAACAGACGAATTTCGGAGCGCTCCAAATTGAAATCGTACGAATTTGCTTAAATCGCAATTCGCAAAATTAAGTGAAAACCGGAGCATGGTTGTAAGTTTATTTTTCCTTTGTTCTGTGATCAATGTATTTATGTACTTTGAATTTTAAGTATCTCAAGAAACTGGCAGCGCCTGCCAAACCGAAAAAAAACGTAAAAGTCAGCCTCTCTCGTTTCCGCATGTTCCATTTTCCACCGTTTCACTTGATTCTCCCGTGCCGATTTCGTTTGGTTTGCCAAAAGTGAAACGTAAGCAAATTCATTCAGGATTGAGAACTGCAAATCCAAACCGAAACGAAATTGCGTTCGGTTTACTTTTCAAAACGTAGCGAAATTGAGAACATGCCTGAATATGAAGAAATCCTTCTCGGATTGCATTTAGTTCGATATCGAGCTTAATTTAATCTCTGCAAATCACGGTCAAATGAAGCCCGAAAGTCGAGCTTAAATCAAAATCGGGCCTTGTTGAATTCATCCGAAGGAAGGATAAAGTAGAGTTTGAAAAAAAAACTTAAATAAATCCCGTGTGTTTTTGAAATAAGCCAATATCGAGCTCAAATCAAGCTTTTCCGAGCTTAAGTCCGAATCAAGACAAGAACTCGGAATTTTAAAATTCACAACTCTCGAACGGGGTTTGAAAAAATCCGGGATTGGTCGACTTCTGATATCGTTTAAGCTGTATTTTTACTTTTCGAGATCTCATACGAGATGGGCTAAAAACATCTCAGTTTACTATGAGTTGGCTGTCAAAAAACTCAATTGAGAAATCGAAATAATGGAATTGCCTACTTCTCATTCAGTTTTTCAATGCTTTTCATAAATTTTTGTGTTTCTTAGATGGATTATTAAGCTTTTCTGATATCTCTTTTGAGAAACTTTTAAGAGACATCAGAGAAGTGAAAATACAACCTTAGGACTACATTATCTCAAATTTTATTTTTTGTGTACTTGGATTTTTATTTCGGTATATCGTAAAATGGTTGAGGCATATGCCTAATGGCTGCAAATTGGAGTCTCCTTATCAACATTTACTCATTTTCAGTGTTTGATTTATCCTACTTCCGGCTATATATTGAGATTTCTGATTCACCGCTCACAGGTGCTTTCTTTGCTCTTCGTACAAGATTTGTTATGCGGTTTAACGTCTGAGCTTAAAACTAATACTAAAAGTGGTGGGATCTTTGATTGTCTAGTAACTAAAACAATATTTTGCTTCCAAATGCAATGACTGCGTCTCAAATACCCAAGCGCACTACATTCAGAAGAGATTCATTTGATTTCCAATTTAAATACTTTTCTCCCATATCAAGCCACATTAAAATAAAAACAACGAACTTTCTGCGGCTTGTGTGTCGTGCGCGTTGACCACTTTTTTGTATTTTGGTCAGGTCACATTTATGTTGTATACATTAATTATGGCTATTTACTTTGGTCGTTTTGGGGGCTCCTGCTCCTTGTCAATTATGTGCACGAAATGGCTTATTATTGGATGCATAAACATGCCTACACACACACAACACATACAGAGCATAACTGTTTTCTATGCATGTTGGTGTGTATTGGCCAAATGGTGCTTACAGGCAGCTTTCATTTCAGGCCTAAAAGCACCATCAACTGGGTTCTGGGTAAACAAAAAAAATATGTCATGTTTACCCAGCGAGCAGTCCAAGCGAACGTTGCTGTTACTTTGGCAGTGGTTGTCATTTCTATATGGTCCAGGGATGATGGATGTTATTATAATGTCGCCGAGGCGGCTTAGACAGGCGCCTTGATGCTTGACCTAGAAATCTTCTAAAGTGAAGTTCACACAGGGGCGAAGAGGGAAAAAAAAAACAAATTTAATATTAATTTATGCCAACTGCGCTTTTTTATTTACCATTTTTGTGCTCTTGTTAATTTTACTAATTGGTGGCCTGGTGGCCAAAGGCAATGAGAGACAGGACTTGAAACTTAATGCAATAATTTAGGGAAAATCCTTTGTGCAGATGCTAAGTAAAAGGGGTTCTTTGCATTTTGCCCCCTTGACAGTTAAGTTAAGCTAACAATTTCTAAGATGTTTGGAAATGTTGGTCAGAGAAAACATGAAAAAGCTGGCTTATCTTCAGTAATTCTAATTAAAACCCTTAGCTAGAAAAATGTTTAACATTTACTAATAGTAGTACGGGGGAATGGGAGCAAGCAATGTCGATCAGAAATAAAGTTGTCAACTTAAGGTTTTTGTAAAAAAAACTTTTAGTTTCACTTGCTTATTAGCCCTCACACATATAACGGCTAAACTAATGCCTCAATTTCAGTAAAATAGTTTAAATATCCACATAATTAAATCATAGCCCAAAGTTGGTCCTGTCAAAATATGCAAAATTTGATTGAATTAATTGCAAGAAAGTATTGAAACTCATTTTGAGATCCCTTCCCTCTTCTTCTACTTATATTTGGCGCAAAATTAATGTGACATGGCAGCAATTAGTTGCAGACTCATTTAGCCTGTTCAAAACTCCTGCTAAATGTTTTAAAACTTGTGCCAAACTTTTGGCTCTGTCCGCCTGTTTGTTTTGCTTGTCTACAGCATTTTGTAAGAGGACTGCGCACAAATAACTTTTAATTATTACACACTTGTAACGTTCAAGTTTTAGCGTGTTCAATTATGTACATGTAATCGGGGAGATATACGATTTTCCCGGTCTCACTAATTTGCTGAGAAAAGTTTGCTGTATTCGTTCTGTTTGTTTGTTGTCGGATGCTTGGATTTTTAATCAGCAATAGTTGGGAACTGTTTAAAGCAATTACAGCTGACCAAATGCGAGTAGCAAGACATTTTTGGATAGGTTCATGCGGTCAGAATTTTGATATCAATCTGTTGACCCGTTATTTCATGTTTTTGCAAATCTAGGTGGATTTGCTGCATTTGCTTTGCTCATGTTTATGGCTAAACATCTAGATTCTAGATGGATTTAGTATCAATCTACTTCATTCTCATTGATTTGTACATTTCAATGCATGTTTGGTATTATTATGTATGCGCGCATATGGTCACACTGAAAATATTTGTAAATAAAAACTGCTTCTGCCAAAAAAAAGTAACGTCTGAACTATTAATAAGTAAACAAAACAAAAATACTGGACGTGTTTATATATACAGTCAACTGCAGACATTGCTGGAAAGAGAGATGTGCATAGAAATTCCCTTAGAAACTGGTATGTATGAGGACTCTGATTTTGTAAAAACAACTGTCGAAAGCAACAGCTAAGTTTGTGTTAGATAAAATTCACAAAATCCTATTGAATCATTTTCCATATAAAATAATAAGGTGTTTTCAGAAAAACTTATATACAGCTATCTTCTAACCTGTTTATAATGCTGCGTATTCAAGCGGTCCGACATAAGTTTGGTATGTGTGCGCTCATTCCTTTGCCAACTCCGCCCATTACTTGCGCTTCATTGAAAAATGAAGCTGCTAACACTCGTTCCAAATGCGCGACTTTCTACTTAATTTTTCGGCCAATTCGATTGAAGTTTCCAGATCACGGCGGCCTTCATTCTCCTCCTCAACGGTATTCGCAAGAAAAAACTCTTCATCCTCCTCCGTAATATTCTTACTTCTTTATTATATTTTTACCTGCACATTTTTTATTTCAATTGGCGCTTAAAATTCAAAACAACAAACCGCTATGTCCAGCCGTGCTGCCAACCTATAACACAGTGCTACAGTGCGAAACTCCTGGGAAATGACCTAGCGTTCGCTGTAGAGCAGGTCGCGTGTAGCATTTCCTCATACTTGGATTTCCTCAGGGACAGGGAAAATCTGCATAAGCACCGCTTTTAAGCCTGGGCAAAAATATGTTTTAAAAATTTTGGCTTATTAAATAATACACACACTCACTTTTGCATGAGACATCAACAACTTATAGCCAGTCTAGTGGTTGGTGAGAATGATTAAAACCGTAAAATAGGTCGACCATTTTTTATTGTCTTCTGGCCGATCTTTTTGGACCGTATCCCGTCCCTTCTAGAACTCGGGCATAGTTTAGTGGTCACTGTTTTGGTTGCTGTTTTGGTCACTGCTTCAGTCTCTTTATTGAACACTGATTCGGTTCAATACCATTGTTCCACTGGCACATTCTGTAGGTCAGTCACTGGATGAGCTAAATGACCTCATTCTCTCTGTGTATTTCCCCATAAGAGATAAATGTCCATACGGCAGGTCATCCGCTGTGGATGATCAAATCACTTTCTACATTTGACTTTCGCACGGGCACTTCTAGCTTTTGTCCGCTAAAAGGCTAGATTTTCAATCGATAAGTCCAAGTGTCATAAACAGAACAGCTGATTGTGAGTGGGAAAGGTAAGCCGCAAAACTTGAATTCTTTTTCAAACAATAATAAATTATTATTATAAATAAATTCTACTTAATAATATTTGTTTATCAGATGAATAGAACCCAAAAAAAGGCCATTACATGGAGGATTTACCGACCATGGAAGTCGACACGCCGATCAACCTGCTAATTGTCCGATATTAGGCTGAGGAGCCAAGCGTATACAAGGCAATTGCCATTCGCTTATGGAATAGCCATCCGGAAGTTCGTGTCCTGCTTTGCTATTCCTTGTAGACAATTTTTAAGCACGTTAAAGTTGTCCCTCTCGACGCGGAAGCTTTCCCCAAAATATGCGTCTGAGTTTTCAGGCAAATCTCGTTCCCAAAACACGCCATATGGCTTCTACAATGTATGCAAGATTTAAATTAAAACAAATTCAACTAATAAGAATAATATGAACTTACAAATTGTGTGATTTTCGAAATGGTCCTAGCACTCTTGCAGTTGACATTTGCACTCTTGATTTTTCTCGCAAATCAGCAGGAACGCAGGTAAATCCATTTCGGTGAAGTATTAAAGGCCAATTTAACTTTCAATTTGTAATTGCAAATCAAAGCAATACAAACAGCTAATATTTATTTGAATTTAACTTTAACCATTCGGGTGTAACCGTGATAAAAATTCGTCAGTGGAACAAGAAATAATCATATTTTGAGAATGGACTCCAGAATGTGCCAGTGGAACATGGGTACTAGTAACTGTTTTGGTCACAGTTTGGTCACTGTTTGGTCACTGTTTTGGTCACTGTTTTGGTTAATGTTTTGGTCACTGTTCTGGTCAATGATTTTGATCAATGTTTTGGTCACGATTTTGGTCACTGTTTTGGTCACCGTACCTCTCCCTCTTCACAACCCACACACGCACTATCACTGGTCACTGTTTTAAACGCTGATTTAGTCACTATTTTTGGTAGCTGATTTTGGTCACTGTTCTGTTCACTTTTTGGTCACTATTTGAGTCACGGTTTTGGTGACTGTTTTTGGTTATGGTCAATGATCACTGATTTGATCACTGTTTTTGGTCACTGATTTTGATCACTGTTTCTTGTCACTGTTTTTATTTTGGTCACTGTCTTAGTAATCGCTTCCTCCAAGTCAAAGGTCCGTAAAGGAGCTTCACTGTAAAAACCATGATTCTTTGGAGACTTAAATCCACGATAGCGATTCCCTTTTATTAGGCTACAGGACTTCTTGGTTGATAAGTGCCAAAATGCTTAGTGCTTATGGCAACATTCTTTACTAAAATTTGGTTCCAGTAACTCGCGTGCGCTTAATAGTCGTGTCCGCTAGGATGCAGAACTCCACGTGCCCAGTCTTTTCGAAGTCCCAAATTCGAATCCCAGACAAGGTAAAGTAGATAGTTTTTTCCATATGCTTCTATCTTATAGAAGATAGCGTATTAAAACCCAGCTAGCATGGTTATCCGTTTTATCAATTTTTGTGTATTAAATAAAATTGATTTAAGTTAAAGTTTTTGTTAATTTTATTTGTAAAATGTATGTATTGTAAGCATTGGAATAATTTTTTTGTGATTCTCCCATTTTATGACACTTTCCACTTCGTCAAAGTGAGAAAATGTTGCTTAATTACCTCAGTTCCCAGCTTTACTGTATTCTTCGTTATCATGTTTAGTACATTTTCCATTTTGGTCCTCTATTTGGCCGCCTAATCATTCAATTGCATGACAAGTGTATATAAGTTGATTCAATCAAATGTGCAAATAGCGCATAATGCAAACAGAAATACTCCAAATGAGCAGACAGCGAGCGAGCGAGGGATAAACAAGGACCAAGTCAAATGGCAAATAGTCGCACTCGCACTCGCATTTCGTATTCATTATTATTGCATTGAAGCGAATTTATTTATGGTGGATATTGAGCTCTTGATTGTTTGATTGATTGATTGATGGTTGATGGCCAAGGACAAAGGAGTTGCGTTTTGAAAACAATTACGAGTTCACTCGAACAACTCACAGAAAATACTATATTTTCGTTTGTGTTTCTCCCACCAACTAATCCATGTCAAAAGTGTCGACTGAACGGGGACAAGGGGTGCTCGGCAAATTGATTGCTTTATTGCATAGCAGACAAAAAGAAAACGCAGGAGCAACCAAAAATTTAAGGAATTTTTAGTGCAGTGGAAAATGTGATAAGCATTTTTTTTTCCTTTTTTTGGCTGCTCAATTTCAGAGCAAACGTTTGCACATTGAAAAAGTTTCACTCAGGAAGTTTCATCATTTTATTGCAGCTGCAATGGATTTCGGATTAGTTAACAGAGAGTTTGTCTGTCCCGGCTCACCTAGCTCACGTAGTAGGAGGTGCCTGAATTTTGAACACTTTGCTAAGTTTCTTTGCATTGGCTACGTTGAGGGACAGTGGGGCAAAGGAAGCTGATTGAATCGAATCGATTTGAAACGTACACTTTCACTAATTTGGCACACAAGCCTCAAGAGGTTTAAATTTTTTATACGTCTTAAAACTCCCGAAGTGTAGAAAGTTTGTAGGAAAAATTGCACACAAATTAAAAATCAAGAAGAAAACGGATGTTTTATTACGTTTTTCTTTTATCAAAAACCATAATTTTTTTTTTATTTTTTTTATTTCTGTTTTTTATTAATTTTTAATAATGATTGGAGCGCAACCCGAAAAGAAATGTTTCTGGAAAATTAGTTAAATATTTTTTGGTGTTGGTGATCAGATAGGGATAGGCGGGGTGGACTTTATTTGTCCCAGAATTTTCCGAGTCCAGACTTCATTTTATTGCCGGATATTTAAAAAATATTTATATTCTCAGAGAAAAAAAAAGTACTTTAAAGCTACCTGTACCGCAGTTTAAATACACTTTAACAGAAAATTCTTATGGCAGCTACAAGATGTAACCATCCGACTTACAGCTCGATAGCTTCAGAACTGAGGGAGTAGTTCGCGTAGAAACAGACAGACGGACGGACGGACGGACAAATCTCAACCGACTTAGCTCGTCATGGTCATTCTTTGGAACCTGGTTCTCAACGAACTTCTTCTTACCTTGAAGTTTAACGGATGTAGGGTGACATCAAATGCAGATGACCTGGTTCTAATGGTAACGGACAAATTCTTACCCACAATCAGTGAGCTATTAGAATCTGCTCTTGCTAGAACCCTAAGATGGGCACACCAGAACGGTCTAGGGTTAACCCACAGAAGACCCAACTGGTGCTGTTCACAAGGAAATACAAGATCCCTGAGTTCACACTCCCATCCATTATGGGAACGCAGCTCAATCGGGTCAACGAAGCTCAAAACTCTCTTGGAAGAGAAACTCTGAGGAAAGAATGAAGAAGGCATTAGGTGCGTACTATGCCTGCAAAAATACCTTTGGTAGGAAGTGGGGACTGCAACCGTATATCATTCATTGGTTATACACAGCGGTCGTCAGACCTATCCTTACCTATGGAGCGCTGGTATGGTGGAAGGCGGCCAACACCAAATCCCACCTAAACAACCTTTATTAGGTACAAAGAGCAGCTTGCCTGGGCATTACAGGATCCCTGCGATCCACCCCCCAGGCGGCCTTGGATGTAATTCTGAACCTGGAACCAGTAGACACTTTCCTGAAGTGTGAAGCTTCGAGAATCGCAGTAAGACTCCGGGAACTGAAACTTCTTAAAGCATCTACTTCAGGCCACTGCAGTATCCTACAGGAAGTAAGATAAGTGCAAAGGCAAAGGGAATACACACCTTGGATGAAACTCCAAGGAACATTTCAATCTTGGTCGACAGCCAGGCGGCTATTAAGGCTCTGTCATCAAACGCCACAAAGAGCGTCGTAGTCCGCAGCACGGCGACAGCACTGAACCAAATCCAACAGCACTCTATCATCCTCGTCTGGGTACCTGGTCACGCAGGCATACCGGGCAACGAGAGAGCAGACGAGTGCGCTAGAAACGGCTCAGCGCTGCCAGCGACGCAAGCGGTTACGGACATTCAAAGACCCCTGCAGGACATCATGACGGAATTGAAGTGGAGGGCCAGAAATAGGGCAGAACGACAATGGAACCTCGCACCCGGTTGTCACATCTCCCGATCACTCTGGCCAAGATACTCACCCAAACGAACTTCCCAACTCCTGCACTTTAGCAAGAACAGGATGAGAACTATGGCAGGAGTCATAACGGGGCACTGCACCATCGGTCAAATGGCCACCATGATGCGCGTGTCCCACCATTACTTCTGCCGTAGCTGGGGGAACGATGAGGAAATAAAAAGCATGCATCACCTCCTATGCGACTGCCCTGCACTTCTTAGAACCCCACCCAGCATCTGGGCACTTGGGCAAATTTTTGAAGACCTGGGCAGTCTGGCAAATGTGCCCCTAGCCCTGGCTCTTTTTGTAGACTCCTCAAAATGGTTCAAATAGAGAGTTTGCGCAGAATCTGACCGTCATTTCTCACTACCCCCTCCCCTCCCATACCCAACCCTTTTACTAGGCATCACAATGGGCCAAAAAGTCTCTGCCTATTTAACCTAACCTAACCTAGCTCGTCATGCTGATAAAGAATATACATACTTTATGAGGTCGCAGATGATTCCTTCTATGCGTTGTAAACTACTGGGCAAAATTTTAATACACTTTTCAAGTGTATAAATATGTTGTTTTTCTACATTTTTAACACGGATTTTCCACTCACTACGCTTCTGTAGCTTTTCTACATGCCACGTTTAGCTTTCTCATTTCTACATGCGGCGTGTAGCTTTTCTACACGCCGCGTTCAGCACATATAAAACTTGGAAAAATCGGCATATCTCCATCAGTTTTATAGATAGATCAGGATTATCAGGATTATTTATCGATTCGCCAAAGGAATGGTAAAGATCGGATGAACGATTTTCGAGTTATGACGAAAACAAGCAATTATGGGCAGCTCCGGTAGCAACGGTGATGGGCAGCACTTCACAGGTACAGAGTATGTTATAGTCGGGCTTGACCGACTTTCTTTCTTGTTTATACCATGGAATGAAGTCAATGATGGAGCTGAAAACTTTTTGTATAAAACTGGCCATTTTTCTGTTAACACGAAGTTAGTTACTTTTCTTGTTTACTTTATTTTTGGCCATACTTGATACACTGTGCAACGTTACAGAGCAAAGACAAAAAGTGTAGCATACTTTTTGACTGCAAAGATAACAACATTTACAAAATTTAATTTACATGACTAAAGCAAAAGCTGGAAAAGTAAACTAAAGTTAAGTAAGGCAGTTCCTTGCACGTAGACGAGATCAGTCACAGTAATTTTATTCCTACTGAACGCACTTTAAGAGACTCTTAGTCGAAACTATAAGTCTCTGGGGCAGTTCCCTCTGTTTTTTGTTACAGAATTGTTACAGAAGTGCATCTAATGTAATTTATTCGGGGCCAGAGATAGTAGCTAGCATAAGAGTTGATAGCTGCTTTGTTATACTTAAAATAGGTATTAAGTATTTACGAAATTGAAGTACCCAGTTGGATAAAAAGTGGATAAGTAAATTAAGTTTGTTTGCAGAACTTTGAATATGTTTTACAAGTTAATGAAGTTCTTAAGAAATGGATTTAACCGAAGCTATTTTCCAATAGAGCAGGCTCACAACAGGGAGGTTAGAAGGTTGAATTTCTGGTTCAGTTCCAAGAACACAAAAAACTCTAACTCGAACTTCGCTGTGGATCGTTTACGAATAGGTTTGCAGTTTTGATTCTACTTATATATTTTGACCCTGTATAAACACAATACGGGAATCAAAGTCTATGCTGTGACATGTTGGTATTCTACCTAGGTCAAGAAATCTTTTAAAAGCTACGATTGCCTGTCATAGCCATTGTCATGGGGCCATTCGACAAAAAATTCTGAGGAGTACCATTGCAATCTCTAGCTTAAGGGGGTATCACTGCTTGGCAAAATTTTTTTCGATTTTTTTTTTTTTTTGCATATTTTTATAGCTTGGATATTTGAGAATATCGTCCTAAAAGTATTTTTTGAAATTCGGAATACTCTAGAAGATATAGCCCTTTTAATGACCCAAAGTGACCCGATTTGCCTAGCAACTGCAAACTTTAAACGCGCTTATCTCGAAACCACGTTTTTCGAGCTGGCGGCACTGATTGCGCCTGTAGTTCTGAACCGATTTTGATGAAACAAAGTGGATACGACGCAGAATTGTCACCATTATGGCCCCTATTTCAATCATAATTTTAAAAATTTTTTTACTATTTTTTTACACTAAACTACAAAAAAATTGTTCAAAATCGATTTTTCATTTTTCAAAGGCCGCCATTTTGTAAAAAAAAATCGCAAAACTATGATTGAAATAGGTGCCCGAATTACATCTGTACTGAATCTAACGCCGCTTACTTTTTCCATTTCAGATGATCCGAAGTGGAGTTATCCGTGCCGCCAGACGACCAACTTTGAAGGCCGACAACTTTTTGAACAGCCCTCGTACAAAGACAAAAAAAATTTGTTTATTTAATTCAATATGTTCTTAATATAATAAAAAAAACAGAATTTTAATAACTATTTTCTGAGATTTTTTTAAAAAAGGTCCAAAAACCGCCTTCCAAGCAGCAATACCCCCTTAAGCTCTTGACATGCCAAGGGCCTCCTCCATAACCTTTTCCCTAGTTGATGCCAACTTAAAAGGGTTCTTGGCTGACATAAATGCTTGGCCAGCAATACAAAAAATATGCCACATAATTAAGTGTACATCAGAGATTAGCCATCGCATTCAAAAACCAAGACTGACATTCTCCCGCAGGGGCGCATATTTAAATAGAGATTCGTTCCACTTTAATGTCTTTCTCCTGCTGTCTCTGCCTGTCTGTTAGAAGCGCGACCAAGGCGCTTCATTAATTTTATTGTCCTTGTCTTTGCCTTTGGCTTGCTTTGAAGTTTCTTTGGGAGGGGGGGGGAGGGCTTGGGCAAAAAGTTTTGATTGTCTAGCCGCACAACATGCCACGCCACTGCCACGCATGCCACAGCCTCATGTGTTGCTCGCGCGCGTGTGTGTGAGTGTGTCTTGCCCACTCAAGTGGTTAAACGTAAAACTTTTTTAATTAGAGTTGTTGACGCGGCCAACAGGCAGCCATTTTAGTTGCCCTCCTGCTGTAATCTTGGCCAAATAGTTTCGCTTTTACCGACGAGAAAAAAAAAATTTAACGAAGAAATTCTCATAAAATTGGCAACCGGCGCTCGTTCGCTCGCGCTGCCAAATAAAATTCATGAGTCTTTGTAATAAAAATGTCACTGGCAAAAAGCGAGCCACACAAAAGGCTACCAACAGCCATCAACTGGCACTGCCTGACAATGGGAATGGTTTACCCTGGAGAGGTGGCATAAATTTCCCAGACATCTTTTGTGCGGCGGCAAACAGTTTGCATTTTGATGTAATTTTACTATTATGAAAATAAAAAGGCTTTGCGCCTGATTAGAGTTTCCCAAATTAAATGAAAATTAAATGACGGTTGGGCAGGCAAATGTAATTTGAATTTGCTCATCTTGTTATTATAATGAAAATGTGTTTGGGCCCCTTTTTGCAGGATGTCAATGTGATTTTGTCAAAGCAGCGAAATACATTTTGTTGTTGTTTTTTTTTTTTTTTTGTGTGGCAATTTTCCGTTTTTCCTCCAATGTTTTTTTGCTATTTTGGCGCGAACATGCCGCACGCCATAGAGATGGCCAAATCAGTGGGAATTGCCTGTTGGCTGTTTTGCGTATCAATGAAGAAATCGCCTTTATTGCTAATATTTTCAATGTGCTCGAGACAATATAAGACATAAGGCGTGGGTTATGAGTAAATTCCAATTTGGAGACTTAAAGATTTCTTGGAAAATTTTTGGAAGAGAATTTGAAATCATTAACAAAATACCGAGAAGGCAAAGCTATTTTTGTCTGCACAAACTTAATGAAGCTGCTTATTCTTATACCTTTTTCTTATTAACTTACAAGATGGGCCTGCGAAATTTGAACCGCCTAACTGTCAATGAATGTAATGAACTCGAGCCGGGCAAAAAGTGCAGGTTTACTTAGTATATAGGTCGTAAAAACAGTCACATTAGTACTTAAACGATAGGTACGTCGTTGTTGTTCGAAACTAAACAGAAAGAGTTTCTTTTATAACAACAAGAAACTCCTGTTTGCATTCAATTTTGCAAGCAAATTTTTTGGTCATCACTTTAGTAGCGAGGAGCATGTTCACCACACATCGACGAAGGCTTCTGTCCGTTTCAAGCTGTCTTTCGAGTTTTTGCGCGCAATGTGCTTTGGAATTCCCAAACAGTTTTAGCAACGCAGGCATGGAAAGACTATTGTCTGAGCTGTCCAGATAAGGCATGATCGCTGATGATTGAGATTGGTCTCTCTTGAAATAGCTGCCAGATCTTCCAGACTCCTTTGTGGTGTTGTGTGTCTCTGCTTGGGTGCGTTCAGAAACACTGGCAGGTTGTCATATTTATATGAGCCAGTTGCTGCCATACTCGTTTAAACACCTGCCAGTGTAGTGCCAGTTGACTGGTGCCATATATGGTCAGAGATAACTGTCAATATTGTCATGTAATTTACTTGTCTGAACAGACTTGCCAGGGTGACTGATCGCACCCTAAGAAAGACATTTACTTGGATGACGCTATGTATTTGGCTGCTTGGGTTCACTTTGGATGATTCTCTTATGTGAAGCACCTTTGGAGTTATCAGGCGCAAGAACAAAATAAAGCGGATAGTTTGCCGACACGTGAACATGCCACGAGAATACATGCGTTTTCTATATTCAGACCACGATCGCTCAAGGCCTTGTGATTTGTTAATCGAGCAAATCGTTTGGGATTTTCGGAATCCCCGGAATAAGAACTTTTTCACCTTTGATCCACATCATAGTTTTGGTTGGCTTAGATTTCGAAACATGATGGCTACCGAGCCAACTATTAGTTGTAAATTGTGCGGTGGTGAGCCAGACATATCCAAGGCTTTTAAAAATTCAATTGGATTGTTGGTGGCTCATCTTCGTTTGTTACACAGTCAATAGATTTCAATGAATGCAGAATACGAACGATTTGATTCTGAATTACAAAGTTTAAGTCATCCACATGTATATTGTCGCTAAAATTGCACGCTTACTCAACCATTCTTTATTTTAGTGGTTATAATGATGCTCGGGAATATTTTGTGGATTCGATGAGACAAAATTGCAAAAATTTGAAAAAAGTCAAATTAATCCTCTCGATCCTTCGACAGGAACACGGCCATTACCCATAGACAGCAATTGCTTGGGGTAAGCTTTTATTTCAACGTCAGCAGTTGATCTTGGTATGACCGGCAATGTTTGACGGGAGTCGCCAGAGTGTAAATTCATTGCGACTCCATGTTAAGTCATTCCGCTGATCATTTAATGTTCAGTCAAGTGCTTTCAATGCGCGTTTGAGCGCCATTGTGCATTCGTCCCAAAAGACGGTTTTACACGCTTAAGGCTAAGCAGGAATTTTAATGCTGTTCCGCTTCCATCTTACAATGTCGCCGCAATTCCAGAAGTAGCAACTGCAACCGCAATGTCGGATCTCGCTCGAACAGTAGCCGAATTTAACGACATAAGAAATGTCTTTCCAGTTCCTCTGGGGGCATCAAAGAAAAATAAGCCACCATTTTCCTTCAATCAGTGATCTTCATTAAGGTATCATAGACTTCTCTCTGTTGGGAGTTCAACAGGGGCACATTATTTGAATCTGAATGGTGTAATGCATATCGATCTTATTGAAGTTCAAGCTACAATTCTCTATTAAATGCGTCGTTTATTCCACTATTTGGCGCTGGCATACCAACCAGACTAACAAACTGCCGCTCATAACGTAATACATGTCTTCGATCGAGAATGCATCTCCTCATTTGCCCCAAGATCGGGATTTCCTGATCTGACACAAATTTGATGTACAATGCTTTCTGACATGTAATTCTTGTATTTGTTCTGTAGGCTAATCGATTTGACAGTTGTAGTGTTTCTGTTTGAAAATTTTTCAAATTTTTGGTCATCAGAGAGGGATTTGGTTGAAAGTTAATGTAACTTGTTGCATCCAATTTATAAAACATCTGTAAAATTACAACAAGCGCTACTCTGTTTTATTGGATCTGAGAAACCAAATATTTTTGACCTTAGAACAAAAACTTTCAAGGAAACATATTGCAGAATTGAATTATCTTCTAAAGGAATTAATGAACGAAAGCAAAAATGATTCTTTACTATGTTCGTATTCTGATGAGAATGAAATAGATTGTTTAGCTAGTAGCTAAAAATGTTAAAAAAGTGACAAATAAATATCGGTTAACAAATTCATTTCTTGATTTGACGGAATTCAAAGATTGCCTCAAACTTCGAATGTTTTAAAGCTTTGGGAAAACTATTCTAGTCAAAAAAATTTGTTTTATCCAGCCAAAGAGGCAGTATTGATGAAAAATTACTGGAAGACATATTAATGAATTAATTAAACTAAGCTCAAATCTTCTTCTTCAATTTCGGATCCCTCAAAGGAACTTATTGCATCAAATATTATAATAAAAACATCAAGACTCTAAACTTCTTTGAAAAAAATGTTTAATTTTCTTTTAATTTACATAAATTGTTTCCAAATTAGAGAAAAAAATTATTACTGAACCTTGGTTCGAACCTGAACCCGGGTTCAGCGACCTTCTGAGCCCGCTCCGTGAACCCTAGCCCAAAAATTTTCACGGGTTCGAACCCGGAGTGAACCCCTCCTTAATTGTAGGAGGTTTGCAGATCAGAGTAATTAGATTAAAGATAAACTTAGCAGAGAGTTATATATAAGTGTACATTGTTTTTAGTCGTTTATGAGTTATCAACCCAAAATGGTACTGACTTTGACTGCCCACCCAGTCAAGGATTTTCTTTCAAGCCGTCTACTTTCACCGTTAGTTCCGTTTTTATGAAAAATCAACTTTGAAACGCTGCCATTTAGAAAACATTTTGTGATAAGGTTCCAAATTTTGGCATAAAAAAGCTATAAGTATTCTATATCATATCCGACACTCGTTTTTTCCAGTTTCCCAAACAAAAAAGTGGGACCTTTGGCCAAAATTTCGGACTGCTGGCCCACTGCTCGGACAAGGGACCGCTTCAAACACTCAAAACTTGGCAGACTAGTAGAGCAAGCCATAGCCTCGAGAACGGACCAGAGTTTGTAGTTCAATGGATTCAGGTCTGGGCTACCAGAAGGCCAATTATACTTAGAAATGAAGTTCCGTACTTGGTTTTTAAGCCTTGTTTGAGTCGTTTTTATTTTATGAGCTGGAACGAAATCTTGTTGAAAGGTCAACGGCCCGAAGCTTAGAGTCCTTTTTCACAAAAATGGCGCTTGGTGACCCCATCATAGGCGACTCCCCACCTCTCCGAACTCTTGGAAGAAGTTCGGACGCTTGTTTTGATTGCACAGCATATACTCTATCGTTCTGTTTGTTGAACGATTCCTCTTTGGTGGGCATTTTCTCGTGAGTAAACAGAATTCGTCAGTGGGCATTGTTCGCGCACTGACGACGCAATGCTTTCGATTTTGTCTTGTGTTTATGTTTTAATGCTGTTGTGATCAAGTGGCCGGAGTGTCTTTTGTAAGCATTAGCGACATGCAGTCCTTGGTAAAATTCATATCATATCACATGTTTTTCGGTTTGCGAGGTGGATTTCGACGAATTCGATCTTGCACGGCTTGCATGGCTTGTGTAGTTCGCACAGTGAGCGGGCAGCCGGATTTCGCGCTGTCTTTTATTCCATTGGTATCCTCAAAAACCTTCGATACCGAAAGTTTCGGGTGATTTCCAGTGGGCGCAACATACAAAAATTTTTTATTTTTCGTAGCCGCATTTTTGCAGGACAATTACAAACACGGTTTTGAAGCCCCATTCCATGATTGCAAACAACTGACTCCAAAAACTGTTGATGCAGTATTATAGCATAATTGTCACTTGTCAAATAGTTGTAAAGTTGGAGTGGTTGCGTTCAATGGTTCTCGAGAACGAGTGTGTTCAATACGAGTACCAAAACAATTCCGCCTACTAGGTAGGTAACAGAAGGAGGCACTTTCAGATACAAATCCAACAAGCCATTCATGAGTTATAAATGGTGTAACTTACCCCCATTTTGTTTTATCTATACAAATGATAGATAGATTAGTTAAACATCAAAGTGCGGACTGTTTTTGACAGTTTACTTACAAACTAAATATGCATTTATTTGTCCGTGACACTTGTGCTTGTGCACTTCAACCAAACAAAATATCGGTGCAAATGTGTCTCTGCCAGCCCCTGGCTAAAAATGCTCGAAAAAGTGTACACTGCACATTTCCATTCCAATTTAGCATATTTGTTTACAATTCCCGCATACAAATGTGTCAGGTGGAGCACCCACAACCACCCAATGGCCTGCCATAAGTTGTCATATGCCAAGTTCAAGTAGAATGCAATCGACACCTAATCTGCCGCGTACAACGACAAAATTTGTTGTGGCATGCGAATGAACATTAAACAGAAACAGATAAGCCCCGCAGCACGCGAGAGAGAGAAAGGAAGGCAGATAAACCAACTGAGGTTATCTCCCAGCCAGCATCAGCTCAACAAAAAACATATAGAAAACAAGCAAAATAACTCAGCTTAGTTTAGTGTGGAATTGAGTATGCAACCGACCTCAACTAGTAGCAGCCAACTACCAAATGCCGAAGCAGCGGCTATAGAGGTAGCTAAGGAGGCGGCTCATCAGGATTATGCCGAAGCTCTCTCCGTGACCAGTCAACACCAGAAGTGTCCCAATCAGCCAGCACCAAGATGTCGCCCTAAAAACTTATTCAGCACATTGGCCATTTGCTTAGCTCTGTTGCTTATTGTGGGCGCCATTTACATGCACTTAAGACAGAAGCATCATCTGGGTCGCTTGCATATACGCCAAGAGCAATCTAAACAGATGGAAGTGAATGATGAGGTTACATTTCCATACAATTTGGTCACTGCTCCAAGCGTGGGTGAGTCGAGTTTAGTCTTCTGCAATTTTCTTATTACGCATTTTCGCCATTTTCCACAGCTGCTCAGACCATCATGACAACGCCTTCTCCACCCGCCAAAGCTCTGGTCAGCGATGATTGCCTGGAGTGCATAGCACTGGCCGCCACCAACAATGGGAGGGTCAACTGCGGCAAAGGATTCAATTGTGGCAACTATCGCATATCTCGCTTGTATTGGCAAGACACACAGCCCAACTCTCTGACACAGGGTACTACACTATTGGTTTAGAAAGCCACTCCAACTCCAACTAACTCCACCCTCCCTTTTGCACGCAGATTATGAGCGTTGCGTGCCAGAGGCTCAGTGTGCCGCCAGGATTGTGCAGAGCTATATAAAGCGGTATGCACGGGATTGCAATGGCGATGGTTTGATTGGGTGTCGGGATCATGCCATGCTGCACCTACTGGGACCCAGGGGCTGCTTAGGTGCCACCCTGCCTACTGTTTTTGAGCGGCGCCTGCAACCATGTCTGACGGAGAAACAGCTTGAATAGAACTGTGGAAAATCATTGTCATGTGTGTGTGTGTGAGTCTTTATTGCTAGGGACGCCAGTAGAGGGTTAGCATAAACAAGGCCGCAAAGTCATGGAACAATAGCAAAGCGGCATACTTGTCATCGCTTAGGCTGGCCTGCACACGTCCTCCGCCTGCTATGCACTGCACATGATACATCAGGAACTGCAAGTGATAAGTGATTAAAGTGAAAGAAATGCAAATGGGTTGGTAATGTCCTACGGGCACTACCAAACAGCCGATGACTGTGGCATAGACGTAAAGAGGCCATGTCACCACTTTCAGGGCCACATAGCACATGACGACATAGATGCTGAGCAAAAAGACCAACATGGCCAGTAGAAAGATTAGATTGTCACTCTCGGTGAGGTCCAGCTGTTAGGTGAAGAGGGGCATTAACTGAACTCAACCCACTCCTGTCCACAACACTTACCGGCATGAAAATAGCCACCGCAGTGGCAAACATCATTATCAGCGACACAGCCAGAAAGCCAAACAACAGATGTAGTATATCAGTGCCCACCACCAGCAAACCAATGGACACTACCAGACATTCCACCTGCAGCAGCACAAACAGGTGTCACCTGGTGGAAGCTATTTTAATTGCCAGCTACTTACAATGATAAACAGGATTAGCCAACTCAGGCAGGGCAGTTCTCTGAGCTGATGGCTCAAGGTATAGATTATAAATAGCAAAACGCTTACCACAAAGGCGAGTACAAAAGTTGAGCTGTGACTATGCCATATGGTACCACTCCAAGAGCTACAAAGGAAAGAGTTTAGAGAGGAGCGGACTAAGGTCCAGCGCAAAACACTCACTGCAGAGCCGTAACCATCAGCAACCATTGGATCAGTCCGCTTAAAGTGAAAATGAAAAACAGCGCAAATATCTTAATCACAAAGCGTCGACGCTGCGCGGGCGTCTCAAAGAAGTCCATAACATTTATATGCTGCTCAAACATGGCAATCTATCAATTCTGTATCCAGTTGCTTAGAGCGAGCTTAAATATTTACACAAATTTGAAATATTTCCACATTTTGGGATTGAACGTGGCGACAACTGTCTACTTGAAAGATACTCAGGCCTGTTTTGGTTTACACAAATATTTTTCATATACTAAAACAATTTCTTTTCAAAAATGTTTCTAAATCATGAAACTCTTGGCCATATTCGACTGAGCCGTGTTTTTTAAAAATATCAAAGAAAAACATATTTTTTTGTGTTTGTGATAAACATCATTTAATTGGGTTCAAGTAGAGTTTCTTACATCACTTTTTGAATGCGATATCTCGTAAATGGTTACCTTTAGTTGCTTCGGCGTATTGATCCCGTTTTGCAGCATTTTTCATTGTTTTGACCAACCTTTTGGAAGAAGTAGTGGATATTGTTTTTCTGGTCTTCCAGTGCCCTTGTTTTGTTGATGTAAACCTTTGAGCTCCTTTGTTGAGGTGTATACTAAGCTTAAGAATCTACTTTGACTGAAGCACAATAATCCCAAATCCCAAAAAGCTGGCCAAAATTCGAAAAAAAATTTTTTTGGGACTTTTAATTGTTGGAATAGTTGTAGTGGTACATCTAGTTTGTATTGTGACCGTTAATAAGGGGAAAGTGTCCCTACCTGACTCAGGTATGAGCTCCTTTCGTGAGCGTCGAGCGTGCCTCATCGTTTACTCGTCACGCATCGAAAATTACACATCGTTCAGAAGCGTATAGAATCGCGAAAAGTTACCGATTTGAACTCTACAAAATGAATTCTATTCCAGTAAGAACGTAGAAATTGAATGTTCAGCTCAAAACTATTATTAACAATGCATGAAATAGTGAGTCATTAACAAAAGTAGCGGTTTTTTCTTAATCACATACTGAAAAGCCGTGTTAGAAAAAGCAATATGTCAAAACTCCCATCAGATCCCACTCTTAAACAAAATAGAAATTGTTGTTGAGACACTTTTTCAAAACATATCCAAAAATTAGCTGCATCTAGCTGCGACTTCAGTCTCGGTGATGATTTTGGTGAGGTACCACTAAATCCAGAAAAGCGGGTGGGGCTGTTGTTGTTGTTGCCACTTCAATATGGCAGACTTGGAGATTGGACCATCAGGGTCTGGCCATGGAAAACCCCCGATTACAGACTTTCACCCGAATCAAATACTTTTTTTAAGAAATTTTCAGCCATATTGGATCCGCCGTTTTGTTTCTTCGAATTTTTACTTCGAATTCGTATTGAGCGACCCCGAAAACACCCGAGTACAGATTTTCAGCCAAATCAATAACGTTTTTAAAGAAATTGTCCGCCATATTGGATCCGCCATTTTGTTTTTACGAATTTTGAGTTCGAATTCGTAATCAGCGACCCCAAAAACCCCCGTGTACAAGCTTTCAGCCAAATCAAATACGTTTTTCGACTTTTGGCCAGCTTTTTGGGATTTGGGATCACTGTGTGAAGCTTCAAACGTCACAAAAGTTATAGTGCAGTCAAATAGGTCCGTCGAACATGGCCAACCCTCTATATATAAAAGAGTTTGTCCTGATTGACTAACTGATTGGCAGTCATCGCACAGCAATGTAAGAGATAGAGGGCTTCTTTATAGCGAACTAATTTCCAATATCAATTGGCTGGACAGGCACAAGCACCCACCCACCCGCACACACACACTCAAAAGCAATACACAAAGACAAAAACAAAGACAAGAACAAAGACGAAAACAAAGAAAATACAAAGACAAAAGCAAACACAAAGACAAATACAAAGACAAAAACAAAATCAAACACAAAAACTAACACAAAAACAAAGACAAGATTAAAGGCAAAAACAAACACACAGAATACTGAGTATGTATAATTTATTATCGAGTACTTAGACCCGAATATTTAGAATCGAGTACTAAGTACCGAATACTTAGTCTTTAATACTTTGTATCGAATACTTAGAGTCGAGTATCGCGTCTACACCGGGTGCTTTGTTTTGGAGCCAATTAAAACTGTTGGCGCTCATTTGGAAGTTTTGAATGAACACTTCTGTGACTCGAACTATTGGTGAAATCACATTAGATCTTACAATCTCTCTTAGCTTAGTTGATATACTCATGTCGTTAGCAAATCTTTCAAATATGGCAACTGAGACGCTAGCGTCTGCTTCTTGTATGCTGTGCCTTACTCATCCAAGGCGATTTGTGCGGCATAAATGAAAACTTGAGATTTCAGATACAAAATCTGTAATATAGGGGGACAACTGCCTACTGGCTTCGTCATTGAACCTTACCGATCTCCATTTCATATACTAATTTTTTTATTGTTGCGACTTGAAATCCTCATTAAATTGTTTGTAAGCCGGGGAAATTTTTGGTATTTTGGCTGGTCTCAGCACACTAATGTATTTTTACGATCCATAAAGTTGGCTTAAAGGCTACATAAGTTAAATGAACTTAAACTGCGTGAATTTGACGTTAAACGTTTGACGACTAGTATGCTGATCAGCAAACGTGGTAAAATCCGCTTTGCCAACTAACAGTATTGACAGCTGTTCTTGGTATTTATTTGACGGTCGGAGCAAACACAAAAAACAAAAAAGCGCTTCATGAGGAAGAAACACGAATCAGCAATATTTTGAGTTTTTAGATTCCATAAAATATATTTGGCTAACGTTTATGAAATAAAAACAAATTTGGAAAGTTTTGAATGAACACTTCTGTGACTCGAACTATTGGTGAAATTACATTAGACTACAATCTCTCTTAGCTAGTCGATATACTCATATCGTTAGCAAATCTTTCAAATTGGCAACTGAGACGCTAGCGTCTGCTTCGTGTTGCCTGCCTTCCTCATCCAAGGCAATTTGTGCGGCATAAATGAAAACTTGAGTTTTCAGATACAAAATCTATAATGTAGGGGGACAACAGCCTCCTGGCTTCGTCATTGAACCTTACCGATCTCCATTTCATATACTAATTTTTTTATTGTTGCGACTTGAAATCCTCATTAAATTGTTTGTAAGCCGGGGAAAAGTGTGACCGTACCTTTAAAAATTACCAATAACGCCCTTTTCTTGGTATTTTTCGGCTGTCTCAGCACACTAATGTATTTTTACTACCACTTGTGCGCACAAACTGTTTGGCGTTCTCCGTACTAGGCTTTAAAATGCAGTTCAAGCAAGGCGAAAATTATGTGAAGTGTACGGAGAAGTGTTGACCGAACGCAAAATTGGTTGCAATTTCGACCTTGAGGATGCACCACGTCCTGGAAGGACTCTTAAAGCCGATGTGGATAAAATAAAGTCGTTGGTCGATGCAAAAAGTGGAATAACAATAAAAAAAAGTAAGTCTGAGCCTGAGAATGTATCGGAAATTGAAAGCAACCAAAATGGTATACTTAAAAAACATTTTGCTAATGTATTTTATTAAGGTTGCATCAAATGTGAACAGAGCACTAGTCCACTAAAATAGTTCTAAAAATAGTTCTGCTTCTTTAAAAATTTTGATTTTTCGAAAGAAAGGGATAGAAAGTGTATTTTTTCGGCTTGCTTCGATTCGGCTTCACGCTTAATTGTAGGTCGTTTTAAGAAAAGTTTGTTATGAACAAACGAACATATAGTTGTTTCTTTTCGAAAAACTAAGTATTGTATGTACTTTATAGGGACGGCACGGGGCACAACTTCAACGTATCCCTTTTACCCACTGTTAAAGGGGAACAGGGTATAAAAAGCACGCCTTTATTTACACTTAAGGGCGCCCAAGCTAGGCTAAAAACTAAGCCGAATACTTTTGCCACCAAAACAAGTTTCAGTACAAGTTTTTTGTATTTAATAACCACTGAGTAATGTCGGTCTGGCGGTTACCTGCCTTCAGTACGGACGCTCACAAAGACTGCTCCGTCATTTTGTTGATTATATTTTTGTTTGTGCTATTTTCTTATGCTTACAGCAGCCATTTCCACATGACGTTCAAATGTCGCCTTTGTCTCAAGGCGTTTCCTTTTCGTTTCCTTATTGTGTGGCCAAGGTGAGAATTCAGTTGTGTGTTTCTCTGAAGAAAGAGCCGAAATCAATTATAAAAAACATTACAAGTAGTTGTGCTAAATGGCTTTCATTTTCAGTGCTCGGGGTTTGCCTGGCCACCCACATTTGTATGTAATTTGTATTTTGCGCTGAATTCTTTTCTTCCACATTTTCCACTCGAATTCCTTTTTCTTTTTTTTTTTTTTGTGTGTGCTGAGCTGTGGCACGCTGGCATTTAAAAGTCCCTCCAAGGCAGGGAGAAATGCACGAAAATGAGCAAAAGGCTGAACTAAAATCTGTACATTGAATACGAGCCAGAGCCGGAGCAGCAGCAGCAGCAGCAGCCGGGGCAGTTGGTGCACTCGATTACGAAAGGCTGCTGTAACGCCACTTTCCGGTTTGATTTTGTTCGTTGCGATATGCATGAGCGGAGGCAATGTGGCCATTCCGGTTGATGTATACCGGGCACGTAGCCGGGCTAAAACAAAGTTAATTAGATTTGTTACAAAGACGGCCATTATTGGCTAAATTGGAGGTGGAATGAACGGGTAGCCTTAGCTCTTTTTAATGGTGTCGGTGCAGCTAATTTTGAAATTTGTATGCGACATTCCGTGAATTGTGGTTTATTCGCCTGGAATGCTTCCCCCCCGAGCAATTACCAGGCTTATTGCACCCCCTTTAAAAGTTCCAGCCACACAGAGAGTCGAAGGAAAAAAAAGTCTAGCGCTACGGAAACCTCACTGAGAAAAATTAGGATGAGGTGCTCTAAGCTATTAATAAGGATTTTAGGGGACTTATGGTATTTCTCTTGCACCCTTCCTTGTGAACTGGTTATCGGGGCTATGCAGAAGTGCTGAAGAGTTGCTTTAGTTAACATGAGGCAAACTTAAGTTAAGAACTGATAATTAATGAACATAAATTTTAATTAAACATGCAAAACAAACAAAGTTAATAACAGGATCAGTGTACGGGTATTCATCGACATCCTCATCCATTACTGCTCGTCTTCTTCGTCTTCACTATCCGAAATTTCGATTATAGGCACAACTTGTTCTAAAATCATGAGGTCGTCATCTTCATCAATTGTGTTCCATTCCCATGAGACATCCAAGTCATTGCTGTCGACTTCTTCGTCAGAGTTTTCATCTGAAGAAGTTTGATAATCACTGCTCCAGTCCGGTTCCGACATTTCTCAAATCTGTTGCACTATTTTATTTTAGAATGTTAACACCAGTTTTTTTTTCCCAGCTAGCTCGTCTTAATAAATACTTATAATGAATAAGGAAAAACCAAATCATACTAGATGAAAGGGTGCTATATTTCGCCCATTTTTGGACTCTGCATTGTCACAGATTAAACACAGGAATTGTAATCAAAAATCAGTGCTCCTTGGCTTTAGCTGCATTCAAAAATGTATGTCAAAATTGAAGCTCCAAGGATGACAACATAGCAATTAAAATATTAGAACGCTACGCTACATTTGTTAGCTGCTCCAATTCTGAGCGACTTTCCGAAATAAAACTTTTGAGACGACACATGACCACCGCTGTGCATCCAAAGTCCCGGCAAGAAGCAATCCAGAAAACAGATTCCGTATTGTTTGCAAATGCTTGTAATCTGCTGCACATATTGATGGCTTTGCCAATTACAGCATCGACTGTCAAAAGGTATTTTTCTTCTTTGAAGATTTTAAAAACCTATTTCTGAAATTGAAATCGAGATATTTCATTTTCGTTTTGGAAAGTCTAGATATAAGTTTCTGAGTATGATCCAACTACAAAAACAGTGCTAAGTCGCGTAGGTTTATAAAGTCGTTTTGGTTGGTAAGAGTCTTGGCTTGGCTTTTGTAGGTTTCCTAAAATCTCTTTACAAAATACGAGAGGTTTGAAACCAATCGAAAGAGATTTCTAGTACACCGAGATGTGGCTTTGAGTTGGGATTTGGTCGGAAGAGATTTCTGCGACACCTCCGACTAAGGTCGAGCCTTCTATCTTTAAAACTGTGGGTGATATGATGTTTTTTCAATATTGCGGGGGAGGGAGGGGGGTGTGGCCAAAATTCAAAATAAACTTGATCTGCCTGCAAGTATAAGAAGCATATGTCTGATACATGTCAATCCTCTATCTTCTACCATCTCTGAGATCTCGGCCACCAATGCACATAGACTTTAACATCAAATATATTTATTAATGGCATACAAACCGAGGAATTTTGAAAAAAAAAATCACACAAAACAGACTCTTTTCTTAGTCCAGCTCGAAGAAGTTGAAAACTACAAGGTGCGGTTTATGTCTGGGTTTTCGGCGATGATCGAGGTTCACACGAATTCTGCGTCGTTTGGCGCTTATTTTATCAAAATCGGACCAGAAAAACCTGAGTTATCGTGCGAACATGTTTGAAAAACGTGGTTTGTCCGTCAGTCTGTTTTTATGCTATCTCCTGCGTCAGTTTGAAAGCTATCTTCACCAAACTTCGCACGAAGTCTTTTGGTTCAAGTACGCTGCACATTTGCGGAACCGGCCGGATTGGATGACTATAGCATATAGCTGTCATAGGAACGATCGGTCGAAAAACTAGTTTTAAGCCTAGTACGGAGAAGTCCAAACAGTTTGTGCGCACAAAAAGCCATTTATTGCGAAAGTGGATCGTAAAAACACATTAGTGTGCTGAGACAGCCAAAAAATACCAAGAATAAGGCGTTATTGGTAATTTGTAAAGGTACGGTCACACTTTTCCCGGCTTACAAACAATTTAATGAGGATTTCAAGTCGCAACAATAAAAAAATTAGTATATGAAATGAAGATCGGTAAGGTCCAATGGCGACGCCAGGAGGCAGTAGCCAGATTTTGTATCTGAAAACTCAAGTTTTCATTTATGCCGCACAAATTGCCTTGGATGAGGAAGGCAGAGCATACAAGAAGCAGACGCTAGCGTCTCAGTTGCCATATTTGAAAGATTTGCTAACGACATGAGTATATTGACTAAGCTAAGAGAGATTGTAAGATCTAATGTAATTTCACCAATATTTGGAGTCACAGAAGTGTTCATTCAAAACTTCCAAATGAGCGCCAACAGTTTTAATTGGCTCCAAAACAAAGCACCCGGTGCAGACGCGATACGAATCTGCAGGCGCACGAGATCAATAATAAAAGTTAACCATTTTCATTATTTACTGGTTTTTATTTCATAATCGCTAGTATTGGCCGGTGCAAGCAACAAATTTATTGCTGTTCTTTCTGGACTTCGAGGCTGTCTATGGCAACTGAATCTTAATACTCAAAATATTGATGAGGCCCCAAATAATTAGCTTTTTTTTCCTCATGAAAGCGCTTCAATAAAATTTTTATTTTTTTGACATATTTTTGCTCTACCAACCGTCAAAATAAATAAATTTAATTAGTTTGGGCGCACAAACAAAACTCGAACAGCTGTTTAATAAAATCCACATGCGCAGAGTAGTTGGTAACTCGAGGACGCCAGTGTGGATTTTACTACCCCTCTGTTGGCTTGTCAGCATACTAGTTGCAACACGTTTTACGTCAAAAATATTGCGAGCGGTCTTACAGTGTCATTTTTCTATGAAGATTTTTGTTTGCGAGCGCTTTTTTGCGTTCAATGGAAACGCCTCCAACCTTCGTATTTCTTAGTTTACTAAGCTTTTCCATGATTCCACATCTATATAGTGCAGCTGTCATAGAAAAGTAAAGTCTGAAAAGTAGTTTTAGTTAGAAAAACTTTTTTGTTTTAGATGGAAATGTCCTCTAAATATGCATGTATTTGTTTTATATGCTCCCACACGATTATATAAAGTTTGGTTAAAATCGCATTACTATAGCATATAGCTCCCATAGAAACGATCGGTCGAAAACTAGTTCTTGTGGGAAAACCTTTTTTGTTTTCAATAGAAACGTCCCTTAAGTTGGCATATATTTATTTTATATACTTTTAAACAATTCTTGTCAAAATCGGATGACTATAAAATATAGCTGCAGTATGAATGATTGGTCAAAGAAGAAGTTCTACTGAGAAAAGTTTGTGGGTTTAAATGGAATCGCCTTCAAAAAATGTACATGTAAGTTTGTTATGCTTTTCCATGATTCAACTTAATTTGGTCAAAATCGGACACCTATATAGTATAGATCTCATAGAAAAGTAAGGACCGAAAAGTAGTCTTATTTAGAAAAAACAAAGTGCAAGGGTATACAAAACTTCTGCCGAGCCGAAGTTAACTTTCCCTGTTTTTCCTATCTTATTTTTTACTCGAACTCAAGACCTCGAAAGAATGCACTCACTGACACCGCCGCTTAGCCAACAGCACCACTCCTCGGATGCCTTGAGCATCGTCCAAATTTATATTATAAGCTGACGGGGAGCGCTCTTCGCTCGATTGTTTCCCCACACACCCCTCTCCCAAAAAAAAACGAAACTTTGAGAGCGGGTTCAACGCTATTCTCTCAAATGTGCTTGCTTTCCTCTCTCAGTTTCTTTACCTCACTCCCCTCGCCTAAAAGTACCAAACAGAACGAATTTAGCTCGATTTCAAGAGCAAAATTCTTAAAAAATTCAAGAACGAATAAATTATTTTCACGAGCGTTCGCACTTAAGTTATTTGTTTTACTTTTTTGTGGATGTACTTACCACAATGGCCTGAGAGCTGCGGATGGAATATTCATGCTATTAGGGAACAAAAATGCAATTGTGATCTTCAAACGTCGATAGTTATTAGAGTACGAAATATTCCAGCATTTTTTTCGTGCCAACTTAGTTAGCACGAATATGTGTCCTGTGTATTTATTTGAAATTAAGCTAAGAAGGACTTACTTCATGCATTTGCCTTACAAATTTTCCGCTTGATATTTCCCACTGTGTAGTTTTTTTAATGTACTCCAAAATGTGGCACTCTCCTTGCTGGCATTTTCTTTTTATGCAGTTGGCGTAAGTTTTATTGCACAGATGCATTTCAACATTTTTCCTTTCTCCTTTTCTTTTTTGTGATTTCTTTTGCAGAACATGGGCTAGAGCTTCATATCATTAAAGTACGAAACGAGTACAAACATATGTAAATGTCAGCTTGTTAACGACCAAGTTGACTGATTGAAAATGCAAATTGCACAGAGGCGCAGCCAAAGCCAAAGCAACCGCAACTAACTTGCGGAAGCTGTAACAAAAAACAACAAAAACAAGAGAATAAAACAGGCAGCGGGCAACAGGCAATCAAGTGCGAATAGGGAAGCCCGCGACCAGGACAAGGACAACCATTAAAGTGGCGGAAATGACACAGTCAAAATGTATCGCTGCAAAAATTGGTTTTGTGCTCGCAGCAATAACAACAACTACGTGGATGTTGCACTAAGCGAACCCGGAACTGGCTCAGTGCGCAACAACAACAACAGCAAAAGCAATCAGCAGCCAAACAGAGCCACTCCCACCACCAACACAAACACCACCATCAGCACCACAGATGAGGCCTCACCGCTGGCACATGTGGTCACCTTTCTCGATGATACGGCAAGCGGCAGCAACGGACCCGTGACCAGCAGCCGCATTGTAACCACCGCCGAGCTGCATCAGGCCCACTTGCTGGAGCACCATTCCAATTTGGATGCCATCGAGCAGGCTGACGATTTCATCTATGGTCCTGGTGTGGGCTTATCGCTGTGCGATGATAGTTTGCCATCGGCCAAAAACTGCTATCGACTGGTCATGCTTGGGTGGGTTATGCGCCAAATTTGGTCATGTCAATTTCAATCTCAATCTCCAACTGTCGAAACTTGCAGCTCATCACGCGCCGGCAAATCTTCGATTGTGGCACGTTTCCTGGGCAATCGGTTTGAGGAAGCCTATACGCCAACCATTGAGGAGTTTCATCGCAAATTGTATCGCATACGAAATGAGGTCTTTCAATTGGATATTTTGGATACTTCTGGCTATCATCCGTTTCCCGCAATGCGTCGTCTGTCATTTCTAACGGGTGAGTGTGTCCACAGAAGTAGTTGTGTGTGTGTGTGTGTGTGTGTGTGCAATCAAATGAAACGCACGTCCCAACGCTTAAGTTGGCGAGTGCCCACCATTGGGTGCCATTTAATGTCCAATAAATTATCATAAAAATCAGACTCAGCTGGGCGTGTGGTCTGAGGAAGTGACGTATAGTGGGGCATGCCCATTGTTGAAACACTTTCAATCCTTTCGAAAGGTATTTCTGAGTTTCAGCAAGAGTATTCACTAGTCAGTGCTCGCCTTCTCCTTTAGCATCCCCTAAAATCTACATAAGCACACACAAACACGCTGGCATTGCCGGATAAGATGAGCTGCCCCTAATTTAGTGCCTGGATCTAGTTGGGATTGACTCAATAAATGGGTCATAAATTTGCCTTAACTAAATCAAACGACGATTAATGTTTTATTTTATGGCTTTCATCTGCAGGCGATCTCTTCATACTCGTATTCAGCATGGACTCACGTGAATCCTTTGAGGAAGTGGTGCGTCTACGCGAGAATATTTTGGAGACCAAATGGGCTGCGCTGAATCCAGGTTCCGGCTTCAAAAAGAAGAGCCTGCCCAAGATACCCATGATATTGGCGGGCAACAAGTGTGATCGGGACTTCAAGTGAGTAGTTGAGCATCTTGGCGTTATAAATTGACCAACTAATGAACTCTCATCAAAGAACCGTTCAACTGGACGAGGTAATGGGCTACATAGCTGGCCAGGATAATTGCTGCACTTTCGTGGAGTGCTCCGCCCGACAGAATTACCGCATCGATGATTTGTTTTATGCCTTGTTTATGGTCTCCAATTTGCCGCTGGAAATGACTCCAAATCATCATAGACGCTTGGTCTCGGTATTCGGGGCACCCTCTCCCCTGCCGCCGCACGGCTCGGCAGTGGGCGGCACCAAAAAGAATGCCTTGTCCATTAAGCGACGCTTCAGCGATGCCTGCGGCGTGGTCACACCCAATGCTCGACGTCCGAGCATTCGGACCGACCTCAATCTGATGCGTTCCAAGACAATGGCCCTGAACGAGGGCGAAGGAGTGCGCACTTCGAATCGCTGGAACCGCTGCTCCCTGATGTAGATATGTGTGATAGTAGCTAGCGGAGAGCAGTGGGAGCGATAAATAATTTTAAATGCAGCGTTTGGGTGATTTTGATATTTAATGTAAAACAAACAAAAAGAAAAAGTGTGTGTTAAATGCAATTGTTAAAGTATTTTGAAGCCAAGGCAAGCACAAAGTATTTCCACTAGAATTGTGCATACATAATTTATTACAGCTATGCAGTTTTTGTTTAAAGCCAATCCACCTCTGTTACCCAATCCCCCCATGCGTTACTTACCCACAGGATGTTTGTTAAACCCTTGCAAATGCCATTCAAATTGGGGTCAAATGCTACACATATGCTTCACACAGCAATCTAGGTCCATCAGCTATACTTTTCGTCAAATGAAATCAAAAATGGGTTAAAAGGTATTAGTTAAGGCTCGAAGTCGGTCCAAAACCGATACCCGCAGAACCGTTTCGGTTCAGGGTTATTGAATCCTTCAAAACTGAATTTTCCTTTGTTTTGAAAGTAGCTCTCACTTTTTTAAGATTGCACTATGTACGATTATCCCAAAAATTGTGACATTTTCTCTAAAAATAAAACTAGACACTTGCAGTTTTTATTGGATCGAGGTCTTGTTATGCTGTTGGCATAGCTTTAAACAGAGGCACACACCACAACAAAGGAGGCTTTTTTGATCGGACGCGTTTCACGAGGGACCAAATACTCACTCATCAGCGATCTTGAGCCTGAAATGTCTATCCAAAGAGCAGCCTCTTAATGCCAGCGACGGCAAAACTGTTTGGGAATTCCAAAGGCAGCTTGCGCGCAAAACACCAAAAAGACAGCCTAAGACAGCCATTCCCCTTTGTAAGTGTGTGGCCTCGATTGGACTTTGTACTCAGTGAGCAGACAAACGGAACACACTACAACAAAGGAGGCTTAAAGTTATGTTAAGTCTATTTAAAGTTATGCCAAAAGCATAACAAGACCTCGAGCCAGTAAAAACTGAACGTTAACAGTATAAAGGTCATTAAAACAGTCATAAAAGCTAGACACTTATATTGAAAAAATTGTTCGTCAATTGGGCTACCGTTACCAAAACTGATACAGACAAAACGTCTTTTTATTATAAAACAATAAAGATAGTCGGTCAAGCCCGACGGTTATACGGTTATATACTCTCTACCAACGAGAGTGATCGATCAGCATGTAGTTGGATGCTACAGTAGCAGTTAAGAGCAGCGCTGCTTAATCATACATCCGATCCTTACCGTTCCTTTGGCACATATGTCTAAAAGGTACGAGTCATCTATCTTCGAAACAGTGGGAGATATGACGTTTTTCCCAGTTTACGGTGCCGGAAGGGGCGTGCCCAAAATTGAAAATAAACTTTATCTGCTTGCAAGAATAAGAAGCATATGTCCCATAAATGGCGAACCTCTATTTTTTTAGCATCTCTGAGATCTGTTTGTTCATACAGACACAGACAGTTGGACAGACAGAAGGACATGGCTATATCGACTCGGCTTTTGATGATAATCAAGAGATGTCAAAACATTATATTTCCCCTTATCTAAAATAATGAAATAATCTCTAAGGTAATCCTCTTCGTTATCAATTTTAGCTGCCGTGTCGGAAACGTTATTATAAAGAGTTGATCTAAATAGCGAATTTGTGGGGTCGGAACTCAAAACGACAAACTGTTTCTGTGGAATGGGGTTTCTTCCTGATGAGCTTGTCACTTAAACGCAAACTTGATAATAAAGCATCGGACGAGCTCTTCTTCTTCTTATTAAGCCCGATATTTCAATCACAACCGTTTGACGGTCTCGGCCGCTGCAATTAATGCCCGCCACTCAACTCTGTCTTGTGCGAGCTTGCACCAGTTGGTCAGTTTAAGCGCCTCCATGTCTTTCAGCACCTGTTTTTCCCAACTAAGTATCGGTCGTCTTACACTTTTCCTTTCCCTCATTCGTTCGACTTCCGCCTGTACACTTTTTTTACTGGAGCTTCTTCATCCATACGACTAACATGTCCAAGCCAGCGCAGCCGCTGTTGTTTTATGCGCTTGACTAGATCAGCTTGAGTAGATCATACAGATGCGGAACTTATCGCCAACTTTTACAGGTCCATAAATCCTCCGAAGGACTTTTCTCTTGAACACGCCGATCGCTTCCTCATCCACTGTTGTTAATGTTCATGCTTCTGCGCCGTATTGCAGGACTGGGATAATAAGCGACTTGTATAGCGCAATTTTTGATTTTCAAAAAGAGGGCTCTGCTCTTGAACTCATTACTGAGCCCGTAGTTACATCGGTTTGCAAGAGTTATTCTTATTCGGATCTCCAGACTGATGTTATTGTCGCTGGTAATCATCTTTCCGAGGTACACAAAGTGCTTTACAACGTTAAAATTGTACTCTCCCATTGCAACAGATTGTCCAAGACGCGTAGGCTCACTGCGCGCTGAGCTCATTTACCGCTAAGCCCATGATTTTTGACTGCTTCTCAATCTCTGAAAATGACTTGCTTACCGCCCGTTCGGATTTGCCGATAATGTCAATGTCATCGGCATATGCAAGTAGCATTACATCTTTATAAAAGATGGTGCCCGATCTGTTAGCATTTGGACACTGGCGCAGTATATACTCCATCAGCAGATAAAAGAAGTTACACGATAAGGTGTCACCCTGCCTTAAACCTCTCCTGGTGTCGAAAGGCTCGGAGAGGTTCTTTCCTATTTTTGACAGAGCTTCGCGTGCTTCTCAACGTCATCATGCAAAGTCGAGCGTACTTTGCTGGTATACCAAAAGTAGACAGGGCTTCAAAGAACTTTGACCTTATCGGTGTGTCGAAAGCGATTTTATAATCAACAAAAAGATGGTAGGTTTTGATTTTCTCTCCAATATTTGTCTCAATGTGAATATTTGGTCTATGGTTGACTTACCAGGTCTACCAGGTCTGGTTCGATCAGTTCGCTCATTCTCGGCTTTAGACGTTCACATATATACTTTCAAATTTTGTTAAAAGCCTTTCTAAGTGCAAGGTTCTAAATCTTGAGAGAATTCTTTGGAATTTTGAATAATATCTTTTTACACGATAGAAAAAATTGTTTAACACAGTGTTTAAAAAACTGCAAAAGATTAAATTTTTTTTGCTTTTGACTTGCTGCTGCTTTAAAGAAAAATCTGAAGTCGCTGTCAAAGCAACATCAAAAACTGACTTCTAAAAAGAAGCAAAGAGCACCATTAGTCGTCGGTTAACGCATTTTTGTCATTTTGCTTTTCGCTGCTTGCGCTCAGCAGAACCAATCGGAACTGCTGCTGCTGGTCAGCAGCGCCAGTCGGAGTAACAGCAAACGCTCTCCTTTTGAAATTCGTCGGAAGCATAAGCGCGACAGAAGTTGCTCGTCTCTTTCGGTCAGCAGCACCAGTCAACAAATAAAATATGGTACCAACAGCAATTATAACGAGAGAGCGAGAGTGAGAGAGAGAGTGTGAGCGACTACGCACTAAGTCATACAAATATAGTAGTGTGTGCGAAAAATAATCAAAAACATTGGCGAGAGACGGTACAGCCGTCGGCGCTACTGCGTAGTTGCTAAATCAGGACACTAGCTGCTGCTGGTTCGATCCCGCCACGGAACATCACTGCTGTTGGCGCCAGATTTGTTGTTGCCATGTTTACCGCGGCTTCAAAGTCGCATTATAAATTGACGGTGCCAGTGCCGGCCAATGCTGAGAGCGAGAGAGAGAGAGAGTTGTTCTCATTTGTTGCTTGCACTCTTCGATTTTTGGCTCCCCGCACATCCCACGCCATCAACCCCGAAGCTTCAGCTAACAGTTGTGCATGTGTAATGGTGTTAGTGGGAGCTTGTACCCAAATGTCATATGTGTGTTATGTTGTAAACGTTGACACTTATGATTCGCAAGTTGTAATTCGGCTGAAGCTTGGTTTATATAGAGGAAATTGTTAATGGCTGTTGGTGTGGAAAGCGGTTAGAATCTCACTGATGAGTCTAGATTGGTACAAGGCGAACCTTGTATGGGAAACCTTAACCTGCTTGTGTCCATATGTTCATATTATAGTTTTTGTTTTTTTTGAGGATTATTGAATTATAATCATTCCCCGACCTTAAGACAGCTTAACAAGCACTCTGACTAGAATAAAGTCAGGTAGTTAAGACCCCTTATATATATTGACAAACTATAGAATCAAAACTTCATAACGAATTTCAGAGTGTTAGGCGCCTTCTCATACTCTGATTCCTATGATTAAAAAGCACGTTTAGCATTTGCAAGGGTATACGAAATTCGACTCAGCCGAAGTAAGTCTCGCCTTCTGTCATTTCATTTCACATTTCAATTGTTGTAATTGCGCACATTCTTTCCATAAGAATACCAAACCAAAACCAAAAAAAGCAGAGGACAATAATGTTAAAACGTACATGGAATGGTGTGGAGTTTGTACTTGTTATTTGAATAATTTTCTTTTATAGATTTAATTAAATAATTTATTAATAATAATTAATTTTGAATAAGTATATCTACATTGTTGATTGTTGTTAAAGTGTTATACATAATTCGGTTTGAGCCTTCCCCTTTCATATATAAATTATTGCATATCAGCCAAAACTGTAACCTAACTGACACCGATACCAAAATAACGACCTGTGGGGTCCAAAGCGGATCAACTCTATTGTAAAACTTGTACACCGAGCAACCAAATCTAAGCCTAAACTAATTCAATTGCATATTTACTACCACCAACAGAGATGTATGTACATATATGAGGCATATATACCGAATTTATTCGAACAATGCAAATTCGTGTTTCACTCTAATCCTAAGCAACAGCAACAATTTTCGCGAGTTTAACATTTATTCAAGTATTACTATATCGATAATGGAACAAGAACATACTTAAAAACATATGAAACAAAAAGACCAACTTATATTATATACTATTATTATTATACACCACAATATACCCCAAAACATAACATACCACAAAATGCGTTAACATGGAAAGTTATTGGAATTTCAAACATTTATATTTAAAGTTTATAAAAAGTGCAAATATTTACAAACTTCACAACGGGCCAAAGTTCAAAAGTAAAAAATTATTCAATTAAATTTATTACTTGGCCACCTAAACAAATACTCTCGAATAAGTATAAAAAAAACGTTTAATTTTTAATGCTTTGGATTTGCATTGTATAAATAATTTAATTAAAATAATAAAAAAATTCAAATTACAAACGGAAAATATAGATAAAAGCTTGGCATGGGTGGAAAAATGGCATAAATGGCTGCTTGAGCTTAGAGCTTTTATGCCATTCGAAGTTGGCCAACGAAAGCTTCAGGAAAACTTGCCTAAAGTTTGATTATTTTCTGCAGTCACAAACTCAAGCAATGCTTTTACGCGTCCTGTCACTTAGATAAAAGCTCAGACAACAAAGCGGTCGTACTTAGAAAAGCTTTTTCAAAAGTTTCTAAAGTTTTGCTGAAACCAAAGTGGACGAAAATGCTTTCTGCATATTTTATAGACAGATCGTACAGATTTGCTTATCGAAATCAGTTCAGTTTAGAGCAGCGATGTTCCTCCACAGCCCCCAGGGGCCGAGCGCAATTGGCAATTTACACGCACACGAGCCGAGCGCTTGCCGAAGTCGTGCTTATGAGCGTAAGCAGCGCTCTCTTTGCTCGCATTCGATGCACAGACGTCGATCAGCGCAGTTCAAAGCTGGGCTGCGAGGCTTTGATATCGCACTCCAATACACTCTCACTTTTTGGCCTCGCTCTTCTTGAGCTTCGCTGGTTTAGAGTTTTTAGCGAACAAAGAGTCACTGCTGCAGAGCTTAAATCTGCCACGAAAGAGACAACTCACAGTTGCTTAAGCTGTATTTTCACTTGTCTGATACTAGACAAAAATATATGAAAACCTGCATGATTAGTAGGTTATCATTATAGATATATGTATCTCATATGAAATGGTTGAAAAATTGAGGGTGTCCCAGAAAACTCTAGAGATTTTCGTATAAACGGATTCATTTCGAACTACAACTGCTTTCTTTCACATGTGAAGTGTATCCAAAATGCAAAGCTACTTGATTTGATGACAAAAGCTGAGAGATTTGAAACCGACTGCTCAACGCCACGTTGATCTAAAACGTACGATTTCCTTCCCTTTAATCTAGTGGGCGACATTATTCTTGACACTTTACACATAACTTCCTTCTAGACCCCCCTATTACCTCAGTTTACTGTGAGTTGGCTGTCAAAAAACTCATTTTGAGAACTCAGATAGAGCCTCCTTCTCTTGCAGCCTTTCGTTTATTTTTGTGCTTCTCAAATTGACAATTACACTTGTCTGACATCTCAAATGGTAATCTTTTATGACGTAGCAGACAAGTGAAAATACAGCCATAGTATATTGGTAGCAATTACTTTCGATAGTTTGTAGAACCTGGGAATATAGCTGAACATACAGTTCTGGTAAAATAACTTATTTCACTGCGAATTAAATTCGATTTATCAAGCGGAGGTGTCCCAGAAATCTCTTCCAACCAAACTCCGACCCAAAACCAATTCTCGCTGTCCTAGAAATCTCTTTCGGTTGGTTTTAAACCTCTCCTATTTTGTTGAGAGATTTTGGCAAACCAACCAATACACAAAGCGAGTTCACGAATCCACGCAATTTAGCACTGTTTTGTAGTAGGACCCTTATCTATACTTTCGAACTAAACTTTCGAAGAAAACGAAGTCTCTCAAAGTTCTGGGACACCGACGGATTTCTAAAGCGATTTGCAAGCCAACCGAAGCCAAGATCTCTAGAGATTTCTAGGACACCCCCGAATACGAGGAGTGTTTAAAGGAAAAGATGAATTTTGAATTTTCGCTGGCTGTGTACATTTAATTTTCGATATTTTGTTTTTGTTATGTTTGGACACATATGTTTATCATATATTTGCATTAGCAGCCAATTTCGCTTAGTTTGTTGTTGGTAACTGAAAAGTTTAGTCACGTTTTGGTGAGCTCTTTGATTTTTGACTAAATTTTGAACAATAGCAACGTCGCATTAGTGTCGCTCAGGAGTCTTAACTGGTGACTAAACGTTGGTATATAACTATGACTTCGAAACCAAGGCCCAATCAACCCAATAAGACCGAAAAAAGCACGCCAAGTTTGACCAAATGTGAAGGTTTTGCTCACTGTTTTCTCCTATAACAAGGGTGGGGTGCTTCATGAGTTCCTGCCAAAAACAAATCGAGGATTCTGCTTCACGATAATGCACCAGTTCACACATCAATGCTTGTTCCTGAAGTTTTGGCCAACAGCGCAGAGAAGAATGAAAAACAATCGGTAGCTGTGAGACCCATCTATGTTTTTGGAAAATACAAAACTTTCGATGGTTTTTTCAGCTCAACTCAGATAAAGATTTAAAAATGGAGGGAAGTTAACTTCGGCTCGGCCGTAGTTCATTTACTCTTGAAGCACATACAAATTTTCAGGACCCCTATTAAGACTGTTTTTCAAACTCAACTTTTCTATGCCAGCGGTACTATACAGTCTTCCGGTTTCGACCAAACTTAGTGAAATCATGAAAAAGCATAGAAAACGTATAAATACGAAGTCAGATGCCGATTCCATTCAAAACATTAGAATTTTTCTCACTAAAACAAGTTTTTTGAGCGATCGTTTCTATGGCAGCTATATGCTAAAGTCGTCCGATACGGTCGGTTTTCATACTTGTGCAGCGTATTTGTAGTACAAGACTTCGTGGAAAGTTTCGTGAAGATAGCTTTCAAACTGAAATCGCATAGAAACAGACGTATATCGAATCGGCTGTTGATGCTGATCAAGAACATATATACTTTATAGGGTAGGAAATGCTTCCTTCTGGCTGTTACATACTTTTGCACGAACTTAATATACTCTGTGTTCCTCTGGAACAGAGTATAAAAAATAAAGTGTTGGAAAAATAAGAACCTACTGGGAACTTGAACCAGCAAGTCCAAAATGATAGGCGACAATCCTAACCACTCAGCCAATCTCTATTACAAATACTCCGCAGCTCAACTGAAATATATAGAACCTCGAAAAGCAGCCAAAAACCCAAAAATGGTAGCTAACATCAGCTCCCACCAACAATTAATTTTGTTTCACATGCGTCATCTATAATATCTATAAATCTTTGCAGAAACTCAACAGAACTTGAGCTCAAATCTCGCTTAGGCCTGTAAGGAACTGCTATCAAGATAATCACTTAAAAGTGTGTTGACTACAGTTGAAGATTAAATTTAATTTTATACAGATAAATTGATAACCAAGATGACGTGAAAGCCTTAAATATGTTCTAGCAAACGCCTTCTTTAATCAAGTACAAAAATTTAAAGGGATGCGGTCCCCTTAAAGTATGCAGTAGAAACTACAAATTATTTCAACACAAATATGTCTTTAAAATTCCCAACTGGTTTTCACACATTGGTTATGGAGTAAGGGCATTCGCATTTATCATTTTATTTCTTCTTTCTTCATTTATTTTTTTATTTTTGATTTCATTTACTCCTGTCCATTTCCGTAACGGCGGCAGTTTTCCATCTCTAGTTTGATTATTTTGTTGCAATATTTGCAGTTGAATAATTTCACAAGCTTATAAATAATTAATGGTTTTGTAATCTTTAATGCTCTGTTCAGTACCAAAGTATATTTATTCTTTACAAATACATTTCACTGCACTATCAAAGAATTAATTGGCGCCGGCTAAATTTTGAAACAATTTTCAAATTTTTGGCTTCATTGACGGGTGCCTACAAAAGACATAATTGGCGTGTTTATCAGGATGTCCCTTTGCAGAAGGCCATGGTGGTATATAGGGGCCGCCCATCATTTCATCTTCCGAACTCTGATTCCGCAACCAGGGTGAATGTTCGGCTGCAGTTTCCCTTTATTGACCTTGTCCATGGGGCTTCTTAACGACGCTGGTCCGGGGCATGTTGATGATCACCACCCATAATTTGAGTTTCATCCGAAGGGACTGCTGATGGATTCAGAGGCTTATGTTGCTCATCTGATGTGGATGCGTTTGGTCTGGGATGCGTCTCATGAGCCGCAGCTAATGGCCTGGTCCATCGTCGACAAACAATGCGTCTAATGGGAACATGATCTGCTTTGAGGCTGCTGGGACTCGACTTCTCTGAGGTGTCTGAGCTCAGGCAAGTATTTGACATCTGGGCCGACCATATAGGTGGATTTGTCTGCACTACACTGATATTAGGGGAGGCAGCCCCGTGACACGTCTTCTGGAGATTTGCTCATTAGTTTGTCCATTGGAATTCGAGTCCTCAGAGCTGAGACTGATTGGCATCTCCTGGTGAACGGCTATTGGTGAGGTGGCCTTCTCCGCGATGTTTGTGGGTTCTCTGCATATAGGCCTGTACGTCGTCTACATACTATTCGCCTAGTGGGAACTGGCATAGCAGATAGCCATGGAGTCGAATCGTCAGTTGAGTCTGTGCTCGATCTATTTTCTGTGGGTTCACCTCTGCATGTAGGCCTGGTGCGTGGTCTACATACTATTCGCCTGATGGGAGCTGGCATAGAAGATGGAGGTGGAGTCAAATCGTCAGATGAGTATGCAATCGAGCTATTATTCGCCATCATAGGTGCTGTTATTAGCATGTGTGGTCGTTCAGCAGTCCGGCCAATAGTTAGCAAGGAGGTGGAGATATATGGTGAGCTTGAATGCATTTCTTGGGCGGATGTTATTGGTGGATTCAGAGTTTCAACATCAATTATTGGTTCTGCCGCTGCTGGTCTCGTTCTACGCTGTAGAATTATTCTCCTTGTTGGTTCAAATCGCAATTGCACCTCAGGTAATGAGTTTATATAAAAGTGAAAGTATGTTTGTATGTTTGTCCCTTATGGACGTCTGAACCGATCTTCACGAATTTTTCACAGTAAGTTCATGTCGATCAGGAAAGTGTCTTAGGCTATGTCTCATGTCTGTGAAATGGTCCAAAAACCGCGAAATTTGCAAAATTATGCCGTTCATCCCATGAAACTTTGGGGAATGACTGAACGCTTACTAGGGAAGGTTTCTAAGTTGAAGAAATTTGCGGAAAATGGTCCAAAAACCGCGAAAATTGCAAAATATAAGTTTTTGCTAAAACCTTAGGAAATTGATCGACGCTTGCCCGGGAAGGTTTCCAAGTGGATAAACCGTGAAATTTGCAAGATGTTTGTTTGTTATAAAACTGGAGAATGTTTGGACGCTTTCGCGTAAAGTATTCTGATTTGAAGAAATGGGCGGGAAATAGTTCAAAAACGTAGATAATTCAAAAACTATTCCGTTCATCCGATTGCGATGATATTTTGGTCAATGTTGAGACGCTTGGCCGCGAAGGTTTCTAAGCTCCAAAAATCGCGAAATTCGCCAAATTATACCGTTTATCCGATGGCAATCAAACTTTGGGGAATGAAGTTAATGCTTGCTCGGGAGGGTTTTTAAGTTGAAGAAATTTGCAGAAATTGTATAGTGGTTCGACGCTTGCCCTGAAAGGTTTCCAAGTAGAAGATATAGGCGGAAAATGGTCCAAGAACCGCGAAGTTTGCAAAGTGTTCGATTTTGATGAAGCTTTGAGGAATGGTTTTACGCTTGCCCGCGAAGGTATCTAAATTGAAGAAATGGGCCGGAAATGGTCATAAAACCGCGAAATTTCAAAAACTATACCGTTCATCCGATTGCCATAAAACTTTGGGCAACGCTTGCCCGAGAAGGTATCTAAGGTCCCAAAATAGCGAAATTTGCAAAAATACATAAGTATTTATGAAAGCGCTTAGTGCTTATATTACAATGCAGGCGTCGGTAAATGGAAGCTGTAGATTACACGGCCCAAAATATTGCGAAATTTGCAAATTTCTGATTTGAGCCTGGATTATTGAGAAAAATTTGATAGACGGCAATTGTAGACGGGTAAATAGAAAGTATTAACCAAACGGTGAAAAAGTCACGAAATTTGCAACATATTCATGATTTTAGATTATCATGAAGACGTGTATATAGAGAAAAAGATCGAACGGTCCAAAATGTTTATACCGACATGCAGCCTGCACTAGATTGAATATAATCGCTCTCTTAAGAATCATAAGAACCCGGGCGACGCCGGGTATTTAGCTAGTACTCAATAAATTTATGTCTTCCTTATGTAAAATCCAGGAGTTTTCTTAGGTGGTGAAACTGCGTACTAAGACGGGGTTTTGGGAAATTCCAGCCGGAAAAGCGTCGGAAAAGTTTATATGGGGAAAATTTTATTTTTCATCCGATTGACTTGAAATTCGGTTTGTAAGCGAAGTATACCAAATAATTGTACACGTATTTGCCCGATTTCGGAAAATCTGCAACTTCCCGCGAAATTCGATATGCAGAAACCTAATTTTTATCCGACTGATTTGAAATTCTCTATGTAAGGATAGAATGTGAAATGAATTGAGATGTGATTTTCGAATGTTGTAAAATTTGACCTTAGGGTAGGAAAACTCAGCAGCCAAAAACCTATTTTAATCCGATTGGCTTAAAACTTCGATTATAAGGATAGTATAAGAAATAACGATAGCGGTAACTTGGTCTTCCGTTTTTCATTGTACTGCTTGTTTGCGGGGCCTGTACCTCGACCTGGATTTGAAACTGGACCTGGACGTATAGGTGGACGTGGATTTGGAGGTGGCCATTGATGTGACCTTGGAGGTGAACTTGGAGGTGGCAATGGAGGTGGCCATGGAGGTGTCTATGGACGAGGCATTGGAGGTTGACCTGTAGGTGGACATGGAGGTGGAAAATGGTCCAAAAACCGCAATATTTGCAAAATTCTTAATCTCGGTAAAACTTTGGGGATTGGTTAGACGCTTGCCCGGGAAGGTTTCTAAGTAGAAGAAATGGGCTGAAAATGGTACACAAACCGCGAATTTTGGCAAGTTTCTGATTTCAGTGAATCTTAGTGGAATGGGGGAAGCTTGCCCGGGAAGGTTTCTAAGTTGTAGAATTGGGCGGAAAATGGTGCGAAATTTAAAAAATTTTAGCGTTCATCCGAATGCAATGGAACTTTGAGGAATGGTTGGAGTATTGGTGGAAAGTGTCCCAAAATGTTTTGTCATGGCCAATCCTTATTTGTGGGCCGATCTTTATCAAATTGGATTTGTAAGCTTCAAATTTTAAAAGTCCACCACCAAGTTCGGAAATGTCAGGAGAGACTTTATTTTTAACCGCGGGCTGGGCATAAGAGTTAATCTCTGCTTTGAGCCGATGTATGTAAGATACGGTCAAATATTTTCCAACTTGTGAAATTCACCCCCAAGTCGGGAAAGAAAAACTGATACTCTTATCGGTTGAAATAGCTTAACTGACGGCGGCGCCGTGAAGCAAGCCGGGTTATTTGCTAGTCTATTTATAGATATTAAATCTTTGCTGCAACTCAACAGAACTTGAGCTCAAATCTCGCTTAGGCCTGTAAAGAACTCACTATCAAGATAATCACCTAAATATGTCTTGAGCAAACGCCTTCTTTAATCAAGTACAAAAATTTAAAGGGATGCAATCCCCATACAGTATGCAGTAGAAACTACAAACTATTTCAACACAAATATGTCTTTAAAATTCCCAACTGGTTCTCACACATTGGTTATGGAGTGAGGGCATTCGAATTTATCATTTTATTTCTTCTTTTTGATTTTTATTGGAATTGCACATTACACTTTGTCTCGGTTTCTAGCAATTAGGGCAAAGCTTACCTCCAAGTATTTTGCGCAGACTTCAACATATAAATTTGCATTTTATTGAGCGTTGTCAGTTAACGGTATTAGTTAACCAGTAGATGTGGTGCTTTATCTAGTGATAAGCTGCAGTGAGATATGTTTTGAATAATTGCTCAGGTTTATTAATGATTTTTTAGTACTTTATTAATTTATGTAAATCCTTTTGTCCTAGCATACCTGCCGAATAACTGACAAATACATATATATATATATATATATATATATATATTTGGCAACCTGCCAAAATGGGCTTCAACCGATTAAACTTTTTATTTAGTTGATTATTCAACTAAAATTTCAAATTTGACAAAGATATATACTAAACACATGTGTTTTTTTTTTGTACAAATGGGACAGCCGGGCACGCCACGAGCAATTACGTTCTTAAAGAATGGCCGGAACGAACTAATCACATAGTTGGTCAAACAAATGTAAAGTTCGACCCACTTGTAAGTAAGGGGCTATATATACTGCCACCCCTTCATATAAGACTGGGTTTGTTTAAAAATGTTGTGAAGGCTTTACAAAAAGACGGTGATGCATTTGCAAATTTGAAGAGTGTGTTCCTTAACCTATCCTAGGCCAAAATCGAAGAGAGTGTGTTTGTTAAAATAATTTTGGAGGACTCTTAGTTCACTTTAATGTTGTCCATGGAATTCCTTCCGTTTTGTTGTCACTTCATATCTAGGAAATTTCGAAACCTCCAACTACAATAAAGTCGTCGCACATTTAATAAAAAATTAAAAGAATATATGTAAATTTTGCATTTTATATTAATGTTTTTATTGTATTCAAACACTACACAATTAGGGTGTTCATTAAGTGTTGTATCATTGCACATTGCTCGTCGTGAAAGCCTCGTCCAACAACAATTTGTGACTGAGTCAAGTTTGCAATTCAGCTATCAAGGATTTTGGAATAAGGCCATGTTGGGGGACTTTTGAAATGGTTTCTCAGTGCAAAGCAAAATTGTGTACATAAACAGTAGCGCAAAGCGGACCATAGACATTATTAATACCATTTGAACGGTAAAACTGAAATTGCTCATTTTGTATATAAATGCTAATAACTTCTACAATTTCCAACAGATTTCGATAAATGAACATTTTGTATACCCTTGCAGAGGGTATTATAAAAAGAAGGCATAGAAGAAAGCATTTCCGACAACATAAAGTATATATATTCTTGATCAGCATGACGAGCTGAGGTTAATTTAGCCTTATCCGTCTTTCCGTCTTTTTCTATGCTATCTCCTCCGTGTTTGGACACTGCTTTGGTCACAGTTCTGGCCACTGTTTGGATACTGTTTTGGTCACTGTTTTTGTCACTGTTTGGCCACCATTTTGTTACTATTTTCGTCACTGTTTGGTCATTGTTTGATCATTGTTTCGGTCACCGTATCCCACCCTCAGACACACAACCCAGCTTAAGCTATGACTGACTTATTCAAATCGGCTGACTTTGCAAAGTCAAAAGCGTATACAAAGAAATCGGGCGTAAAGTTTCGATCTAAAACAATTTCACTCAATTTTGGAAAAATTAAAATTTTTAATTTTTTAAATCAATAAAATTTTTTTACAAAATCTTAAACTTACGGACTTATGTACTTTGTTCTGAAGCTAAACTTTTCTAGAAAGGTTGTTCGGTTCGGGTTCTAGCTCGGGAAATCATTGATTTCAAAGGTTCTGTTCATGGTCCGCATCGAAAGACCCAAACCACCAGACTGAACCAGTTCGGCAGTAAGACAGTTAAATTTTTAAATGACGTACAGGACCTTGCTTTATATGTTTACCTTTTCGCGCACCATTCACCAAATCTGGCCCGGCACTTCCAGATTAGTTCAGGTGTGTAGATGATTTTGCTATTTTCTCTAAGCGATAACTCACTTTCCATATCTAAAAATAAAGTTAAGTCGAGTAAAATCCAGGTGGTTCAATCAGAGAAACTTAACTGAGTTGGAGCGCTTCCTTCAACTTCCTAAAGTCTTAGCCTTGCTTAGTGACAAAAAATTTGTCAGATTGCTCGAAGAGTTAAAATTTACACCTTTGGATGCCGCTTCCTCAAAAAAGAGTCCATCTATCTCTGACCGCATGCATAGTTCTAGTGTCGTTGAGTTTTCCAATTACTTTTAAAGAACAGCAAACCGTCGGTATGCAGACGGGTTCTACTGAAATGTGATCTTCTCGGTTTAAGAAGGGCCAGGTACCTGAATTGATAAATTATACATTTTCCTTCCCTTAATGCCCTGTTAGCTAAGAATCCAATAGATATTTATGACTTAAGAGTCGAAAAACTGATAAAAGTCCCAAATTTATTGGTCGAAATTTGAAGTTCGAGCGGTGTGGTTCCCTGTTTGGTAAATGTTCAAAAAGCAAATAAGGTCGTCTTCGCTTAGCTTCTTCACCAGAAAGGCTGCCCCTAGCACCCATTCCCCTGTACGCTTTTCTGTCACGGTAAAATCGTTATGAATTGTGTCACTGAATCGTGAAAGTTTTTATTGCGTGTTCAGCATAATATTCTGTATTCCGTAACTTCAACTGTACAATTAGCCTGCCTCCTCGATGGGGGAATAAGTTTTGAACAAACTTTAAATTCATTTAGGAATTAGCTTTTGTTAACCGCACAAATATATTTATCTAGTGTTTGTTTCAATTTGTCGTGATGAAGTGCCCCAAAAAGTAGGCTACGTCTGGGTGAAACTTTGACAATTATAGGCCTTGGGCCCTCGGGAAGGAATGGATGTGGATGTGTCTAACGTGTAACTAAAAACCAACAATTATGCATGCGGAGACCGCAGAAACCAATGCAATGCCAACGGCAACGGCGACGGCAACAGAATTTGCATAACTTTGTATGAGATATTTTTGCAGCGCGCTGCTCCTGCTCGACGGGGCCACAAAATCATTCATACATGCACAGGCAGAGCACACACACATACACACAATGTCAGTGAGCCGTCAACATTTCAACTTGTCAGGCCCCAGCGCCAGCACACATGCGAAAGTCGAAGACGTTGCCCCAGGAGCTGCTGATGCCTGCTGCCTGCTGCCTACCTTCAATTTGTCCGTGCTCCGCAGCCATTCGATATCCCACAGCCCGACTATTGCAACGTATTATTTCAGTTACGTTTTGCGGAAATGCAACTGAAAACTTGCAATTTGTTTGACGTTTTGGTATTTTTCGTATGAATTTATAATGCCCTCTCGACTTCAACACCTGCCGCACGTTATTTTGTTTTGTTTGTTTGTTGGCGGCTGTTGATTTATAATGCAGGGCGGAGCCGGAGCCGCTTGCCATGCGGTTTATTGATATATCAGCCGCATCATGATTAGGGAATGAGTCAAGGAAACGAGTATGAGTGTGTTTACACACACACACACACACAAGCGGACGCACACACACATGCGTATTTATGTTATTCCGCCGCACAGTAACTCACAAAAGGTAGCAACTTTTAATTGAAAAACTTGAGCACTTACAACTTGCCAGCGGTATGGGAGTATGAATGTATGTACCTCCCACTTCCATTTTCGCGCCCAACCCACTATTAGCATGGCGTTGCTGTTGTGGATGTGTCTGGGCGGGGAATGGCGGCTGGCAGTTTTGTCGCCGGCATTACTCAAGTTGTTAGCAATGTTTACAAAACACAATAAGCAAATACTCACACCAATGGCAACCGAGCTGCTGCTCCACTACTTCTTACCCAGGTGTAGCACTAGACATTGCCTGTTTACACAGCAAACTTTCCCTTTCCTGCACCGTTATCCCATCCTAGTTGACACCTATATTTATATATTTCACATTCGAACTTTTAATTAGCCGCCCAAAGCAAATGGATTTAATTTTAATTATGATTTGGGAGTTGTAATTGTGTAATTGGCTGACAGGCAAATTCCATATGCAAATTGTGTTAGCTGCAGGGGGAGGCGGCTAACCACAGCGATTATCGAGTGCCGCCAGCCCAGTGTATCACATAAAACCATAAGCCTATTAATAGCCCCTGTCTGCGATCAGACAAACAATTAAAATTGACTGCACTTTTTGGACCACAGCCGCTTTCCTGCACCCTTCCGCCCTCCGCCCGTACAATCGCATTGCTCAATTGGGCGTAAATGTGTTGTCGTCATCGCCACGTGCACGTGCTCCTGTTCCAGCTGCCGCTGCTGGCTAACTGGCAATTATTTAGGACCATGCCATGGCGTCTGCAAAACATAAATTTTTCCTCGTATAACGTGCTGCAGATGGTTTGGTACGGCAATGGCAAGGCACGGTATACGGTACAGAAAAGCAATTGGACACAACCAGAGACAAGATTCTGATTTGTGAGGTGACAAAGAGTTGATGTTAAAATATGTTGAAGCCTAGCAAGTTTGCCAGACGGCAGGTGTTACAAGTGAAACTATTAATTACAAATAGTTTGCGAAATTCTCAAAACGAGAAGAAAACTTGAAATAATGTGTAGGCATGGAAATTAATAAACGCCAAGTTTAAAAGCGCTTCCAGTGAAACAAAACAGTTTTTCTCAGTGGGACTCACCGATTCCATGGCAGCTATAAAGACTTCTATAAAAAGTTTGATCAAGATGGCTTAAGAGGTTCGTAATTAGAACTGATGGAGGAGATAGCATAGAGACATAGCTACACTGAGGAAAAAACCGAGAACATTGAACCTAAGATGAGCACCAGAGAACTGCAACGAGCCGCCACGAGTATAATCGCTCAGCGCTCAAGGCTTGTCAGACTCGAATACTGCCCCTACTCATACTCAAGTTGACACAGCGCTTCGGCCGCGAGTCGACGCAAAGTCCATTGTTACATAATCGAAGTTCAGATGCGAGCCGTTATGAGTAAAGTTCGTTCGGTACAAATACTCGCGATTACTCCTAGCTTGTACACAATCGACACAAGCACACAAAAAACTACAAATTGTGAGAGCAAAAGAGATAGCATGATGGCCTATTTTTTTCATTAGTATTTTGCAAACGGTTTCTCTTTCCTTCTTGTAGCATGTTGATGCTTGAAGTTTTCAAAAGACAACAACAATTGCATAAGAGGCTTGTCGAAGCTCGACGTCACCCAGCAGAGTACGTACGAGTAAACTCTGTTGCGCGTACGAGTAAACAAGAGTAGAGTGTCGAAAAGGGTTGGCCATTGCTGACAAAAGGCTTATTTTGACTCGTGATATAAATAGATTGTTCATATTATTACTCGTACGTAGCAAAGAGCTAAATCGTTCTGACTCAATGTGCTTGCGATCATTTCGAGTGTGTCGAACAAGGCGACGAGTCCCACCAAGCCAAGTAAACGCACAAGTGTGATCGAGCATTAGAGTCTTGTTGCAGGTCTCTGATGAGCACAATCGTTACCAACAACAGGCCATGAACAATTTTTGAGAACGTAAGAGCTTAATTTCAGTTGAAATTGTTTTGTTTTGAAAATCATTTTAAACCAGTGGTGTCCAAACTCACACAATGAAATCGTTTGCTTGTGTGCGAAGCAGCGAAACACGAAGCCAAGGTGACGTTTTACTGCTTTACACTGAAAAACATAAAACAAATTAAATCGATGCGCTGCATATTTGTATTGTATCACTAAATGGGCGACATTGTCTGGCCAGACCTAAAGCCACTGTACAAGATGCTAAGTTTAGCAAAGTTTTATCAATTTTATTGTTGTCAGGTTGGATGAATTCTTCCTTGTCAGCTATAAACATTAAAAAATGTCTTGCCTGCATCTCTAAAATTTTTAAATCTCTCTCCCTCCCCTTTATTTCATTATAACCCCCGTGGCAAAGTTGGTAGTGCCTTTTAATAACATCAAAGGTAAAGCGACATGCAACGTAATGACACAATAAACATTAAGCGTTACCATCCATATTCTCAATGAAAAATAATTCATTTTCCCAATTGAGATCAAACATTTTTTTCAGTGTAGTGTAAAAATGAATTGCATAGCAACTGACTGGCCGAACAGCCGAACACATGAATCGTAAGAGCAAATGCTGCCGAGCGTTCTATTATTGGGGTTCCCCAAGAGAGAGGCTCTGACGCTCCCCTAACCTGAATTCTCGGGGTTCCGGTGCCCCCGGGCCTGGTATTTATAGAATACACATATTCTCCCTCTCTCTATATATGTGACGCTGCGACTGCCGGCAAAATTTGGCTTGCCAACCACGCGTGGCTGCCTTTTCAAATTTTGGACATCGCTGTTTTAAACACATGTAGCTAAAAAAAGTTTTAATTTAGGTTCTAAGTCGGGGAGTCAAAATATTTACAAGCGCTGGATGTGCCTGCTGCTATTTTCCGTCCACTCATATTCCATACCATCAGAGACATCGCTTGTACGCTTGTGAGTGACAGGCCCAATACTCCAAATTACCAGTTTCAGTGTTATGACTCTGAACTGCTTTTGAACCGCTTCGAAGCCAATAATGGCAAGTTTTCCAAAAACTGCGCTTAAAACATATTTCCAAGTATACAAAATTCTGAAAATGGCATTATTATAATTAACCTCTAACTCCTTAGTCCAGTCTAGTTAACTTCATCATCTTCGTGAAACAAATTGCCACATTTGTTGAATGTGATTTATTTCAAAGCTTTCTGTCAGATGAACTTATATTCCAGCTTACACTTAAAGTCCACTTCCATTATGAAATTGCCTGGAATCTGATTTTAGCTATGCTTTGGGCTATCCACATACCTACTTACTCGTACTGATTATGTGTGCGGTGGACCCCCGCCACAACCCATTGATAATTTTGCCCAATAACTGGGCTGGCTGGGGTAAATCACATACTACACGCTCTCGTGTAGGCAGAAAGAACAATAATCATTTCTCAGACATTTGTTATTTTTATTTGGACTTATGCCCCAGCCCTGCCTTTTGGTTGTTTCACTTGGGGGCTATCATCAAAAAACAATTCTCTCTGCATAGCGTCCGCAAAATAATGGACGTTAGGCCGCCGTGTCTTGATAAGCTAAATGATAAATTGTTTTTATTCGTGACATATGCATGTGAGTGTGTGTGTGTGTGTGTGTGTGAACTTCTTTGGGATGCTGGTTGCGTATGCCTCGTAGCAAAAAGTTGTGTTGTGTTCGTTTTGCTTTCAATAAAAAAAACGAGAACCGTAAAAAGGAGGCAAGGCAAGAAAACAAGCTCGGCAAAACTTGTAAATGCGCCTGGGCACAAAAGTGGAATCTAATAAGCTCACGGCTAAATGTGTTATGATGAATGACATTGTCAGGCGCACACGGAATTCAAAAGTTTCCCCGCAGCTCGGGCAAGGATTGTAATTGAAAAGTGAGAGTGTTGGGATGCTCCTTGCAATTGCCAGCCGCAACGGCCTTTTGGCCTTCACAGCTAATCAACTAATACAACATTTTCGTATTCATTCATTAAATTAAAATTTCATCCTGCTCATCTGGTTTGATTGCTCTGCGCCCAAGTGGCTGCCGATTCGGCTGCTGTTTTCAGTCCCAATCCCAAACCAAATCGCAACCGTTGGCTTCTTGGTTTGGTTTGGTTTTGTTTATTTGCTTATTTGCCTCTGACATTCCTGACAGCTGCCTCTGCCCATCTTCGAGCCAGAGTATCAGTATCTGCTGTCTCTGTTTCTGTATCTGTATCTGTGTATTACCGTTTGCGGTAACAACAGCGTCAACCAAATCAGCATCCGGAGCGCCGCAGATGAAACTATGTTGCTCTGCCATTGAAATTCATAAAGCATCAAATGCCCCGGCGCTTTTGGTTTGAAATCATTTGCTTTAATTCAAGTGAAAAATTATTTAAATTGGTTATCAAACCGTGCGCCACGCACACCAACAAATATCGACTTCTGTTGCCACGGAGTGGGCCAATTTTCTTTTGTTTTCCATTGGCCTCGGCCTATCACGCATTTGTAAATGTGAAATGAAAATTGATTCAAAGTTAAATGAAAAATATTGATCAAAGTAATTTTCGTGGCACGCGCACACGTAGATAAGTTTTAAGAAATTGTAAATGAGTGTAGGACCAGAGCACTGCTTAAAGACTGCTGGGGACAAACTTGATTAAAGTTTAACTACACCGAAATTCGGTCAAAAGTGTTTCAAGCCATCTTAGAAATTACCTTTAAAATTGGTCTGTAGGTTAAATCTTCTAAGGCTCACATTTCGTTTTTAAGTTCAATTCGATTACTGTTGACCATGTGGCGCAGTAGGCGGTCATTTCATTTGACATTTTATTTAATGGCTCACCTACTAGAAGACTTTCATAACTCAAAAACTCGATTTTTGAGTTAATGATGCAGAATAATTCCCTATATCGTCTTCTATATTGTGTAAAATTTTTATACTGTTATCTTTGATGGTCTCCAATTGACATGAGAGTATGTCAGTATATTTTTTTACACGTTCGTTTTCGCGCTTCAGCAAGAGCGGCATATCTTAATTGTGCGTAAAGTATGTGTGAAGATCCTCCGGATTTTTGTTAAAACATTACATTTTCAATATTTTCCACTGAGCATTTTAAATATAAAATATTTTACTAGATTGACTTTTAAGCAGGGATTAATACCGAAACGTATTTCGGTTCCGGTACAGGTACCGGTACGACCCGAATTGAATGTTTCGGTAAAAAGTTCTATTTCGGTTTTTAATTTATTTCGGTTTTCGGTTTCGATACGGTACCCAGTTTTTTATTTCGGTATAGCAGTACGTACCGATATAAGTACAAATTTTTTTGAAAATTGTAAATAGTAAATTGTGGAATAAGTCCGACTTATTTTATTCTTTTGTAGTTAAAGAAACAATATTCAACAAAAAAGTTTCAGTCGTTTGACATTTAAATCGTAAATAATAAAGGGATTTATATCGCTTTTCTATATCCTGAACGAGTGATTTCCAATTTGCAATGCATCCAAATGGTATAAAAATCACCCAAAACTACATTTCCGGCCTGAAAATTAGCTGTGGCCAACTCAGTTTTTTCTAATATCCTTACAATTTAGCGATCTGCGGCCGCAAAAGTGGAGTAAATCTGCCAGCAAATGTTTTCGCATCCTGTAGGTTGAGCTCCAACGCGTGGGGCAATCATGTGGAGGTTTCTTGAGTTGCTTGTTCGCCATAAGGTTGCTGATTGATGGTGTGCTCAGCTTTTCAACAAGGGCTCTGACTGTTTTCAGATTGCATTGCAGTGTAAGCGCAGCTCTCCACAAGCCTAAATATAAAGAAAGTCACTAAAGTTTGAAGGAAAGACGAAGTTATTGTGTGCTTTATACACACCTGTGTATGCATTTGCTATCCATGACAAAATTTTCTAAATTCATCGACACTATTCTCATTGTCGTCATTCTAGTCAGAAGCAGGGTCAATGCAAAGAAGCTTCACCATTTTCACCATATTTCTGCCGTTATCCGAAGTACATGAATAAAATTACATGGACTTGTCGATTTGACTTGTTGTTGTTCTCATCATTTTGAATCAGTTCGTCGTAATAACGCTTAATATGCTTTGTCAAGTTAGTGCCATCACCCCAAAAAAGAACAAATTAATTTCAACAGAAACCTTCGATTACATACACACACATACTTTGCAAACTTACAGACATACATGTGTACATTTGTAAAAACCGCATTTGTTGTTGGTTTGCGCGAAGGCGTATGGCATGCGCATTGGACTAACGCAAAACAAAATTGAAGCAAGAACTTCGAATATGTCTCTCTTCTCTTTCGCTCCTATACTCTTGCGAAACTGAAGGCAACAACAATACATGCAGACAAGGCTGTATCGTCGATTTGTTTTTTCTAGTCGAGCCACAAGCACTCACACACCCAACCGGTTGCAGTTTTTCCTCGAGTTCTCTTTTGCTGATAATAAACCTATACATTTGTCTCTTTTTAACAATTGCGTATGCAGAAGGAGAAGCAAAAAAGGCGCCAAGCGTTTGATTATTTCGCAATATCTATCGCAGTGCAGCGAAAACGACGCTTTAGTGTTTTTTAATGTATGGTAATATCGCGATCTAAGCAATGTTGCGATAAGTGTGACGTAAAAGAAACAGAAAAAATTTAGAAAAATTTCTTAACAAATAAACGATGAAACACAACTGAATGTCTTATGTATGTACGTATGTATGCACATGTGTAGGTATATTAGTGAGGGATACTCTACTAACACTGCGATAAGAGTACTCGTCTAACAAAGGAAGGATCGACAATTTGAACATATGTATTTATGTACATGTTGATGTTCTCGGCACATGTAAAACTGACGTCCCAGTCACTGGTTTTAATGCATGCACTTGTACAATGTACATGTACAATACATGCACATATGTTCATATTTTATATTTATTGCCAATGTAAATACATATGTATGTATGTAAAAACAAATCAATCAATCCACGAACATACGTTATCCGGCTTATAGAAGCTGCGAGATTTTCATGCAAGTCATTTAACAGAGGGGTTCTTGAATTTTACGCCTTCTCAGAAAAGTGGCAAGAAAATCTAACATCGTGAAAAGGGCGTCTTAAGATTCCTTCTTTGCGTTACAAACATTGTCAAAATGACTGAAAAATTAAAAAAAAAAACCGAAACAGTACCGGTACGAACGTTTCGGTTTCGTTCCGGTTCTATCGGTTCCAATAATAACGGTAAACGGTACTCGGTTCTCAAAAAAAAAAATTGTTTCGGTTCCGGTTTCGGTTCTGGTACGTGATTTGAAACGGTTTATTTCGGTTAACGGTACCGGTTCCGGAATTAATCCCTGCTTTTAAGTAAAAGAAGGTTTCTGAGAAGCAAAGACATCCATTTTGTACCAAAGGAACGGAACCCAACAAACTTGCCGCAGTGTCGTTCAATTGAAGATTTTTTTGGAAGTCTGAGTGCTGCAATTTATAAAAACAACTGGAAGGCCAAAAATATCAAAGAACTGACCAACAGGATTCGCTTTTATATCCGTAAATACGACCGCAAGGTCATTCTGGCCGCCTGCGGAGACATTTTCTGGAAGCTACGTCGAGTTGCCGATAACGGTCCTTTTGATCATATCCATTGATGCAAGTCCTTTGTATATGTAGTCATAAATAAACTGTCAAATTTTCATAAAAATCCGCCGAGAATTATGAGTATGGCTGCTTTTTAAAGTTTGTTCAGATTTTTAGTTGTCACCCGTTATTAAAGGTCCATACACCCCGGTCCCCTTCTCCTCTCGACGGGCCTGTCGGTTTGCAATAGATTTTCTTCTTCGGATGTTCGGATCTCCAAGGCTGCACAATTCATTAAAAATAATAAAAAATTGAAAATGTTTGAATGCAAGGGCTGTTCAAAAAGGTCTTGGCCTTCAAAATAGTGATTCCCTAAAAAATATGTGTTCAATGGTTCGCAGCTTTCCGGAAGTCATCATTTTTGGAAAGCAAAACGGAAGATGCGAAGTTGTTCGGAATGAATGCCTTTATGGCCCAAAGCAGAATCATGAAAAAAATTGAATTTGTAAAAGTTGTGGCCATTTAAAAATGAAAAATTGATTTTTGAGAATTTTTTTTTGCAGTCCAGTAAACAAAAAAATAGTAATAAATGGTTTTTTTTCAATGATTGAGGTTCGGGCGATAGCCGCGTCAATTCTGCGTCCATTAAGCCCTCCATCATCAAAATCGGTTTAGTAAAACTTGAGAAACCAGTTAGAAAAATGCGGTTTCGAGTGACTCACGGTGACCCAAATGTCCTAGCAACTGCCAACTTTAAGCGCGTTTTTCGAACCACGTTTTTCAAAATGGCGGCTCCGATTCAGCCAAAACTACTAGACCTATTTTGTTCACTGAGGTATCAAACGACGCTGAACTGTCATCATTCTGGAATGAACCTCAAACTCTTAGATACAAAAATTTTTAGAATTTTTTTTTCACAATCTTTTTTTTCCAAGTCTGAGGTCTGAGCCAGAACTACATCGATACTAAACCAGAATTTTTTTTCCTTTTTGAATTCGGATAACAGAGTGACCCCGAATCACGGTCGCCATGGTCGCACTTTTTTTTCATACCACTTTTTGCAGACTAGAAACTTTTCAGCCAACGTCACAATTCTGAAACAAAAAATTTTATATTTTGTATGCATTCATTAACTTTCAAATAAAAAAAACAGATTTGAAAAATATCGTTTCGTTTTCTATCTGTGAATTTAAAATAAGCATCTAAAAACAATTTTCACTTAATCCGATTGCTTTGTGTATCCAGTCCACCATTGTTATTGTCAGCCCAAACTTCCCCAAATTAGATCTCAAAATTGAAACAAACTCGAAATGCATTTGATAATTTTGTTCTCACTTTTTATTATTTATATCATTTATTGTTTGTGTGTGTGTTTTTGTTTTTTTTTTCTATTATAATACGCTTTATTTTCTGTTATGTTTCATTTTTATGGTTTTACCTTAAGACTAGAGGGATTTCCGTTTCATTTAGTTTTTGATTTCACTAAATTTATGTTTTATATTTCATGTTTCATCCTTCGGTTGATGACTAACTTTCATTGTGACTTGTGTTTGTGTGTGTGTGTGTCTGTTTTTATGCTGATTCAATGCCTTAAAAGTTAATACAATTACATTTAATTACATTACAAAGTGTGGTTGCCTTTGCCTTTAGTTGGAAATGCATTGTTTAAATGCAAAGGAAATTATATGACTAACTATAATTAGAAATTAGTTTAGGTGTCCATATATAAGAATTACAATAAGTTAGATTAGATTATTTTAGTTAATTTATTTATATAAAAATCATCTAGTTTTTGTTGTCGTTTTTTTGTATCTCGAATTGCGCGCTACAATGTAGAAAATCTGTCTACGAATGGCATAAGAAAATTGGCATAAAACATATATATGTATAAATATGTATGTAGAGAGGATGCGATAGTTAAAAACGGTTTTCAATTTACACATTTAGAAGTCTTATACACAATGTAAATGTAAATGTATGTGCCATCGAGTGAATGTCGTCGATACGAGCTAAGTAGGAGACTAATTTGGCCATTTAGCAGTTGGAAATCGTTCGAATGCTCTCGCTTGCTTAATTACAAAAATTACATTACGGCTAAGGTTTCGGTTTCAGTTACAACTACGAATACATTTTGCTGTTTGCTTGTACAAAAATGGTTTCTTGTCGTGTCCTGAACAGAAGATATTACAAATGATATATGTCTGTATGTATTACCTGCCTGGATTTATAAGTAAGTAGTTTAATATGTATGTATGTATGAATGTACGCACGAGTATTTAATATGCAACTCTGCCATCCCATATGTCGTCTGAGTATTACGTTTTTGGTTTTTGTTTGGAATTCGCTGATTATATGCATGGCCATGATTTACGTTTACATTTAATGTATGTACGTGTGTATGCATGTGTGTGTGTGTGTGTGTGTGTGAATGGTTTGGTATGCGTATTGTTTCCTCCTTACTGCCGTAAATTCTCTAAATGCGCTGCATACTCATCGGCCGTGCTGAACTCCGGACTGTGACTGTAATATTGTTGTAATGAGTAAAGTTTGGTTGAGTCATAAAATCTTAATGCCAAATCAATAAAACACGTGTAAGTATTTCAGCCACACCCACCTGCCGCTGACGTCCCGCTTTTTTCGTCGATCCTGCGACAATGCCTCCACACAGAGCACAATCAGTTTGCCATCGCAGGGCTGACGCTTCTGATCGAGCAGTTTATGACCCTCTAGATTACTGGCATAACCGGATTTGTCATGGGCACTCGAATGCCAGGCATCGCAATAGGTGTCCATTGAGCGCTCGCCATTTGGAAGTGAACCATGCCACACCATCTTGAGGGGCCTGCAAAAAAAAATGTGTTAAAAATATCAAGTCGTGGATAAAGGTTACTCATAGTTTGATTCTTTAAGTAACTTAAAGTAGGCAGAGCAGCAAACATCTTAGGCTGAGAATAAGTACAAGGTGGCTGATGAAAGCTGCTACCAAAAAAAAATGAATAACTTTTTTTTTGTTTGATGAATCTACTTAATTTTTGGTTTTTTTTGTAGATTGATCTTTAAATTTATGGAAAATGGATAATTGGGACACTGAAACAAGAATTTGGATTGTCCGTCGCTATCAGGCCCTGGAGTCCGTAGTTTCGGTTCAACCAGATGGACCATAATGAGACTTGTTAACAAATTTGCTGAGCGTGGGACAGTCAAAAGAAGATCTTACCATCGAAGCCCTACAGTTCGAACGGAGGAAACAATCACTGCGGTAGCTGCAGCCACACAAAACTATCCAAGAGTTTCCACAAGGAACTTATCTGCTCAAATGGGTATAAGTAGACAGTCATTTGCAGTCAATTATGCACAATGATTTGAATTTATTCCCATATAAAATTCAAATGGCCAATAAACTGAACGCAGCAGACTTGCCGATTCGCTTGGAATTTTGCCAGAAGATGCTTCAAATGGTGGAAGAGGACGAAAACTGTCTTTATATGTCCGGCGAGGCCCATTTCGACTCAAACGGCAACATAAACAAACGGAATTGCATCCACTTCGTGTCAGTTTCATCACGCTGCATTGTCGGGCCCTTCTTCTTCGAAGAAAACGGTCACACCGTTACTGTTACTGGTGACCGTTACTTGAGCATGTTGAGAGAGTTTTTCTATCCAGAACTACGCCGAAAGAGAATTCCTATCAAGTCTGTGTGGTTTCAGCAAGATGGTGCAAATCCTCACATAGCCCAGCCTGACAGAATTGCGACGAAAATTTCCCAATAAGCTGATACCCAGAAACTTCACATTCTGTTGGCCCCTCAGGTCGCCTGACCTTACTGCAGCTGACTTTCTCTTGTGGGGTTATTGCAAACAAGAAGTCTACAAAACAAAACCGACAAATTTGAATGAACTAAAGCAATCCATTCGAGCAACAATTGCGGCTATTCCTGTGTCAACTCTCCAAGCAGTAATGAACAACTTTTTGATAAGATAAACGAGCAGGGGGGCATTTTAATTCAATTATTTTTAAATCTAATTAAGCTATATTTAATAAAATTGGATGAGCTTTGACATGAATAAAAGAAAAATGAGTTTAGACTGAAAAAAAGTTATTTGACTTTCTTAATGTAGCAATATTCATCAGCCACCCAGATGTTTTCCTTTTTTAAACTTAAACCTTGTTTTTAAGACGGAATAGTTTAAACACATCATTATTTAATCTTGAAAACAAAGTTAAACACTTAAAATAAAGCTTACAAGCTTTTGCATCAGTGAAGATAGTTAACTTTCCTTATGTAGTTTTGCGTGCTAAACTCAAATCAATTGTCCGATATCCCCAGTGTAAACATACATTACAGCTGGCATTCTATCAATAGTGGCGATGTTTCAGTACCATCTATAAAATTGTTCTATTTTTTTGTTCTTTCTATAGATAAATGTTCGTTCAGCCAAATCCATGCAATCAGAACTTTAAACAGTTGGGAACTGCAAAGCGTAATGAAAGCAAAATTGGACTCATTTACGAAACGCCTTCTGATGATTGGATTGGATATCCATGAAACAGCAGTAAAGGTTTGTCCACGCTCTTTTTGGTTTGTCAATGCATAAGTTGTTTATAGTTGTGAACAAACGCAGCTTCTTGACCTCGAGCCAGCTAACTCGTTACTAATTAAACATTAGAAAGGTCGCCAGATACATTGAAAAAAACTTAAATGAGAGAAGGCACGCCGCGTATTGGTCGTGAACTCCTTAGACATTGCTTCTCCATTCCATACAATCGTTTCTGTATCAGTAAAAACCGCTCGCATTTTCAATTTATATATGTTTTTCTTTTTTGCTTTTTGCTAGATGTTATCCCTAGTGGAGTATTTCGCTCTAAAAAACGCCTGAAATTCGTTAATCTTGTCCATTGCATTTACCCAATCGGCCAATTGCAGGTTAAGAACTCCCATCATTGTCTTTGCAAACGCATTCATAAGTGATATACCTCTTTAGTTCTCCGGCAAGGTTGCATTTCCTTTTTTTAAAATGGGGAATAGGATTCTAGTTTGGAAATCCTCATGGCTATTTTTTCGTAGTATATTTTTGTAAAACAGCCAGCTAGCTCTCAATAAAATTTAGTGCCGGCATGCCGAAAATGTTCTTATAATAACACTAGGCAACAAGGTCCAGTATCCTGAATGGTTGGTTCTAGATGATTTTCGTGTGCTAAGCAAGACTGCGTTTTTAGAAATTGTCCATCACGTCGAGATTTCTAGTAATTTGAGCTTAAAGTTGCTAAAAGTGCCTTTTTGACTCTTTTTAGTTTTCGGGGAATATATTCTATTGTTTGCACTCTCTGTGATAAAATCGGAAGTACCACTCCTTAGCTTTGAAATGAACCATCCCAAACAATTCTGCGATTTTTTCAACTGAGATATACCTCTTTTAGCACAGAATTGTTTGGGATAGTTCATTTTAAAGCTAAGGAGTGGTACTTTCCGATTTTATCAAAGAGAGTCCAAACAATAGAATTGATTCCACGAAAAACGCTCCTAAAAAGGGTCAAAATAGGCACTTTTAGCAACTTTAGGCTCAAATTACTAAGACCTCGACGTGATAGACCATTTCTGAAAACGTAGTATTGCTAAGCTCACGAAAATCATCTAGAATCACTACCAACCCTTCAAGATGCTGGAAAAAGTCGAATTTTGTTGCCTTGTGTAATCCATCGATTCCGGGTTGTTTTTACCAGCATTCCCACCAGAGACCTGCAACAAGCTTCTAATGTTCAATCACACTCGTGCGTTTACTTGGATTGGTTGGGCTCATCGCCTTGTCTCGACACACTCAAAGTGATCGCAAGCACATTGAGTCAAAACGTACAAGCTCTTTGCTTCGCACGAGTAATAATATGAACAATTGAGGCTTTCCTCTTATTTATCCAGACTAAAGCTTTTAGACTTACCGACTCTTGAACATAGACGTTGCATGTTGGGTATAATGTTTCTGCACAAGCTTATACAGGGTAACATTGACCCAGAGTACCTACTTGGGTGTGTGAACTTTAATGTCCCATCAAGACGAACACAAAACTTTATACCCTTGAGGCTTCCTTTGGCCTCTTCTCTTTATATCGCCAATTGTCCGTTTCGCATTCTGTGTAGGGATTATAATAAGATCTTTCCTCTTCTCAGGGATATCATTTCCGATGAAGGCTTTCGCTCTTTTATTCTTTACAATCTTGCCCTTACTTAGCTTTAAGAACTTTTTTGAACTCCCTTCTGATCACCAACGCTGCGAGCAGGGGGGTCATTGTGACTAATAAAGTACCCCCAACGGATCAGAAGGCATTCAATTTTATCTTTGTTTTCCTTTTCATCAATTTCTTGTTGTATTTTATTGTAACTGTGTCTAGAAGACGTTGTTGCAATTAAAATAAAATAAAGAATAATAATAACACGAGTCATTATAAGCCTTTTGTCAGAAATGGCCAAGCCTTTTCGACACAATACTCGTGCTTACTCGCACTCGCAACAGTACTTACTCGATTGTACTCTGCTGGTTGGCGGCAAGCTTTAACAAGCTATTTTATGCAATTGTTGCGTTTTGAAAATACACAAATTTTCTTTTGCTCTCAAAATTATTGTTTTTTGTGTGCTTGTGACGATTGTGCACAAGCGTTGATTATAACAGCTTGCAGCAGATCTTTGATTTCGGCAACAAGTACTCGCGATGGTTGGCGGCCGAAGCTACGAGTAATCGCGTGTATTTGTACTGAACGAGCCTTACTCATGATGGCTTGCAGCAGAACTTATACTTTAGCAACAAAGAGTTTGCGATGACTCCCGGCCGAAGCTACGAGTCAACGTAAGCATAAGTACGGGCAACACCCGAGTTTGACAAGCCTTGAGCGCTGAGCGATTGTACTCGTAGCGGCTCGTTGCAGTTCTCTGATTCCCACTATAACTACTTCTGTTACTGGTCTATGTAGATCTACCCTAACAATAAGAGGCACCGCATAGAGTACATCAGAAGCAAATTGTACTGGGTTCAGAAGCGTCTCGAAATATGCGCTTAATTCCGATGGCAGAAGATACTGAATGACCTCGCAGTTCCTTTACAAGGTTCTACCAAATCAATATGATTAATATTGACAATAAACAGTGGTTAATTAAGCGAAGAACTATTGAGCTAAGAACGATTAAAAAAAGTATTTATATCTTTTTCAATGATTAGTTTTTCTGAATATGCTTAGAGCCAAACTACACAACCGTACTATGGAACGTTTTCTCTCAACTGTATCGGGAAAAATAATCATATTGACAAAGCCAACAAAAAATTTGTTCTGTAATACTCAATATGTATTTCGAAGAAGCCCTGATTTTAATTTAGTGGGTATTTTAGATAGTTTTAAAGTTTTGAATCAAATATTATTTACTTTAATAAATAAGTTGAACAACTTACCATAGTGGATCTGTCATTACATTCTTGCCGCTAAAACTGTAAATACGCGGCGCTTGTGAAAAGAATCCGCCCTGTCCATTGAAGATGCCCTTCCAGGAATTGAAGAGCACATCGCCGCGTGTATTCACTACGGGAAGATCGCGATCAGCTGGCCGCACTATGGAATCCAGATTCTGTACTCTACAAATACAAATACAAAGCAATTATTATTATGTGTGCACAATTACCAACGAGCATATGTACCCACTCAATGTATTTGGGTATTTATTTTTGTTCGTCCCCCCTTCCCCGCTCTTACTTAGCCGCCTACCATGCTGTGTAAATAAATTGCCTGAAATTGCTTTCAGCAGCTTTTGTTTTCATATTTTTCTTCGCTTCGCTTCAAATATCAAGATTATGCTTCAGCTAATGAGTTTCTACCAAAGGACACACCACACCACATGGATGGAGCCAACACAAATTTGAGGCGGAGGACCGCAACAACAAAAGCGAAACTAAACAACAAACCTGGCTAATACGCGTAAAAAATCTAAGAACAGATAAGACACACTCCATGCTTAGTACTCACCTGGAGGAGAGGAATGCCTTGAAAGTGCCCAGCAGCCCGGCTCGTCGACCTTGGCGATAGCAGGCGAAATCCGCGCCTCTTATGCCCTGCAAGTCGCCAACGTAAGGCTCATTCAAAGCCGCCACGCGAAGCTATGGTATTTATTTTGTTTTTTTTTTTAGAAGGGAGGGAGAAATATGGCATGAAATTAATGTTTGGAATTTATGTCAAACATTTTAAGATCTAATTAATATAGAATTTAATAGCCAAGAAATTGTTTCGAGTGGGGTGGAGGGAGGTGTGGGCGAGGGCCATCTAAATGATAAGTGGGACTAATACAAAGTAAAATATTTCAAAAATTGGTTGCTATATCCATAAACAAGGGAATTAATTGAAGTTCAAGGAGGGTAATTGAATTGACTCACCATTCGTGGATACCACTAGAAACGAAGGCACGACAGGGAGAGAAAATATAGACGGTTTCAATTCAGAAAATTTGTATTTGACAGGCCATAGAAATATGTAAACGAAATACTGTCATAAAAGTATTTTCATTAAGGCAAATCATAGAAGACACAGAAGAACATACAGCATGAAAACTTAAATCTCAGTTCAGTTTTCTTCATTAAAAAGCAGACAAAAAACAGAGTGGACCACGTCTACCGATTGATACGCGATTAAATAACACACAACTTAAAATATGCAAGTGGCGCTAATTAGTAACATATTTTCATTGACCAGCAAACAAAATGAAATAAATTATTAAACGAGTAGGTGAAGTTTTCTATTTTTTATACAAATATTTTGCAATATTAAATTTAATTACCGTTTCGTATTCGGGCGCGGTTGTAAACTGTATTTGATTACAATTAATTATAAATAAGTTTTTAGTAGTGTTTATTAACGAAAATTGCCCCAGCTCTTTCACTAGGCATTAATTACACTAGGCAACAAGGTACAGTATATTGAAGGGTTGGCAGTGACTCCAGCTGATCACATCTAGATTTTTAGTAATTTGAGATTTTAAAGTGGTTAAAAATGCCCTTTTTGACCCTTTTTAGCCGAGTTTTTCGGAGAATCCATTCTATTCATTGAACTCTCTTTGATACTATCGGAAATTATCACTCCTAAGCTTTGAAATGAACAATCCCAAAAAATTTTGCGATTTTTTCCAATGGAGATATAGCTCTTTTAGCACTTGTGTAGGAATCTAAAAATATCCTTTATGTGCGCTGGTGCACCAAAGTATGCAATGGGTGGTTAAAACTCTAATATGCTTTCGTTTCCTAAAAACATTGAAGTAGGCTGGTCATTTGTAATGAACCAGCAACAAAATTCTAAAAAAGGCTATTCAGTTTCTAAGAATTTTGCGGTTTTTATACGCTGTACCAGAGATTATGATTGTGCAAAAGTATGTCACAGCCAGAAGGAAGCATCTCCGACACCATAAAGTATATATATTCTTGATCAGCATCAACAGCCGAGTCGATACAGCTGCGTCTGTCCGAATGAACGCAGAGATCTGAGAGATGGTATATTTACATATTTAGTAATCAGAATTATTTATTGATCCGTCAAAGGAATGGTAAAGATCGGATGAACAATAATCGAGTTATAAGGAAAACAAACAATTATGGGCTGTAAGAGGCGAGCTGGCATCTTTTCTATTACATGGTAAGTTGTAGTGTAGGAGCTTTGGTTCATGTCCATACTAAGTGATAAGTAAAGTAGCTTTGGTTTATGTCCGTGCTAATTGATAAGAGATGCTTTGGCTTGTGTGCGTGTTAAGTGATAAGTAAAGTTGCTTTTATTTATATAAATGAATCTGTTCAGTGGGACATGGCAATGGAACTACTATAAGGCAGCACCGGTCGCAACGTCGATCTGAGCAAAACTCTTGAACTCTTGTTTGCGCTCTATACCAGCAACTTCTGAAAAAGATTCACAAAAAGGTGTTTTTTTTTTACGATGAAACCCTTACCCCCTCTTAACAAATTGTCCCAGCTTTATGTGCAGAGGAGGTAAAATAATTTATTCATATTAATAAGAATAGAAACCTTTACTTCTCATCAGACCTGTTCCTGCTATCCCACATGCATAGAGATCATGGAAGTTTTAATTCCCTGATAGTTGGCCTAATGTCATTGATACGTTTTTTAGGTCCCGCAAATGAACCAGTTCATCATATTTAAAATACTTCATTTATTTGTACAGTATGTCCAATAGGAATAGATGCATATTTACTTCCGTTATCTAACAGAACAGCCTTCAAACTTATTTAAGAGCAATCTATAAAAAGTCTCCATTCTTTAGGGTCATAGTTTTCTACTCCCAAACATTTTAATAGTCCTGCCAAATTTTTGCATACACTAATGGTTCCCACTGGGCAAAAAAGTCAACATATTCATTTCCCCTATTTCTATACAAACAAATAGTAGTGTCTTCTGCAAGTAAGTTTTTCCTTTAGCCTTGATCCAAAGATTTCAGCATCAAGTTTTGTAAGATTAAGATTTTGTATCAAATCATTCAACTCACTCTGGGGAAAAAAATTTTGAGGCTTTGAGCAGGACTCTGTGTACGTTAAACCATTTTCAACATCTTCTCCAACACTACCAGAGAAGGTTGTGTCGAGCTTTAAGGGGGGAAAACATTTTGCGGAAAAAAAATTTTCGACTTTTTTTTTGCATATTTTTGTAGCTTGGATATTCAAAAATATCCCCCTAAAAGGATTTTCAAAAATTCGAAATAGTTTAGAAGATATAGTCCTTTTAATGACCCAAAGTGACCCGATTTGCCTAGCAACTGCAAACTTTAAACGCGTTTATCTCGAAACCACGTTTTTCAAACTGGTGGCCACGATTCAGAGGAAACCAGTGGACCGATTTTGCTCCGGAAGGGCTTATACGACGCAGAATTGTCGTCGCTATCGTTCGGCCTTCCAACTTTTGGATACCTATATTTTAAGTGTACTTTTTTTACACTACACTACAAAAAAAAGGCCAAAAAAATTTTTTTGTTTTCAAATGTCCGCCATTTTGTCCAAAAAATTTTCAATTTTTTTTCGGAGGGCCGAACGATAGCCACCTTAGTTCTAAACATAACCTCATTTTTCTTTTTTTTCGGATCATCCCAAGTGCTGCAGCCATGGTCACCATGTGGGCACCTTTTTTTATTCATCATTTTTCGGAGGCCGATAACTTTCTAAGCGGCCCTCATATTGACAAAAAAAAATTTTTTTTTTCCTTTCATTCATTAACTATTTAATAAAAAAAACAAAAATAAAAAATCTCTTATACTTTTTTTTCTGGAATTTTTTTTAAAAACCATCTACTTTTGCTCATCGCAAAGTGTGTTCCCCCCTTAAAGGAGGTAGAGGTGGATGAATACTTTCGTTTCCATAAAAAATACGCTTTGAGACGGAACTTACATTAGGATACTGTATATATTTTTTCTATTTTTTAAATTAAATCCGTTTTCCGCACAGGAAAATCTAGCTATCTTGATGAGACTGTTACTACGATTATTTTATGCTTATTTGGAAAAATGATTTCATGAAATGGGTCCGAAAGTAATAGCATAAACACCATTTCTTAAATTCGACTACTCACGAAATTTGAGTATGAATTTGCCGACAATTCATGAAATGCAGAGGCGCAGCCAACTTACGTTGCGCTGGTGTTGCCAGATAGTTTGTTCTCTCATAAATGCGATGGTCATTTTGTGGCTTCATAAAAGCAGCATAAACAGGAACAAATTTGATTTTGCAAATTGAAGAAATCATTAATTTCATAGCATAATCGTAGTATGTGGTTCTCGCCACATTACCGGTATGGAAAACGGCATTTTTATAGAATTGTTTAGTGTAAAAGTGAAGCTGGTGCAAACTAAATTGGGGACCCATGTTTTGCTTAGATTCTTATTTGCCATTTCAAAATAATTCAAATCATCCCACGAAGAACCAAAGGCTAAATATTACTGAGTCTAAAAAGCTATGACCCAGTAATATTTAGCCCTTGGTTCTTCGTGGGATGATTGACACATACAACATGCGGCATAATTTTTTTTTTTTTTATAATAAAAGATCACGAAAAGTTATGTCAGTAGACTGTAGGAACAAAAAACAGAAATGATATGAAGCGTTTCAGCTCTGCAATCAAGATACATAAGTTTTTAAAACCGACCAGTCTACTTTACCCTTTTTAGTCTCTACCACCCATTGCTTTGGGCCACAAATACTTTGGGGCACAAGCAATATATAGGATATTTTTTTTAATTCCTACACAAGTGCTAAAAGAGGTATATCTCCATTGAAAAAAGTCGCAGAATGGTTCAGTATAGTTCATTTCTAAGTTAAGGAGTGGAACTTTCCGATAGTTTTAAAGAGAGTCCAAACAATAGAATGGATTCTCCGAAAAACGCGTATAAAAAGGGTCAAAATTGGCAATTTTAGCAACATTAAGCTCATATTACTAAAAATCTAGACGTGATGGACCAATTCTGAAAACGCAGTCGTGCTAAGCACACGAAAATTATCTAAAATCACTACCAACCCTTCAATATACTGGAAAAAGGTCAAATTTTGTTGCCTTGAGTTATCGAATTAGGAACAATAGAGTGTGCGTTTTGGTTTTCAGTCAAATGTTGATTGGTGTTAGAAAGCATCGAAAGTGTGAAAGCTTTAGTGTATTGGTTATTAGGTTATGCTTTGATGTATTGCTGGGATAAAGGCATTTTGGATTCAGTTTCACTCTGAAGCTAGTTAAAGCCATAAAACTGAAGAAATAGAAAACTCAGAACCGAAACATTTCCAAAATGGAAATGCTTTCGGTTCCGGTTATGATTGTGAGTTAAGACCCTGTAGAGGCTCTGGTTTAACTCCCTGCTTTTAATACCCTTATCCAGCTATTTGAAAGTGTTGAACATTATTTACTTAAGCGTTCTTAAATACTTTTCTGTACTTACCGTTGGCGTGTTGAGCAATGGCGGTGGACTGTTTAGTAGATTTTTCGATTGCAAATCGAAACGCATAGATGGCGCCACAGTGGTGGGTGGTGCGGGCGTGGCAATTGGTACCAGAGTACCCAACTGTTGAAAGATGGAACATAATTAAAGGGCTTGGCAACAAACAGACAAAACGTTTGCCGAATTTGTAATTAATAAAACAAGATTTGTGTGTGTGATGGGAAGCAGACCATCTCATCTCATCCCATCATCTCCCTTTCCCGTACATAAAACCCTTTCAAGTAGTTAATATTTCAGAGGCAGAGAACCGACTGTGCTCGCACCATTATGAAATGAAATCAGCGCTTGTTGTATTGAAACTTTTGCTCAAATATTTGCATTACGTGTGCGGAAAATATGTAGCGAAGTGTGTCGGCTTCAACTGAATTAGGGTCAATATTTCGACAGCCTGGTGACTCTCGGCGTCACCGCCACCGCCGTCGTCTGACAAAAGTTTTAATTACTATTTTGAACTTTAAGTAGTCGACTCGTGTACTGGAAATCTAATTAGGAAGGCGCCGCCGCTGTAGCTACAAGTAGCTCCGACAGACACCAGACGACGGCAGACGCATGCGAAATGCAAAACAGGCAGCGGCAGCAGCCCCGGCAACAATAAGGCTAAGAGCTTTGGCTTGATTCTGCTCACCCTGACAGTTCATGGCCCTCTATATAGTAGGTTTTTGTTGTCAAAAGTATTTAAATGGTGCCGTCAAAGGCAAAACGAGATTTCATTTTCATTCTTGTTGCTCATGCACATGGCAGCAGCAGCAACAGCAGCAGCAGCAGCGATCCATATTGGGTGGCCACGCCCACACCAGGCCTGCTGTGCTGCTGCTGCTGGCCTGGCTTTTGTGCCATGCAACAACGGAAGCGGAAATCGAATCTTGAGCAGTTTTTGTTACCCTTACATACAACAGTTTGGTAAGGCATTTTCGACTATGAGAAGGATTTGTTGGTGCTTTAATTTAAAGCACAAATAGTGGGATTGCTCTGCATAAGAGTAAGCGCATGGAAAACTAAGGAGAAAATAAGAAAGAAACAGACTTCAAATGAGCAAGCTACAACTACAAAGAGCACTGCTTTGATACCTGGGACTTTTCAAAGGGGACAGATAATTGAACATGTGACTAACTCTGATACAAATCGTTTGGTTTGTTCATAAGTGAGTGAACAAAACTGAGTTGCATGAGCCCGCCGCATTAGACTATCTGAAAGTAGCATAATTAATATTAATTAGTCCTGAAAGTATTCAGTCACCTGAAGTCCTATATTATAATTTTCCTAGATTTAGTTAAAATAGAATTGAAACTACGCGCGCACATTCAAATCAGAGGCCGATGCGCGCCATAACAACAGCTGCGAATAAGCCGCCATGACAGCAATCGAGCAACCGGACGATAGACCTATCGATTATTATCATCAACAGCGCAGCCGACGCCGACCGCACTCAGCCGCCTATAAAAGCAGAGCCTGGTCGAACAATCAGACACTTAGTGCCCGGCATCGATCGAGTCAACACCTTGGAGCATCCGATCAACCAGTAAGTACCAACTACCAGCTTATCTCTGGGACACCCGTAGTGCTGTTTCCGAATCGGCTACGACGCGCTCCCCACCAAGAGGCCAATAGTGCTGTTTTCGAATCGGCTTTGGTCAGCTCCGGATGAGCGGTTTCCGAATCGGCATCTGTGTCTGAACGGGATTCCCGACTGAATAGCACCGTCACTTTCCCGTTCCGACTCCCACCGTGTGGCTTACGAATCGGCTTCCTGGCCTGGTCCACGTTCAAGCAAGGCTCTGGAACGGCTCCCGGTCACTGGGTTGGCTCCCACGACAAGCATCAAGTCGAACGAGATCGGCACCCGGCCCGATCCCCAAAGAGCGACGCACTGCATCCGGCACAGGTACGCCAGCGAGATAGCCCGAACGTGAAGTGCCACAAACCACAGCACCAAGAAGAAATTCAATTAAATAATAAGAATTTATGAACGATCACCACAGTCTTCTTGTTGGGTGGGTGAACGATTACAACAAACAGAAGAGCCAAGTGACCCAGATTCAAATAATATCTGTGACAAGCCCTGGCATCGGCGAGCTATATCCGTGCCACGAAAAGAAGTCGTTACAGTTGTGAACTTAACTAAGAAAATGAACATGTTCTTTTCGTTCTATGACTCTTGCTCAGCGACTCTTGTTCAGTGACTCAATTTCAGTAACTCTTGTGCTGAGACTCTTGCTCAGTAACTCTTGTTCAGTGACTCTTGGTTAGTTACTCTTGTTGAGGGACTCTTCTTCAATTACTCTTTTTCAGTAACTCCTAGTTATTGATACTTGGTCACTAACACCAGTACAGCGACTCTTTGTCTGTAACTTAGTGACTTGATCAGTAACCCTTATGCATTGACTCTTGTTCAGTAACTTTTATGCAGTAACTCTTGTTCAGAGACTTTTATTCAGCGACTTTTGTTCGGAGACACTTGTTTATTAACTCTTATTTAGCGACTCTTTTCCAGTGACCCTTTTTCAGTGACTCTTGTTAAGTAACTTTTATACAGTAGCTCTTGTTCAGCGACTTTTGTTCAGAGACTCTTGTTTTTGACTCTTTTTCGGCGACTCTTCTTGTTCAGTAACTTTTGTTCAGTGACTCTTGTTCACTGACTGAAGTACAGCGACTCTTTGTCTGTGACTCAGTTACTCTTCATCAGTAACTCTTATTCATTGGCTCATGTGCAGTGACTCTTGTTCAGTAACTTTTATAAAGTAACTCTTGTTCATCGACTTTTGTTTAATGACTCTTGAGTACTGACTCTTATTCAGCGCCTCTTCTGTGAGACTTGTTCAGCGTCTCTTCTATGAGACTTGTTCAGCTATTTTTTTCCAGCTACTCTTGTTCAGTGACTCTTGTTCAGTGGTTCTTGTTAGGTGACTCTTGTTCAAAGGTTCTTGATCAGCGACTCTTGTTCTGTGACTCTTGTTCAGTAATTTTGATACAATGACTCCTGTTCATCGATTCTTGTTCAGTAACTCTTGTTCAATGACACTTGTTTAGTAACTCTGATGTTGGAAACTCTTGTTCCTGGACTTTTGTTAGGCGGCTCTGGTTGAGTGACTCTAGTGTTGGTAACTCTTGTTGAGTGACTCTTGCGCAGTAAATCGGGTTAAGTGACTGATGTTCAGTGACACCAGTTAAGCGAAACTTTTTATGTGGTTTTTACTTAGCGACTTTGTTCAGTAAATCTTGTTCAATGACTCCTGGGTAGTGCCTCTTGTTCACTGACTTCAGTTCAGTTTTTCTGTGGTCCTTATCAGTACAAAATTAATGCACGAGACCAGACAGGTGGTTTAGTTTTTCTATATTCTGGGTTTTATTCTATTCATGTTTTCAATGGAAATGTCGCACCGGGAGTTATTTTCACAGAAGTAAAGATCTCCTAATCAGAAACCCTACGGTCAGCTTGCCACGTTTTACCTGTGGGCTGGGGTAACACCTGCAGCCGCCGCCGCCTTCTGTTCGCTGTTTTAGTCTTACGGGTTTTGTTCAAAGACTGTTTTGTGACTCTTGTTGAGTAATTTTTATACAGTGACTTTTTTTCAGCGATTCTTGTTTAGTATTGTGAATGTATTTCAACGCTATGTTAAGCAACTAGCACCTAAGCTGACAGAAAGCGGAAAGAGTATAAGCAACTGTGACACACTCAACGAATCGAAGATTCCTTTCAAAGAATTTTGTACAATTTTTGGTACAATCAAGCCCCAAAAAGCAGGCAATAGATTTTTTTTATTTTAATAAAGCATTTGCCTGGTCGTCACACACACACACACACACACACACATACACACAAGAAATTGGTGGCCACTTTAATGTTTAACAAGCTATTGAAAAATCGTTCAATTTTGCGTGTAATTTTTGCCTGCTTGAGAACTTTCCATGGCAAACTGCCAGAGACTAGGATCCAGACTGGGTACATATTCTCTAGCGGCGACAGGCAAGATTAATTGGCAAGTGATGTTAACAAATTCTTTGTTAGCCCCGACTGGGCATTGGAATGCCATTGAAGGAGCCACAATAAAAATATTCGATTTGCGTTTTATATTATTTTTAATCTGCAGCCAGTTTATGGCAGCCAAAAGCGAAGGCCAGCTCCAAGTCTTTCAATCTTCAATCTGCTGCCGTCTGCAGCATATGCATGTTTTATGTTTCGTCAATAAATGTTTTGTAAGTAGACTCGAATTGCCTGCCACATGCCAGCTGTCTGTTTGTCTGTCCGTATCCGTTTTAACTGGCACAAGTAAAAAGCCAAGCTCAAGTCAATATAATTGAATAAGGGGACACACACGCACAAGGACGAGTCAGCCATTTCGTACATGGGCAATCAGTCAGTACGTCTGCAACATTTAATGTGCAAATAAAAACGCAAGTTGTAGCGAACCGATACAAGGGCAATGCCAAACAAACCTTATTTTATGGCCAAGGGAAAGACAAACACACCAGCTTTGATATGCATTTTTGCTTTTTTTTTTTTTTCGGAGCTCCAAAGGACGCTCAATAAAATAATAACCGCCCGGCAGCAGCGTGCTCATATTTGGCATTTTAGAAAAAGAAAAACCCTGTCCAATCTTTGTTTGCTTAGGAGCAGCAACCGGAACACACACACTCACCGCTATATACTGCCAACCCTTATTGACGCGCACGAGCAGCGCCTCCTCCTCGGTGATGTAAGCCAGCGTACCAGGCGGATTCAGCGCCGACTTCTATGGAAATTTTTAAAAATAAATAAACACAACAGGCGAAATTCATATGACCAAAAATATTCTAATGGCAGACGACGCCGGCTACGCACCTTTGTCATTTCATCGATGTTCTGGAAGGTGACTGCACCTGGCACAATTCTCATGTTCATGTTCGATGATGATGCCGAGAAGTAGGGCATCTCTTCGCCCATGCCCAAGAACTCCTCGTGTTTGTGTGAGTGGCCCGTTTGACGTGGTGTTTCTGAAAATTTGGATTTGGATTTAGGAAATTGTGATTTTGTTAGAGATTAGTTATATTTCCATATTTTGTAGGTCAGAAATCAAGGAAATCAATTTGTTCTATGGTTTAAACAAGAGATATCTCAAGTACATTATAACCTTACATATAGGGATGCATTTAGAAGATTAAAAAACTAAGATAAGTAACATTTTGATGCATGCTTTTGAATGGATTTTTATCTGGGAAATTTTTTTATATTTTGATCCAAAAATGGTCAATTTTATTTTGTTAGCAATACTTCAAACTGAGTAAAACAAATGTTTGATCTAGTTTTCCTCAGTTTTTTGGGTAGAAATCATTTTTCAAAACCATTTTTATCAAGAGAAAAGATAGCATAGAAACAAAACGACGGACAGACGGACATGGCTCAATCAACTCAGCTCGTCATGCTGATCAAGAAGGATATAAATATATGCGTCGGTCCAGCGTTAAGTACGTTACACTCGTACGCATATTTTTGCTCATTTCTGGCGTTATAAGCAATTTGTCATTCATCTAAAAATTGTGGTACATAGCGCTTGGAGCGTACTTTCAACTCATGAAAAACAAGAAAGAAAGTCGGTCAAGTCCGACAATGACACTGCCCATCACCGTTGCGACCGGTGCTGCCCATGTTCTTATAACTCGACAACCATTCATCCGATCTTTACCATTCCTTTGGCGGATCGATAAATAATCCTGATTACTAAATATGCCCAGAAGGATCGAACCTTCTATCTATTAAACTGTGGAAGATATGACGTTTTTTCCAATTTGCGGAGGCGGGAGGGGGCGTGGCAAAAATTTAAAATAAACTTGATCTGCATGCAAGTATAAGAAGCATATGTCCCATACATGTCAAACCTCTATCTCTTACCATCTCTGAGATCTGTTTGCTCATACGGACAGACGGACAGACAGACAGACTTGGCTAGCTCGACTCGGCTGTTGATGCTGATCAAGAATATATATACTTTATAGGGTCGCAGATGCTCCCTTCTGCTTGTTATATACTTTTGCACGAACTTAATATACTCTGTGTACCTCTGGTACAGAGTATAAAAATGTTGACTAGTTTGTCTTAAGCTAGGTACGGAGATACCTGCGAAAAAGTCTCGAAATCGAAAATACCAAACAAAAAAAAAATGATTTCGTACGAATTTCGCAGGTTGTCATTCCGAAAGTATGTATGGGGATGACGTGCGAAATATCATATCGATACAACAGCGCTGCCACCCGATGCACAGCGTGTCACGCAATTGTCTATCGATGATTGCTTATTTCGAACGTTCGAAATATATCTAAACCATATATTTCGTAACCAACTGTCAGTGTGTGCGGCGCCCGACAAGTAAGACAAGTGCCTTGCAATGAGTGCAAAAACCACCAAAAAGCAAAACAAGAGGGTGAGCCACTTCTTAAAAGAGGAGAAGTTGGCCCTTATCAAATTAGTTCAATAGAAAGTTTAATTATGTTATGTTATTTACAATTGTTTGTTTTTTCTTTTTTAGGAGGCCAATGCAAGCGGCTTGGTCTTCGCTAAAAGACAGCTTACGCTGTCGCCGCGCCAGCATGCAGAAAGTGGCAGCGATGGGGCGTACCTATAGCAACTTAAGAAGGCAGCGATGTGGATTGGAAGTTAGCTCCATACATGTCGTTCTTGCCAGATTTATCGACGCAAAGAAGGTGTGTGAGTCCTGCATACATAAGTAAAAAGTAAAATTGGCTTGTCAAGATGACACAGCCCCAACGGGCCAAAGCCGAGCCACTCTCAATCTCTTAGCTTGTGCGCTTCTAATTTTAGCACAAGAGAAAGGGACCTACAGTTTAACGCCGAATCCGAACGGCAGTTTTTGAGAGGCTTTTCATGGCTAACTGTGGCCGGGTGTAAAGTTTTATTCAAAGAAAAAAACTTTTCATTAGATGTTTTGAGGCGGGATTGAACCCACGACCTCATGCTCAGCGGTCGCGCACACTAACCGCTGAGCCACCCAGCCACCTGCATACATATGTTAATCGAAAAGACGCAGCCAGATCCTGTTAAAAAGCTGCAAGAGGCGCCTAATGCTATCGTGGACTTCTTGTTAAAGCAACAGGATGCCATCACACAAGTTGTTGATCCATCACCTTCTCTAGTTGTGTCCAAAGACCATCATTCGGAATTTGCCTATTGGAACAAGCTATTAGATTCTATGCCAAAAGAAAATGATGAACAATTAAAACGAAGATCACGATGGATCGGCCGAAACCGTCTAATTTATAATTTTATTTAGAATATATGAAAAAAAAACCCACAAAACCATAATGTTTTTTGTTATTTTTTTTTCATTGACAAATCGTCAGAATTATTTGATTTATTTATTTACAAACGCTCGGGTAATGGTCCATCTTCCGAATTGTCAAAGGCCTCGAGGTTGTCCCTGCTAAATTAAGTCCTAAACACGCCCACGCATTCGTGGAAAGCTTCTGCCCCTCTTGGATTTTTCCTGCAAGTAAGGGTTAACCCAACACTTTCTTTTGTTGCTTGTCTTCACTACCGTTTCATGCTACTTATGTAGAGGGATTGTTGCAACTATAGCTGCATTGCAAGCCAACAAAACTCTCCGCTTTTTATTTAAATCCATTTTGTTTATTTTTTGACTTGATTAAATTTTTACTTTTACTTAGATTTTATCAATTAGGTCTTATGACGACTAGCGTCTGAAGCTCTGAGTCATCGGAAGTGTATGTACGGAAAACATACGAGTTTGCAAATGCTATGATTCGCCTATACTCGAACCTTTATGCGATTTTTGTTTTGTGTATGCCGTTTGAACAAGCTCAACAATCCTTGAGCGCTTAGTTTACTTGCATCGCATTTGAAGCACGGGTGAGCGAGTGTATTCGTGATGGCTCATTGCAGTTCTCTGGTACAGAGTATTAAAGTCACCTTTTAGAAACCGAAACAGATGGGGTCTGTCTTGGTTTCAGCTTCTGAAGGCCATAAAGCTTGAGATTTAAAATATGAAGCACCTATAAAGCAACGGTTCGGTTCTAGACCGGATTGAAATGCTGGTTTTGATAGATGTTGCTCTAAAAAATTCAATAAGATATTACTCATACGTCGCGTACTCCACAAACACTAAGGAAAGAAGTAGAACGCAGCACAATTTTTTTCCGAAAAATAATTAATTTTTGTAACAAAATATTTTATTTTAAGTTTCCATAGATGTGGCTTCAAAATATTTTAAAAAATTACTCATACGACACGTACAACCGAAAACTCAAAAGAAAGTATTAGAGTTTGGCACTCTTAAGGTTTAAGGTTAAGGTCTTATTGTAAATTTCAGCAATATTGAAATCAACAAACTTCAGATTAAGTTTTCATCGAAGTGGCTCCAAAGTTTCATAAGGAATTACTCATACGTCACGTAGCCCAAAAGCACAAAGGAATGAAATAGATCTCAGCACTCATAAGGTTGGTGTGTAGGGTTTGTTTGTATTACATTTCAAACTTTAAAACCAAAAGATTCATTTTTATATTACTTTTTATGATGCCATAAAGTTTCGTAAAAATTACTCATACGACATGAATCCGATTAATGATGTTTGAAATGGAAATACTGAAAATATGGAAGGCCAGAACAATGTTCGAATGTTCCGTAGAGTCCAAATAATAAAATTAATTGTATATTTAATTAATTTTAAAAACCAAAAGGAGTCAGCACTGCGTATGAGTAATACCAATAATAGCCTTGTGCCAGTAAAAAATTTAATATGTTTAACTCTTAGAAAGCACCAAAATGGAAGGGTATTAAAATAAACACAGCTAAATTGCTTGATGATTAAATAAAATTATATCATATGGAAGAGTTGAAGTACAGCACTTTCAGTAACTATTTTCTGTGTACATAAATGCACAATTGGTGGATCAGCAAAAGGATAGAAGGATTCATGCCACAAGAGATTTGTTGTTGTTTGGTAAGTATTTACCATTTACTGACTTAAATTTCTTAACTTAACATTTAATTGAAATTGTAACCTGGCGACTTCATTCCGACTACTAACTAAGTTGGCAAACATTTGCATACCCCATAATGTATGTGCAATGATTTGTGTATTTTGGCCATGACCATGCAAAAATAAGCACATACACACTTCCTTCTACTCTATTAACGGCGTTGATGAGTTAATGATGATGTGCAAATACCAGAAATCATGCCAAGGCGGAAAGGAAAAGTGTGAGTAATGAAAGGTAATTGAGTACAAGTCCGAAAGGAAAGCATGCATGCATTTAGTGAATGGAGTTGAGATTTGATTGGTTAGTTTACCGGCTGTGCCATCGGGTCTATCGCGCAGATCTTGCAGCTCTCGCAGTGCTTTGAGTTCGTCTAACGATGAGCGCGCACCTTGATTACGAGTATAATACAAAATGGATGTTGAGTTTGCTAGGCTATATATGTACAGTAAGGATTCAATTGGGGGGGACACAACGACAGGCACCTAACTAGACATTTAACATATTTACAAACTCTGTCTCCAGAGCTCAGGGCTCACCTGGTCGGCCATTGTAAGAGGCATCGCCAAAGAAACTGCTGCGTGAGTCCATGCCAGGCTCTCCTTTGGGTCCCGAAATGGAAAGTCCTGGTAGGCCGGGTGGACCTGGGGGTCCCGGGGGTCCCGGCATGGGTATGTATTGCACACCGCTGCTGTCGCCATCGCCCGAGCTAGTCGATGGTAGTCCGGGTGGCCCGGGCAGGCCGTCGCGACCATCCTGACCACGATCACCCTTGTCACCTTTGTTCTGTAAGGCGAGTGGAGGTTGGTTTAGCCATAATCTGGAAAACTTTGTCAATTTCACACTTACTCCATCGCGCCCATTAGCATCGCCTTTGGGTCCTTTGGGTCCCATCTCTCCCTTGGGCCCAGTCATACCAGGTCGACCCTGTAAGTAGGTCAGACAAAACACTTGTCAAACAATTCCAAACAATTTCCAATTCTGGGAAGAAAACCCATTTGACTCTCGGTAAGTGGAAAACTCGAAAGAAAATTATAAGATCGTTGGCCACAACTGCCACGTGAAGCTGTTACTAACTAGAACTGCCAGTGCAACTGCAACTCCTGACAAACTAAACCAACTTGAACTATGGCCAAAAATGGCTAAACTTTGGCCATTTTGGAGTGCAACTTCTATTTTCATTGCTGCAATTCATGTAAATACGTAGCCTGATTTTGATTTCGAGCGGTAAACGATGCCAGTTGGCACACACCAGGCCGGGGAGTGAGCAAAGTTTGCCTTTGTTGCCTGCCTTGGCTGTTGTTATTGCGGAATAATGCCTGAAATTCCGGGGTAAACTGCAATTGCGATTGTGCGCCGCGTCCTGAATAACCGTGATGAAAATGCACTTAAAATACTTTTCGTTTGAGTTTATTTCGCCCAGTTTCCATCCCCTGCCCCTGATTGTCTCTACTCTCTGACGCTGTGAACTCTGGTGAAAGTTGCTTTGCCTCCTCATGAATATGCAAGCGAAGGTTCTCCTACTTACCGAATGTCCAATATCACCCATGGCTCCTGGTTTGCCGGGCGGCCCAATTGGTCCAGTTGAACCTGTGCCTCCGCGTCTGCCTCTCATGCCCTTCTCACCCTTCTCGCCCTTGGTACCATTTGCCAACAAGCCGCCGCCAACGACGACGCCGCCAACTCCTTCATAGCCGCCTGGTTGGCCAACCTGTCCTGGGAGACCGGGTAGCCCAGGAGTTCCTGGTTCGCCGGGCTCACCCTTTGCGCCGCTGGGTCCATGCGCACCTTTGTGACCCTAGGAGAAAGGAAGAAGAAATTTTTGCGAAATGATTTACGGTATTAAATATACGCTACATGTGCCCCCGGGGGGTAGATTTGGGTCGTGGTTGGAGGCTAGGGGCGGGGCAACCGCTTTTGCTTTCGCCTAATTTGGCCGTAAAACTCAATTTCAAACGTTTTGTTGTCGCCAGAAAAAGTTAAGAAAAATAAGGAGGAAGAAATTCAATTCAAACTCATTTTGAAATCAAATCAATTCTGAAATCCCACACACACACACACACACTCGCACGCACATACAGACACAACACACAAATTTATGCGCCCAAATGTATGCAATGCTGGCTGACAGGCCCGAAAACACAAAATCATTTGAAGGCACTGCGCACAGTGGTATGGAATAATTAGTTTTGGGCACTTGAAATATATGTTAACAATTATTTCCTGTATAAATGGAGTCTTAAGCCACAATTGAACTTAAAGACAACAACTGTGCCAAATATTCACTGTTAAATGTTAAAAACGATGTCGCATAAATCGATTTATTTGACCCACACGATCATATCGAACCCAACACCCGTCGCTCTTATTGTTAAGGTAAGATAAGTCGAAACATAGTAGATAAGTCGAAAGATAGTAGTTAGAAAGGAGAAAGTACTACTTTTCCATCTTTGCAGCAAATTATAATGAATTATAAATTTAAGTTAAAACCTCAACAATTCTGTTCGTTTCCCGGACCGGTTCCTGGAACCCCTGAACCCACAGTTCTGATTGGAACCCCGGCTTGCTTCAACATAAAAGAATCGTTTGACGTTCGAAAAGTAAACCGAATTTCGAATGAAGTTGCTTACGTTTTACTTATGGCAAAACCACGGGTCAAACGAAATCGGCACGGATGAACAATAGAAAATGAGAGAGGCTGACTTTTACGTTTTACTTTTCGTTTTGGCAGGTACTGGCGATTTGTCAAGTTATTTAACAAAAAAATATATAATTTATTCAGTAAAAGTAAATGAAATTCAAAGTTCATAATTAAGTTCTAAATGGATGAAAGAATTAAGGAAAATTTTCATATTTTTATTCATTTTTCTTAAACTCTGGACTAAATCAATCCTAAACGATATCAGAAGTCAGTCAATCCCGCATTTTCTCATCTCAAATACAAACAGAATTGACTTGATCTCGGATTTTTGAATCTCGGAATTCCCGCTTTGATCCCCACTTAATGCCTGTTTTCATATTTTTTTTCATTTATAAATAGTCGGCGTTGATTTGATCTCCGACCACATGTAAAATGTAATGTAAAATAGCTTGACATAGCCCCAACTGGCCAAGGCCGAGCTCCTCTCAATCTATTGGCTTGTGCGCTTCTAACTTTTCGCACAAGAGAAAGGGACCTACAGTTTAACGCCGAATCCGAACGGCAGTTTGAGAAGCTTTTGCGTGGCTAATTACTACAAAGCTGGCGCCAACAGCAGAGAGGGGTGACCGGGTGCAAAGTTTATTCAAAGAACTCTCAAAGATTTGTTCCTTCCTTCTGAACAGCTCTATCGTTTTATTACAATTCTTTTTTAAATAAACATACTGCTGGTATAGTTTAATAATATCCAACCGCACATGCTGAATGGGTGTTATAAGAATTTGGGCTTTCTCCCATGCTGTTTCAAATTGGCAAGCCACTACTCTCGCACTTTCATTGACCGAAAGTTTTGTGCATCTTGTGCCGTATTTTATACGGTAGAACACACCTTTTCGTTGGCAAGAAACACCCACTATCGAAAAATGGTTTCAATAAACCGACTAAAAACACTGAAGTCTCTTCTGCCATATTTCCAAAAATGAATTAGTTTTGGGAAAGCTGAGACCTACTGTTTCCATTTTGTCGTTTTAAGGGCCGCTCTAGTGTGCATGTATTCATTTGTCAAAAAAAAACAACACACGAATTTAAGGGTACAGGGTATTTTGGAGTCGGGACACTTGAACACAGTGCCCTTATTTGTTGAAACTTTATGATATTCCAAAATGAGCTTCTCACAAGAGCACATTTTTGATTTTCAAACCTGAAAATTCTTGCCGGCTCGAGGTCATTAGTTGTGTGCATACCCCCGCTTCTATCTTTAATAGTTTCGATTTGACTTTAGTATGCTGTGCGTGTGCATGGCGTATTGCGACTCTCTCTTGGGGCACTCTGACTCTCTGCTCAAACGAAAAAAAAATCTACAAATAAAATAAGTCTTTCAAGGTCAGGCGATCTCTCAGCGCGTTCTCTGCTCAGCTTACACGTTTTCAATGTGCACCGGTGACTTGTTTGTCTGTCCAGCTCAGATTTTATTATCCTATATCATTAAGACTCAAATTTTTACGTCAAAAGTCAGATGCTGTAATGGTGTTGCGGATGAAGTGCTTGTGTCTTATAGACTGGGTGTTGAGTGTTCGAGTCCGGGTGCTGACTGACAATTAAAATTTTTAATATTGTCCGGATGTAACGCATATATCTTGATCAGCATGACGAGCTAAGTTGATTTAGCATTGTCCGTCTGTTTCTACGCTATCTTCTCCGTCAGTTTTAAAGCTATCCTCACCAAACTTAACATGAAGTCTTTTGGTACAAATACGCTGCACATTTGTCGGAACCGGCCTAATCAATTGATTATAGCATATAGCTGTCATAGAAAAGATCGGTCGAAAAACTAAAAATAAATCGGGCTTGGTCTTCCCTCAACTGATTGTGTGCTGCTCTCGCGCTCGCCGGTTAGCGGCTGTTGTTGTTCACTCAGGCTAGTCGGTCTGACATCAACCCAATAACAGGCCCATTTCAGTCAAACGGTCCCAAAGTGTGAGTTATTTAAAGACCGAGAGACCAAAATGTTATTGAAAAAAGGTTGCTGTGAACAAAGTCAAGTAGAGCAGAGCGTAACAGGGCGAAAGAGAATGAGAGAGCACACACTATAGTTTGTCGCATACATACAAACGTGCATTAATCCCGGTAGCCAAAGAAGCACACACTGATAGCATTCATTCAAAAATTACCTTTTCAGCAAGCGATCTCTGCAAATAGGTTGGCAAAAGACCAAGAGCGAAAAAACCAAAACAAATGTGTTTCTCTCCTCACCCAACCGAACACTATCAGAGAGCGTAGTTAAAGGTTGCTTCCGTCCCTCCTTGTCAATATGCAGCACGAAACCGGTTTTTTTTAGACAACTGTAATGAGGGGACCGGTCGTTCCGACCTCTGGTTTGATCTGTTCTTTTCTTGGTAGGCGACTGATTTCTGCCTGTTTGATGAAGTGTTCGATATTGTTTTTGTTCTGATTTAAAGACTGGTACCAGAGAGAAGTGTTCCATATAGGTTTGTGTTACTATTTGAGAGAGCATGTCTTTTGTATCTACTTATTAATGTTAGTTTTATTAATGTTTGGTGATGTGATAAGGGGGTGATGTTGTTGTTCTTTTAGCTGTTTCGTCTGCGTATTCATTTCCTAATTATCATTCCTAATTCATTTCCTGATTAAGAGTGTTCTTATGGTTGCTGGGTAAAAGGAAGAGCTGTGGTCTGAATGGCATTAACACTTGATAGTGAGTCAGAGCATATGCATGTTTTGCCTGTCTTTTTAACTGAAATTTGTACAACGTCTAGTAAAGCTATTATCTTCATAGAATCTACAGATGAATAGCTGGGCAAAATCGAGAGCTTAGAAATTCCTCATTACGCTGAGTTAAGAAATCCAATCATTGCAGCCTTAGTTTAAAAATGCAAAATGGGGGAACACAGAGCTCCGGATAAAGAGGCTGTAATGCCATATTGAAAAGCAGTCGGATATCGCAGCAGAAATGTAACTTACGCTTTAGCAGGTACTAAAAGGTAAGTTCTGTGAAATTCTTGTTACGATTTTGTTTCTCTCGCTACACCGCATTAACTAAAAGCAGCTCCGAAGCTAACTCCCAAAAGTTTTGGGCATTTCTGAAACACCGACACATAGATTGGGTATTTTCTAAAACTACTGACCACTAAATTGGTAGAGACTTCCTAGGAGACCTAGGACAATGACTCGTTTTTTAGTTCGTTTCGGTTTGCCTTTCATATTTTAAATCAATTAATTTTTAGCACATTTCAAACCAATGTGCGTGTCGGGTTTTGCCTCTCCTAAGTAACATTTCGGCACCCCATGGCAAGTAACAAACTGCCGCTTTTCCCGGTCTCTCTTGTCAATTCATCCCCAGCATCGTCGTCCTCGTCGTCGTCTTCCACATCATCAGCGCCTTAAATGGTTTGCCATAAATTTGCACGCGCCTACACATTGTTGTTTCTGTTGTGTTCCCTTTTCTGTTATTGTTGGAGGTTGGGCTAAGCCAGCTTCCACTACCCTACATGTTGCTGCCGCTGCAGGCCTTGCTCCATTTCGCCAACTTAATGCCAACTAATGAATAATTAATAAGCCGAATATACACAGACTCTCATAACACACACACACACACATGTGGCCCGCCTTTATCAAGTACGCGCGACTGCTTCCGGGGGCCTTGTCTGTCTCTCAGTCCCCTCCAAGTTTAATGAAATGTGGCTAATTGTGCGTGTATTCATACGTTTAAAATGCTAATTTCAATATTAGTTTTTACCCCAAAAATTGTAATGCAATAGCTGCTAGCCACGTTCAGCAAATTGTGCGTAAGTTGATCATAAAAATCGAAAATCGATTGAGGGTCTGAGGCAGAGTGTGAACTTTTGCATAATTTCTTTTTATTTCACGCACGATTAAGTCGAGTTGGGTCTTGGGTGTGTGGAAACTACTTATAAACAGAAAACCTTCTAAGAAACTTATTTTTTGTTTTTTCCACAATTCGCATAAATAATTTATCAAAGGTCGTATAAATCTTTTGTGCTCAAATTAGGTTGAGACGCAATCTACGACACCGGAAGTTGACTGACAATCCACGTGCGAACACACCCACTCATAAAAAAGCCAACCAAACAGACAGACAAACAAACAGAAGTTGAGTGTTGGCAGTTGTAAGTTTTGAGGTTGCACATAAAAGAAATATATTTTTGCCTCGCCATGCTAACGAGGGGCCACCAGCCAACCCAAAACTAAGCTGCTAAATGGCTAGGAAGTAAGCGTCCCCTAAGCAGGATGAGCTGCAAAAAATGACCAAAAAGAGAAAACTTATTATATGTATATTTCGAGGGATATGAAACTGAAAACTAGTTGGCTAAGTGGGAGTCGGGATGGTCCTAAACGATTTCTAATAAACTTCAGAGAACTGCCGCCGCTCCCCCTCCCGACCAACAAACAGATCATATCCAAACTGAAAATCAAATGAGCTATAAATGCACACAAATTGCCCTAAACAGACAAGAAATCAAGCGACATCCAGTTGTCGTCTCATGAGGCGCATTTTGGTTTAACTGCTGATAGATATTTATGTGCCAAATTATTTATATTCCTCTCTAGTTGTAAACACATATTTCCTGATTCACACAAATGATGACCGGGGCAATCAACTTGGCTCAAAGATGGCTATTAAGGGGCTATTGAAAGGTTATATTCAAGTAGGTTAAATTATACTTAAAAGAATAGTTTAAGCATTCACAACTCAGCCTGATCCAAGGTAATCATTTTGTTTGGCTAAAGCATATTATGAAATAGGCTTAAGTACAGCCTTGTACAGCTTGTTAACAAGAACAACAGTTTCAATACAACAGCGTTCCTCAAAAAATAAAGTAATGTCAGCCAAAAAATTTTTTTTGTTCTTAGTATTAAGTCGGAAAGAAAATCTCTGGAAATCGCCTCGCATGAAGCTGGCATGAGAACTTGTTGATGATATGCGACAAAACCTTGTAGACATGATGTAGATTTTCCCAATTTCTTCTCAAAGAACTAAATTTCCATTGATTCAGAAATTCTGAGCTGCAGCTGCATTGGTAATACCAATGCCCACACACCAAAATACAAAAGATCTGAGACGTGCTGGTTAATTAAGGACAATAGAGAAAGGAGCAGTAGAATTCGCAGAAGTTACCACCCGACAATTTCTCTTATGTATCGGGACCTACAAGAATTACGTAAGTTTCTCTTAAAATCGATGTCCGCTTTTCCTTAGAGATGGGGGTTTCAAACGGAAAAGGTTGAGTCTTCGATCCGTTTTCGATACGTTTTCGCTATCAAGAAAGTACCGAGAATAGACCCGAACACGTGCCTTGAGAACTTACGTTTTGCTGCCACAAACTCAGCGACAGGTAATACTTTTTCAGACAGAAACAGACACTTTCTCTATTGTTTTGTTAGAAAAAATTTATAGAAAAGATCGAAAACGGATAATTAGGAGAGAGAGGGAGAGAGAGAGGATTGACACGCGCCGCAGACAAAAAAAAAACCTTTGCATTTGCCAGAGCTAGAGATGGGCGTACATCGAAAACTACGCGGGACTCCGGACTGACCAGAATGACTTAACATCATTGTGATTGCTTGATATTATGTTCGAATTAAAGAACTAGACTATTTTTATATTATTTGCAATTTAAACAATCCTCGTCTTAGTAGTCAGATGGGTATCGGGCGATATATTTGTCCCGCGACCATGTCTAACTTCTCTTTCTCAATATTGTGTATGTGGGAAAGAGAAGGGGGAAAATGAGAGCGTCCCAGTTAGCTGCAAGAATCCAATTGGATCTAACGAACTAGCCATAGCTGTTAGGTTTTGTATAGGATTTCGATGTTGGAATTACTCATACAATATATTTGCAGGTTTAATTCATTTAAAAGGTGGAATTTTCGGCGGGGCGGGGTCATCACACCCACAACGATCCAATATGAATCGTTAAATAAAAATTTGTCCTAAATTATTGTTGGCTATCACTTTGCTGTGTAGTCGTTGCTCATATATACATACATCTACATACATATGTAATTTGATTTGCAGCTGCAGGAGTAGCCCAGATATATTGAATTTTCGTTTGCTCATATCTTTACTACCGTTCATCCGATCTTTACCATTCTTTTGGCAAATCGAACCAAATTATTAGAAAATATGTCTAAAAGGTTCAAACCTTCTTTCTATAAAACTGTGGGAGATATAACGTTATTCGCAAATTGCGGGGGAAGGAGGGGGCGTGTCGCATATTGAAAATAAACTTGATCTGCCTGCAAGTATAAGAAGCATAAGTCCCATACATGTCAAACCTCTATCTCTTACCATCTCTGAGATCTGTGCGTTCATAGGGACAGACAGACGGTCAGACGGACATGGCTATATCGACTCGGCTGTTGATGCTGATCAAGAATATATATACTTTATGGGGTCGGATAGCTCCCATATGAACGATCGGTCGAAAACCTTGTTCTAGTGAGGAAAACTTTTTTGTTTTTAATGAAAACGTCCTTTTTATTGGCATATTCTTATGCTATATACTTTAACACATTTCTACAAAGTTTTATCAAAATCGGATGACTATAGCGTATAGCTGCAGTATGAATGATCGGTCGAAAAAGAAGTTCTAGTGAGAAAAACTTTTTTGTTTTAAATGGGATCGACTCCAAATGTCGTAATTAACAGCGTGTAATGCTTTTCCATGATTTCACCAAGTTTGGTCGAAATCAGACATCTATATAGTATAGATAGTTAGAAAAACTTTTTGTTTTCAATGGAAGCTGCAAGGGTATAGAAAACTTCGGTCAAGCCGAAGTTAACTTTTCCCTATTTTTTTTTTTTTTTGAAAACTTGTGTAGTCAGCATTCAAATTAATTCTTTGGTATAAGTTTTGAAAAAACTCGGGATCGAACTACCAAATACTTCAATGTCGTTTTACCTACCAATCTCTAAACAGGATAAAAAAAAGATCACCTTAAGAAGCAAACGAGTTGCCGGTGTACCAAATTGATATAAGCAAATTTGATTTGACATTTGCTTGTAAAGTTTGACATTTTTGACCAGAGGGTTCAGCCCTAGACCAATCGATATTCAAGAGAGTGTAAAATATAATATTGCTCAAAGGTTAAGCTACCCATCATCCCTTTTTGGACGACTAATTAAAAGCATAACCCTAAAACATGAAATACAAAAACAAATTTTTCCAAGGACCTACACAAAAGGGCAATAGTCTGCAGACTTGTCCTCGCAGGGCTCTCAAAATCAATTGAGTAGTCAATAGGGCAGAAATTATTATTATATATATATATACATATTTGAAACAACAATCGGATAGGCACACATACACACATACAAACACACACACATAATGGGACCCATTTATTAGACATGCCCTCTGACTTACCGGATCGCCGCGTTCGCCCTTCTGGCCTGCTTCACCTTTCTCGCCCGACACACCTTTGGGTCCAGGCTGTGTGGCGCCTCGGAATGTGCTCATCGAGTTGCCCATTAAGGATTCCTGTTTTGTTGGGAAGGCAAGCATAGTAATTTGTTAAATATTTGCTTGTTGTACAATTTATTTTCGATACATGTATTTTTGGCCCATTTTTTAAGCAGCAGGCGGCCCCTTTGATGAGGGACACACACACTCACACACACAAAATACATGTGCGGAAATTTGATTAATGATCTTTTGAGGGCGCTGGGCGGGGCTAATGATGCCGAGCGGTTCTAGTCCATTAAATTGTGCCGGCCATTTTTGGTTTGTTTATGTTTTCTTTTCTGTTTTTTTTTTTTGTTTTTTAGTTGTACGAACATAAAATGAAATTGTTAAATGTTTATACCTTGAAAGTCCTGGTAGGATTCCAATTTATCTGTTATTTATGTGTTGATTATTACAAAAATATATCATTTGTGGTACGAGTTGTTTAACAAACAAATTGGCGTGAAATTAAAGCGTATTATTATATGATTTTCGATAATGATATACAAGTAAGGAGGGAGCAGTAAGTGGCACACAAATTGCAACTTTCACAGGGCTCATGTGTACATAAAAATATAAATTATGGAACTTTTAAATAAAACATCTGATAAAAATGTTGTCCGCGTGTCAACAATCAAAAGTTGTTCTAATAAACATAAAAGCATTTCCGACCTAACGCCCTTGCACGATGATGCTGGCACAGGGTTTCAATGAGTTTTTTTTTTGTGTGGCAGAATAAAGGGGTCGACTTGGGATGTTGGCTGTAATCTGAGTGGGAAATTGTACTAAGATAATGGATTATGTTGGTACTACCTATTGCAATTCTTTTCAAATTTAACCTATTATTGATGTTGTCTTGACTGACGGATAGGTAATCAAGTACATACAGCCCAAACGGAACGATGTAAAAAGCTGATACTTGTATTCCCAAGATTCCACTCGTGAAATTTGGCACCTAATCTGGCTTTGAAAAATTTCACCTTAAGGCCTGTATCCAGATGTAAGTTAATTCGGTGTAAAGTAAAATTTTCATACAAAAATGAGCGAAGAAAATGAGAAATTAAATTTTGCTTCAAAATTTGTACGAAAATTTTACTTTAGATCGATTTAATTTACATCTGATGCAAAATTTTATTCCTAAATTTCTTCTGTCAAAACTTTTGGGTAATTTTTATTCCATTTGGATACACTGTAAATTGGAAATATTTAAGTATCTCTAGCGAAATCGCTCGTTCATGAGAAATCCATTTTTGATATCAATGCTTTTCTATGTGGCTTATTTTTGGACCCAATGTATACCGTAATGCAAAGTCCTCAGCAAAAAATCTAGTATTACTCTTTGGACAAATATTTATGCTCAAATTTAGTCGGTTGATGATCAATCACTGCTTAACAATGAATGCAGATTTAATAATAGCTTTTCTGACAGCGCCAACGATATTGATGCATATGTGATATTGCAAGGAAAGAAGATGCTGGAATTCATTAACATTTTTCATGCACATAAACGGCGTAGAAGCAATGAAAACATTCTAAAGTTGTGGTCAGAGTCAGATTTCAAAAGTTGAGCTTTCTGATCCATCTACGCAGGCTGGCGTGGGACGCCTATTCTCTGGCGTGAAAATTATTGTCCATCCTTATAGAAGTCAAATGGTCCCAACCATATTGAATGAACCCAACCGATTAAATTCTGTGTGAAACTCGGTAAATCTGCAACAGAGTCGCTTGATATTATAGAGCAGGCTTACCCAGATGTTGCTTTAGGAAGAAATGGTGTGTTTCGGTGGCACTAGGCCTTTTTGGAGGGCCGGGAAGAGGTCGCCGATGAATACCGTGCTGGAAGACCTTCGACTTCGACAAACAACGACAATGTGACTCGTGTGCATAAAGTTATGAACTCAGACCGTCGACTATGTATTCGTTTAATTGCCCAGAGGTTAAATTTACCAAAAATGTGGTTCATGATGTTGTGACGGAGCATTTGAGCATGCGCAAGGTGTGCGCGAAGATGGTCCCAAAAGTGATCACTGACGACCAGAAATTGCGGCTTACACCGCCTTTCTTGTGTACAGCTACCTGACCAAGGCCGGCATTCCAACGCTTCCACAGCCGCCCTACAGCCCAGATGTGGCCCCTCCGGACTCTTTGTTTGTTTCCTCGTCTGAAAAGGCCGATGAAAGACAAGCATTTTGAGACGACAGACGTCTTCAATGCTTGGAAATCGCGCTGGCAGCGCTGCATCGACACAGAAGGAGCCTATTTTGAAAGCTTTTAAAGAATTGTAACGATTGGCTCAACAAATTTTTTTAAATCGACTCAGTCCTATCACTTTCCGTACAAACCTTGTAGATGTTTTTGAAATATCCGGAATTCCTAGTCGTTGCAAAGGGAGCAGGTTCGGTACTTAATTAGCTTAGTCAAACTAAAAGGTTTTGAGTACGATGGTGCTAAGACTTATGAAACTTTTTAATAGGGCCACTTTTATCGGCTAGTCATTGAATAAATCTTTGTATTTTAATAAAGTTTAAAATCTAAAATTGCCTTGTATAACTTTTTCGATCCTTACTTCTTCATTTGAAGTCTTCTTCTGCTCTTACTTTATCTATAGCAGATAGCTGTCAGTTATCGTGTAACCGATTTCCTATTAAAGTTTACAATTTTTTTATGAAAAGTAAGAGGAATGTCTGTGGTAACTAGATCAGGTCATCTCTTTTGACGAATTTCATCCAGTTGTCATTGAGCAATCGGTTTTAACTGCTTAAAGAATTGTGACTTTTAGCAAACCTTATCTAGTAACCGCAGGCATGCTTTTCTCCCCCCATATAAATTTGAAATTTTTAAATTAGAAAAGCCAACGACTACACGTAAAACGAAGTGAAATTCGGAACTGTTTTAATTTTTTAATAGTGAGTTTCCTTGTCTATATTTAAACTCACTTTCTAGTTTCAATCATCTTACTTAAGTACTTCTCCCTAGCTTTTTCTAAATTATCCTTAATATATCATACCCCTTACAACATCCTTGCACGTGGTATCACACCAAAACAACAGCAACAACAATCCGAAAAGCTTTTAAGCGTCGCTACCAAATGCTGCCGCTGCGATAATGATAATAAACCGACCCCCGACATTAAACAACGGGTGGCCGCCTAAGCGGCTGTCTGATTTAACTGGCGCATCGCCGGTCATAAGTAGCTTGACACTTTCATAACCGTAACAGTGCGATAATGATTACGGCCGCCCGCAAACCGCTCAGCCACCCAAACAGACGGCAACATACGGCGCTGAAATGCGGTGAACGAACAGCAGAAAGAAATGTTTCCTTCTTGCCTCAAAGGGTTAGAAGTCACCGCGATACGAAGGATATGCGAGATGCGTGTTACCGCATTTAACCGCGCAAACTGAGCGCCATACCCTGATAACGGTAATTGCCACAAGCTGGAGCAGTGCTCCGGCATGCCAACACACCAGTACCAGAGTTGGTGCCTCCGGCTAGGCTTGACTTGACTTTGCCTCAGCTCGATGACTGCCGACTGCTTGCGTGCTTAAGATACTTACTCGTACGTTTCGGCATTTTTGCGAGATGTTCGCGTTGTACCTTTGTGTGGTTTTAAGATTATTAGCAAAGATAACCCATTTGTGGCAAGCGACAGAACGTGCAGAATATCAGGCAATGCCTGGCGTGACGCCATACCCATCCGGAGTAGCAATTTTTCACAGTTGCAGCAAACAGCAAACAGCCAAAGGAAGGGAATTAGTTGAGGCAAATTGTGCGGCTTGTAAAACATGACCGCGAAACCGGCACGGACTTACAATTCATAAAGATGTGCGTGATTGAAATCAGAGGCCCAGAGACCAGCAATTGCGAGTGCGCCTCTGTTCGCCCATTTTGTAAAAGTTGCAATTTAGTGGCCCATAATTGACAATGAAAAGGTTTTATATAATTCATTCGTTCGGTTTTCCGAACTGCAAAATACGCTTGCCAGGCTGGGAATAACATGGAATAACAAACATATAATTTATACGATTAATCAAATCATTCTATTTCCATGTTCGTCACCAAAAATGCAAGAGTATTAGAGCTTAATAAGTCTAAAAAACAAAACTCTTATTAAATGTGAAAACTAAAAGCTACTAACATGCATGACAAAGCTCGTGGTTGCTGTACAAGGTTTTGGTTTATTTTTAATTATCCTTTTTGCATATTTCCAAAGCGGATTAAATAAGTTTTTGCAAGTATTGCTTGATGAAAGCATAAAAACTAAATTGCATTGAAGCAATCTGTTTTAATAAATTCTGGAATTAACTTTTTAACTATTTTTTTTATCTATCAAATACCGAAGATACAAGATCAACATATCCTAAAACTCGGCTATGAACATGAATATAAAAGAAGCAAAATCTCTTGCCTCGTCAATGGATGAAACGTAGATGTGAACTCAATTCCAACATTTTAGAGGGGAACACCGCCCTGCCTGCAGTTACCGGCTACGGACTTCTACCCCTTTTCAAGTTTTCATTTACTCTAGAAAACCTACATCGATGGCTTCAAATTCGATGGTGTTTTAGTTACACTCCAAAGATCAGAACATCAGATGGAATTCGTTGCAGTCAAGCAGCCCCAACATGTTTGCTATAACCATTTTCTCAAACAGTCCAGTTAACTTAAGACTGCCACGAGATGGCTCCGTTGTCAAATATTTTCCCTCCCATTTGGGTCCCAGGACCCAAAGATACGATATATAAACTATAGGTTTGCAGGCTCAGACAAAAGGAAATGCCTATAAAGACTTCTTCAGCAACTGCCGAGACAAAAAAGAAACGAAGTCTGTCTCACACCTCTATTTTGTTTCATTTTCTGTTTGATAGTTGAGCTTCTTTGGGTGGAAGGAACTCTCCTGTGATTAGGGGGCGTATGTAGTGAGGTAAAGTTGCTGAGGTGAAGTGGCTAACCCAGCGCGATTCTGGCTTACTGCGTCCCAAGTCGACTCACACCTCCCAGTGGTAACCCCTGGTAACAGAACGAAGCACCCGCAAAGCAGCTGACTAACGTGAGCGGCGATCCCACCCTAGGATAAATAGGCGGCGGTACTTCAGGCTTGGCACCCGATTATCTTCTAAATCATCCGCCAATGAAAACTGCAAAAACAATGCCTCGGAAATGGACCCCCATCGATGACGACCTACGCAAGCGTTTAAGGACCATAATTTTAGGATATGAACCTGATTCTCGGGACTCGATACTTGATAGTCAGCATTTGATATTCTGTACTCAGATACTCAGTTCTCGGATCACTGTGTTCGATACTCAGTACTCCCCAAACAACAATTGGAAGATCATTTTATGAAAAATAACCTTGATGAGTCTTTTTCGAGCCCTTTTAGGGAATCAAATCAGATTACTCTCTTGTACGATTAAAAGAAAACTCGAAAATGACTCATACATACCCAGCAAGCAAATGTGCGTTTTCTGACACTTTATGAGCATTCCCCGAATAATGTGCAAAAAAAGAGCCTGGAATGAGCGTTTTTTTTCTATGAAAACGGTCACACTTTATGTGGAAGATTTCTGAGTCTAATTTGGCTCTTTTTTTTGACACAGATATAAGGGCTTTCACCCTCCCAATGAAGCATTTAAAAACCTCATAAAAGACACATAGAAGTTACTTTTCTAGGCACTTAAAGCGAAACATCCAACCAAAACAAAATGTTCGATTACCTGCCGACTTCAACTCCGAAAATGTTAAGTCATAAGTGCTTTTTATGAGCCCTTGCTTAGAGAGCACTGAATAGGCTCCGAAAACGATCAAATTTTTGTGTTTATCACAAAAAATCTCTTAATCTAGGGTCATTTCAGACACATAATTTGGAGCCCCCCAGCTTTGCTTGCTGGGTAAGCTCAAAATGTAATTAATTGAAAAACAACTAAAAAGAGTCGCAAGTGGCTCGAAAATTGGTCGAAACTGATCAGAAGTACGGCCTTAAAACGAATCTTCAAGAAGAGTCGCGGCTAGGGTATCATTTTTTCACCGACATAAGTCTCTTTTATGATTAGAAAGCGAGCAAATTTATCCCGTTTTTAATCAGACCGAGGACTAGAAAAAGATTCGAATGCGATAAAAAATTTGATAAAATGTTTGCTGGGTCGATGCTCAGTTTTCGGGTCTCAGTGTTTTATACTCAGCTCTCGGGTCTTAGTATTCGATACTCAGTACTCGATGCTCGGTTCTCAATACTCCATTCTAAATACTCCAGTGTTGATACTCTCCGTTTGCGCTACTCAGTTCTCGATTCTCAAAATTCCATAATACTTCACAAGTGCATACGTGGTAAAACGCTATTACCCTTTAATCCTAATTAAAACTACTGCTCACTAGTTTTGCCAACTAGAAAGTCATCAAATGAATGCAAACTCCGGAAATAAATTTACAATATTTCTGAACAATTTTCGAAATAATTTTGTGAAGACTTCTTAAAATTACTAGTATATCTAGGATGTACGATCTAAGAGCCAAAATTATGGTAAGCTGCAACCTAATCAACAGCCTGCAAGATAAGATGGCTCACCTTAAAGCCGAATTTGTTCATTAATTTAGGACTTAGCATAAATTTTCGAAACCTTGTACAACAACCAAAGAGCTTTGCTTACAAACTCAAAATACTTAAACAAATTCAAGTTGTTTTTTTTTTGGTTTATTATCGTTTAATTTTCTCATACTTACATCGTAATTCTCTGGCAAACCAGGCGGACCCGGTGGTCCCGGTGGACCCACGACTCCGGGCAGACCGTCGACGCCTGGCTCGCCTTTTTGTCCCTGGACACCTTCAGGACCACGAGTGCCGCGAGCTCCGGGCACGCCAGTGGCTCCCTATGAAAATGCAAAACAAACGGAAAGAAAACGTCGCCATTGACGACCAAGAAATAAATCACATTAGTGGGCGTATTTCGAGTTCTATTCTAGCCAAGGGGTCGTCTACGGGTTGGATACAAATATTTCAAAAGGGGCTGTTTTGGTTTTTAGGCTTTAACTGGCTGCGGTCGATTTACATAATCGTTGCGTTTTAGTCCGAGCTCATTAATCTACTGGGGCAAGCCGAAAAAACAGAGAAATGTGTCTCACAGTGTTCTTAATCTCATGCAAAATGGTCACGCTGTGAGCCATTTGCGTGTTTCTGTTGCTTATCGTCGTCTTTTGAAATTAATTGCTATTAGTTAAGGGATTAGCAGTACGGCAACAAAATTGTCGCAGGAATTTCCGGTATGCGCGCCGGGTGGAAGGATTCGGATTTGGGTGGGTCAACAAATTGTTGGACTGACTTTGCCAAAGGCAGCGAGCATATTTTTGTTGTTTATGGACCGCAGAATGCTGGGCATACCGCCTTCCTTTTGATGTATTGCAATGTATTGAAGAGGCTGCGTTCCACAGGTTGCTTTAAAAGGTGACCCCAAAAACAGTTCAGAATGAATGGAGGAGGCAAGTGCTTTTCTTGGGGAATTAAATGCAATTCAACTAAAATTTTTACGATTTTTGTTTTCTCTCGGTAGAGTGATAAGAGCCAGAGCGGGAGCGGGAGCGGGAGGAGTGGGCCATCATCTTGTTGTAACATTGTGTACTTTGCCTTTGACCCGAGCATCACATGTAGTAAATGGCAAGTACACAGTCAAGTGTAATACATACACAGACGATTCTTTTTGCGTGTGTGTGAGTGAGTGTGTGTGTGTGTGCTTGCCAAAGACGTTCCCAGTTGATGAGATAATATAACGACTAGCACCCAGAGAGAGGGAGGGTGGGAGGCCGGAAGAGTGGATAAGTGTTTAAGCGTGAGCTGCCGCATAAAGAAATTTTCGTTACGTTTCTCGTTTCCTCTTAACTTTTTTTCCATTTCCGGTTGCACGCACATTCACACTCACACACTGCAAATTATGATGTTTGACATAGGAAAACATTCGGGCTGAGCTGAGCTCTTACTCACTCACTCACTCACTCTTGAAGATTAGACGATGTGTGTAATGAAATTGAAAATGTGTTAGTTTCATGTCAAATATTGCCCTTTTATCAAACCCGTTTGTAACTCGAAATTGCTATTCAGTGAGGCAGAGACAGAGAGGGACGAAGGAGATGTACTATCTGTACTTACCGTATGTCCAGGAACTCCGGCCTTCCCATCTTTGCCTTGAGCACCGGGCGCGCCGCGCAACGTTTCGCGTAACGATTCATTGTCCTTGATGGCTTCCAGGATATCAGACGCATTACAAGTACATTCGCCAGTGTATTTCTGCAGAAGAAAATAAAAATGTGAGCTAGATTTTAATATAGTTCAAATAGTAAGTGACAATTTTGTTTGACACATGTCAAGCAATTGCCTTGGCAACAAAATATTTTGCATCGAAATGTATGACGGTGAGGATTTTGTTTAGAAATCAACGAGGTTAGTGACATTTGGAAAGAATATAAAATGGATTCTACAGTTACCTATTCACATTGAGAACTTCTTTCAAAAGAATGTTTCATTAAATTAGAGCAGAGAAGTTACCTCTGGCAACTGAGGAAATATGTGTATACACTGAGAGCTATCAAAAGATTTTCTTTTTTTTTTTTTGCTCGGCCGCGTACGTCCCAGCAGGCAGTGGCAGAGAACAGCGAGTTTTGTCACTTTTTCCAAGCTTTGATTTGTTTACATTTGCTTTTGGCGGAGGTAACTATTTTAAAACAGTTTTTAGACTAAAAAGGTTTTAAAAAGGGTTATTGCTTCATTTTACAGTCCAAGGAAAATATCAAGAAAAGAGACGATCGATTTTTCTTGCATTAGAAATGTACCAAAACCTTGAGGGACTCTATTCCAATTTTAAACGTTACAGTCGGCCTGACCCGAAAGCACCCGAAAAGTATGCAACTTTGTTTATTAACAGACACTGCAAGCTGGTGCTTTAACGGAATCATTTTGCAAATTCTGACTTTAGCTCGCTTTAACTCCGTAACTACCCAATATATTTTATTATACTCCCGACTTTATTACATGTTTTTTACGATTTCTAGTGGAATTCCAAATTTTTAGCTGTTTAAAAGTAACAGAATTTTGTACAACGTATTGAACCACTGTACATTGTTCAGAAAGCCCGAAAATGTGGCATAAAGTCCAAGAATGGAGGGAAATACCGGACTGAATTTTAGCACAGATTAGGCTTAGAGCAAATCCTTATTACGGAAAATATTTTAGCCTGACCGACCGACCGATACTTAAAGTTCGCGATGTTCGTGTCGAATAATTTCAGAATGAACAAGAGCGTAAGTTAAGGTAAGTTAAAGCCGTTACTCAGGAAAAAATGTTTAATAGATTTTCTCCGAAAAGTATGCATTGATTTTAAAAACCTTGATAACTCTCCATATCACTATACACCCTGTTGCAGCGAAAATATACTTTAGAAATGACCCACCGTAAGCTGTTGAGCAGGTCGAGTATAGCATTGCCTCATACTTGGTTTCTTCCTAACACCAGAAAAATCTGAAGTTATGGCCCAAAAACCGCTTTTTGCATTTTTTTCTCATATAAATTAAAATAGCTCGGGCAGTCTGGTTTTTAATAGACTTTGAAATTCCGAAAGCGACGAGAGGAATCTAAATCTGATTTCGATTATATAGATCTGATTTCGAGCAAACTTAGTGAAATCATGGGGAAGGGATAGCAAACTAAGAAATAGCTCCCATTGGAACGATCGGTCGTAAATCTAGTTTTAGTAAGAAAAACTTTTGTGTTTTTAATATAAACGACTCCAAGCTTCGTATTAATTGGTTTTCAATGCTTTTTTATAATTCTGCTAAGTATGATGAAAATCGGATAACTATATACAACCAGCTCCCATTTGCACCTTATTTTAAGTATTTGGACATGTCAACGGCGTGAATTTCACATTGAAATTGTTTAAGCATATATGTGTGTGACATAAAGTTCTATGGTAACTAGATAAAGTCCAATAAAATTGTACGAATTTAAGTCAAGGCAATCACAGTGGCCGTTCTCAATTCGTAAAATATTTTCAAATTTTGTAGACTACATCTAGTAGCCACAGATATAAGTGCGATTTTTCATATAAAACAGCAAGTATTTGTTGTAAACTCAAGTGTTCACGTGCTGAAGTCGCAAAAGTAAGGTGAAAATGGGAGCATGGCTGATATACAAGAGATGGGTCTGAAAATAAGGCTTAGGTAAAAAAAACTTTTTTGTTTTTAATGGTAGCGTCTTAAAAATTTTGTATTAGTGTGTTTTATATGTAAAGTAAAATGGCTTGTCTAGTTGACACAGCCCCCCAAAGGGCCAAAGCCGAGCTTCTCTCAATCTCTTGGCTTGTGCGCTTCTAATTTTCGCGCAAAAGAAAGGGAGATACACTTTAACGCCGAATCTGAAAGTCAGCATGAGAAGCTTTTCATGGCTAATTACTATAAAGCTGGCGCCAACTGCAGAGAGGCGTGACCGGGTGTAAAGTTTATTCAAAGAAAAAACTTTTCCATTAAATGTTCCGAGGCGGGATCGAACCCACGACCTCTTGCACAGCGGTCGCGCACACTAGCCGCTGAGCCACCCGGCCACGTTTTATATGCTTTCACCTAATTCTACAAAGTCGTGTAAAAATCGGATGAGTTTAGCATATAGCTTCTATGAGACCGATAGGTCGAAAAATGTGTCAAAGTAAAAAAAAACTTTTGTTTTCTTTAACTTGGAAAAGTCAAAATGACATTTCAAAATTTGGTACATATTCTTGAACAGTCTGTCTGACCGTGTATGTCTGTCGGTTTGTTTATCCGTCAGTTCATATAAACAATCAAATTTCGGAGATAGTCGGAGTTAGAGGTTCGACATGTTTGGGACATAAGCTTCCACACTTCTTCTCAAGTTTGTTTTTAATTTTTCCCACGGCCTCGGTTCCGGAGATCAAAATCTTTTAATGAAAAGTGTGATGCCAGTTGGACTTAATATGCCAAACTGGAGCCTAGTGTAAAAATTCAATCTAAATATAAAATACTTACAGCCCCCGCACTGGTTGTCTCCACAAAGGGCGGATACGCAGCCGCTTCACCTTTAGGTCCAGGTGGTCCCGGCGGGCCGGGCGGACCTCGTATGCTATCTCCTTTAGGTCCGCGTTCACCCCTCTCGCCCTTGATGCCGCGATATGCTGTATGGATTAAAGTGAAGAGAAGCAAAGTAATGAAAATCATTGCATTTACAAAGTCCCCTCTTATTTAGGGTTCGATTGGATAGCTGCACTTACGTCTTTCGTGCGTGTATTGCGTGTGTCCGGGGGGCGGCATACCACTGGCGTCGTACATGTCAGTTGCCTGTGGAAATAGAAATGAAAGGTTATTGAAAACTCATCGAGTCAATTGGCTTTGCATTCACATCGAGTGCATTTGAGTTATGAACTAATTATAAATATATATTTAATTATGCAAAAAGCACCACAAAGGCCACACAGTGTTGACCAATTGAAGAGATTTTGTGATGAAATGTCAGCAAGAATCACAATGCACTTAGGTGGCAATTGACTAACCTCATCGAAACTATTCCAAAATAATTCATTCTCATCAAGGTCTTCGCTCTAAATAAATAAGAACAAAATAATGAAATTAAAATAGATAAAGGGAACAAAGGGAATGGTTACAAAATTACCGTTTCATGATCTATGACCTCACCCTGAATAGAAATGAGGATGGAGGAGAAAACAAAAAAAGATATAAATTGTAAAATATAAAAAAAAAACCAAAAACATACCTCACCAGAGCCATTCTCTAAGAGTAGATCATCCGTATTGGATATCTCATTATCCTCTTCCTTCAAACAATGGGAAATAAAAATGTCAAATAACAAAAATTAATTAATAATACTTTAACTAAAATTGGGTTTAATTAAAAGAATAAGCTAATCAAGTAGAAAATCAAATTTTGGCAAGTTTACTTAATTTATTTAACGAGAACAGGGGTCGGCAATGCCAGCAGAAAGGTTGCTACTGGCGACTGAGAATAAAATTTTAGTACGCAGAGCTTAGAAAAACGTTGCGATTTAGTTTTGAGTGAACACAGAGCTTTAATCTTTTCTCTGCTGACTCACAAATACTGATAAAGACTTTGCAAATCTGTCGACTTCTCTGCTCCCACTGCCGACTCCTTAAGTATAATCTCGAAGCCCACTTTCTGACCAATGACAGCTAACCAATGTTGTCAGAAGAGGTTCAATTTAAGTAGGTAAACTAAATGGAAATATTACAATCAACTTCCCCTTAAAAAACCCATAAATACAAATACGCTTGCAATTGATAATTAACCACATCCATTTGTCTATTATTTTGACTTAGCCTCCCCCTATTTAATGCATGTTCAAACGATTATGTACACACCGCAAACTAAATCTCCTCTCACTTATTCACACTTAATACAGTTTTAATGTAATTTATCAATAAAGTCGATTGTTTCTATTCACTAATTAATTGAAATCCAAATTTCATTCGATTCATTTCAAACCCGAACTTACCGCTGCTGTGGGGGCGACAGTTGTCTTTGGTGTGGGCATGCATGTGATGTTTATGGCATCCGGATTACCATAAACATTGATTTTTGCTAAATGTCCCTGCGTTGAAATATTCATATAATTATGTTTATGTTTATGTTTTGTTAGAAAAAGTACACGGCGTATAATGAGTGGAATAATTTTCGAAAGGCAACGGCAGCACTCACACACACGTGCATTATAAATCAATCAATTTATATGCCTAAATCTGATGTTAAATGCAGACATCCCCACCATATCCATTCGCTCAAATGATAATTGCAGCAAATCGAAATTTATTATTGATGTTAATTTCCAACAGCACTCGCCACCAGGGCCAACTAATGTTCTGAGGTTTTGAGTTGGAATTACAATTAAGCATACATACATATTGCACATTAGCCAAAGAGACTACCACCAGATACTTAGATCCAGGTAAGGAGTCGACCCCAACCGCAAGGCACTAAATGCTATGGGCATGAACCACAAAACAATGTGAAATGGGAATGGCCAGTGGATAGGGAGGCGCACACTCAATGCACATTTTGTCCATAAACTCGGCTCTTGCAAAATAAAAATGACAGCAAACACTCAGGTCCTGGGGCCACTGCCCGGGCAGCAGCCAGTTGTGGCGGTTGTCGTTGTTGTTGCTCGTTGTTGTGCCCTGTGAATGATAGTAATGGCCATGGCGCTTTTATGCTGGCCTAAGTTAAAAAGTTTTGTCTGAGACGACGCTAACTCGTTGAGTTTCGGGTTAAAAGCGTGCTAGTAGCAAAGCTTCACAATGGCTTCAAATTCGCCAAGCCAGAAACACAAATAGAATAAGAAACATCTATGTTAAATTTAGTTTATGCGGTGGAGATATAGCAATTTGATCATGTTGAAAAGATGTAGAACTATCAGTATTGACTGCTTTTCAATTGAAATCAGGGAATAAAATTTTTTATTTAAGCTAAAATTAAGATGCTCTGCAATTCTATATAAATTGGGTACACTCAGAGAAAAAGGTGTAGAGTTTCATACTTGTATCAAGAATGTTTGATGTCAGAAGTTCGATAAGAATGAAGATTCATGATCCAGGAGCTAAATTCTTGATCCCATTTTTCTTGAGAGCTTTTAAACTTAAACCAAGTACAAAATATATTAGGCACTATAAGTTCCTTGGAGTGGTAATTGAGTAGAACATACAGCGTAAAAAACACATGGGGGAAAAAGTGACACAATGAAGGCAATCAACTCATGCTGGAAGTCACTGCTTGGTAAGCTAGAAGTAGCTCTTAATGTGAAATATAAATACTTCACGGCAACGTCCAAGGCAATAATGTTTTACGCTGCTTAAATATGGGGCTAAAAAAGGTATTCGCCAAACTATGCTCTGCATATCGAAACAGGGCTTGGTCCATTATATTTGGACGCACTGCGTTTGTTCTTTAATTACATACAAAAGGTTATGAGTATGCCAGATGAGGCAATAAAGCTCGCGATCGCAACCAGACCAGACGTATTTTCTGAGTCGTTTGGAAGATGTCTGCTGAAGGGAGCTTTTCCAAAGAGGTGGAAGCAGCAACGGCTAATCCTGCTGCCAAAAGGAGGTAAGCCAGCCGATGACCCGTCAGGATACCGACCGATCTGTCTCCTAGACACAATGGGGAAGATTCTGGAAAGGATCGTGTATACTCGACTTTTGGCAGTAGACGATCATAAAAGGCCATATCTGAATCCCAGTCAAGGCGGTTGACGATATTGCAACCAAGTCAATTGAGGGAACCAAGGCGTTACAGCGTGACGGCAGGCGACCCACAGGGGTCGGTCCTTGGAACACTTCTATGGAACATAATGTATGACGAGGTGCTAAGAGTACAACTACCCCAAGGCTACAAGCTGATCGGGTTTGCTGATGACCTAGCGCTCGCAGTTGTAGCAAAGGAAGTTGGACAGCTGAAGTCAGTTGCAAATGCGGCGATAAGACGAGTGGGCAGTTGGATGAAGGAAGCGCATCAAGAACTAGCTGGTCAAAAAACGGAGGCGGTGCTTATCACAAGCAGGAAGAAGATAGAGTTAACGAACATACTGGTGGACAATGTACTTGTGAAGTCGAAGGAGTACATAAAATACTTGGGTGTGATGCTGGACAACAGGATGAGCTTTCGACCCTATGTCGAGTATGCTAGCCAAAAAGCTTCGAAAATACAGAGAGCCCTTTTGTGGATGCTACCCAACGTAGGAGGGCCCAGAGCTGGAAGGCGGCAACTACTGGCTAGAGAAGTTACCTCGGTGCTGCTCTATGCCGCACCAATATGGGTGTCACGGATGAGGAAGCCATAGTTCTGGCTAGCATGGTACCGGTGGATATACTGGCACTCGAAATGAAGGAGATCTACGAAAGGCGAGCAGTGATGGAAAGTCCGGTGGCGACCGACGCCAATTGAAAGTCGGAAAGAGTTGTGTCTATGGCTACATGGCAGGCGCGGTGGAATACGGCCACAAACGCAAGACTAATTCCAAACCTGGAGGAATGGATAACAGGACGGAGGGGGAATTAAACTTCCACCTAACTCAGTTTTTCACTGGCCATGGAGGACATAGAGAATATCCGCACAGGTTCAAGCACGAAGACACACCGGAATGTCCTGCCTGCCCAAACGAGAACGAAAATCCACATCACGTGTGGTACCGCTGTGTAAGATACAGGACCAGACAAGAGTTTGTACCACCCATCAAGGACCCCGTCAGCTACATGCTAGACTCAGAATCCAACTGAAGAACCATTGGCGAGCTCATTATAGGCATCCAGAGCGATCTGAGAAGATGCAAACGAGAGCGACGCACAATGCAGAGTGCCTAAAATAGGCAACACATCGTGATTCGTATATACATAGCTTCGGTGTTTTTTGTCCGATCTTATTGATCTTTTCAGAATGGATAGATATTGGGCATTACATGATATATATAAAATCTCGAGGGTCTAACTTAAAAATTGTGGCTCTGACAGTTTTTTGCGCTTAGGGGGGGGAGGGGGAGGAATTTGCCAAATCTGAAACAAACTCGACTTGAATCTGGTATACACCTACCTACATGCAAAAAATTGTGGCTCTATCTCTTATAGTCTCTGAGATCGACGCGTTCAGACATGGCTAAATCGACTCGGCTGTTAATGCTGATCAAGAATATATATACTTTATAGGGTCGCAAATGCTTCCTTCTACTTGTTACATACTTTTACACAACTCCATGATCCCCGTTTTCCCATTTTTAATAAGAACAGGGTCTAAAAATTAACCGTAAAACATCAGCCTAATATGTGGAGCTCGCAACGAAATGTTACCTCTCAACCATAAGCATCACATGGAAAAGACAAACATGCAATGCACCTTTGCAACCTCGGAGCTGTTGAAGATGTGCTACATTTGATCGCAATGTGCCCAATTCTTAGCGAAATCAAAAATCTGCACCTTCAGCAACGCTTCCTGAATACCATAGAAGTTAAGGACTGGCTAAATGGAAAAGATTGAAAGTCGCGCGCAAACTTCATTTTCCAAGCTCTCAAATATCTCAATGAACTGTAATCATACATGTACATATTTAAGAAAACATTAAATATCATAAATCTGTCTGATGGCTATAGCCATTGCCGCACAAATTATTGATTTAAACACTATTTCTATTAATATTAATCATTGTAAGCTTCACGTTGTAATAAAACCTACCTACCTGCCTACCTATATTTCTATCAAAATTTCAGCTTGCTTCACTTACTATGATTTTCCTCTGCGCATAAACTATTTAACACTTAGCCTGTCCAACTCACACACACACTCGCATACATAGTTTGGCCCCATCAATAGCCATGGAAGTAATAAGAGCGTCATGTAGCTGTATAGCTTGTTGCTGTTGCTGTTGCTGCCATTGAGTGCGGATATTAAAGATTTTTTGCTCTCTTTGCTTCTTGCATTTGCTTTGGTTTTGGTTTGTTTTTGATTTTGGTTGAAGAAAACTATGCGCTAAACAAATGGCAATAGCATGAAAGCAATGTCCGTGTTCGTGTCCGCGTCCGCGTTCTTGTTCTTGTCCGTGTGGCCCAGTTTTGTGTTCAAGCACGTGCTTCTGTCCATGTCGCGCTGTCTTTTGGCTCTGTGTTTGTGTGCGTAAATGTGCAACAAAATTAGCAGCAAGGAAATTCACTTGAAACGGAAATTAAGTAGCAGGAAGTGGCATTTTTGGGCATGCCTCGGTTGTTGTCCTTCTTATTATTACCTGCGCAGTAGTGTGCGGGCATTTTTCTTAATCCAATTGACAAAAGGAGCGCAAGGATTGCACTTAATAGAATATTCTGTGCGAAATTCATTTAGAAATGAAAAGCTGGAATTCACTACGTAAAGAAGAACGAAGATGTGTGTCAAAATAATTAATGTTTATAAAGGAAATAGGGAACTATGATGTCAAATAAATGGACAAGACTATTTTCTAGAAGCATTCAAGAAGAAACTGCATAAAAACGCTTAGCAGAGCACAGCTTAAACGCTTCAAACAGGTAAATTTTTGTTCAATTTTGTCTTATGCGATGTAATACTTAAATTACCCAAGGAAGGAAATTTCCAAATTTCGACCAAAGAAATCAAGAAAACTATCAGAAGAAGATTAAAAATTTTGAGTATTATAATTGGTTAGTCACTCTAAAAATTTCTATAAGAATAGATTGGTATTTGACTGGTTATATATCATTTTGAAACTGTCGACACTACCCTTAAAATGGCTGTTTTCTCCGTTTTCTACTACTGCTATGATTTCCATAGGCTAAACGTAGACACTACAAATAGTAAAGGATAAGGAATGAGCATGAGTCCTCCAGCAAATATAATGATTTTACTCTGCTTTTCAGGCATCTTAGTGAAAATAATTGTAAAGAATTTAACTCTATCTCTTTACTACAATCTCCCTAGTTCTATTATTCTTAATATTCTCAAGATCACAATCAGTCCAACATAAAAGAGCCTAACCTAAGTAGGGCCAGCAATGACAACCCTTTTGCCATTACAACCAAAGTAGAAGAAAATACAAAAATCGAGAGCGATGAACTGATAAGAAAACATCAAAGCCTTTCTCGCCTGCCAACGAACAGATGCCGTAGCCAAGGTACTAACAAAAAAAGCGTAAGTAAATAAATAGACAAGTAAATAGGGAGCGGCCGAGGGTCAAGCGCAGACAAAGGCCATTGCGACGCTTTAAATAATGAAAAACTGGCCAGAGGCGTAAAAGAAGTTACATTTTTGGTTGTCATTTCCAGGTAGTACATGCATACCGACCGACCTAAGCATTTAGTGTAAAAAGTGTCAAGCCTAGTTGTGGGTCTCTGCACTGCAGCTCGGTCAAGTGGTGCAAAGCTTTTTGAGTGCCATGAGCAATTAACTGAGCTGCATGTGTGTCTGTGTGTGTGTGTGTGTGCAAGCCTGCACATTTGTTGTTTGTTCTGTGCCGCACATAATTAAGGCCAGAAATGAACTGAACTGCTAAAGAAGCAGAGCAAGGACACAACATTATGAACAGAGGGGAGAGGGAGTGCGAAAAGCCCACGTCAAATTGCGGTAATATTTGCGTAGTAGCCACGCATTCATTGCCTAGCAATGAGCCTTTGCACTTGACAAGGGTTTCCCCCGTATTGAAAATAAAACAAACAATAAGCAAATCGTTGACCCTTTTTATTTCCATTTGCCAAAGTCACAAAGGTATGCAAGGCGACCTTTTCTAGGTAGTTCTTGAAATGCCAGACACGTTTCTGATAGGCACAAAACAAAAAAACCAAAAAAAAAGGAAAGAAAGGACCCTGAAAGACTGGCCACAGACGACGTAAGCTGCTGTCTGGCAATTTGTCAAAAATGTGTCAATAATGGAGATCGATTGTGGGCTCTTAAAAATTAACCGTATACTGGGTTCAAATGGATTATAAGTATCTGTATGTTTGTTTGTATATAAGTGTGTCGGCTTTGAGACAGAACAAAAGTTTCAATGCACAAAAGCTTCCTAAAATGTTTTAACAGAAAGAAAGAATATTTGGTAGGATTTATCAGAAAAAGGAAAGAATTTTTCATTTGAAAAAACCACAAAGAAATAAAATGCAAAATGAGAAATCTTTTAGATTCAGCAGCGAAAAGTGTATTGAGTTAGTAAATAGAGTGACCAGGCAACAGCAAAGAGTCCCCCCAAATGAAGCGGTGTTTCTATTTTGTCGAAATTGATTATTCAATTGAAATTTTTGGGCAAACTAGCTGAATACCCTTTACATTGAGGGAATACGACTCTTATGCCAGCGTTTATTAGCTAGTTTCAACTGGCTGCAAATCCATATGAACAGCCTCAATTGGGAAACCTACAAATTTTCTGCCCATACTTCACGTTTTCAGTTCGTAGCTTAAACAAATTCTGAGATTTGTAAAACGTCTAAGACTGCATTTACACGGTGAAGCAAACTTCATGAAGTTTTTCAAAAAGCTTTTGCTTATGGGAATGAGGTGTAGAGGGTCAAGCGACACCACTACACCTCTTTCCTACAAGCGAGAGCTTTTTAAAAAACTTCATGAAGTTTCATTCACCGTGTAAATCCAGTCTTACACTCAGATTCGAAATCTAAAGTAGTAGATCTGAACCAATTGAATATCTAACTTCAAAGTGCCAGTCCTATTTATATTTTAGGGTGAATTTCTTAAGGATTTTTCTAAATTTAAGAAATGTTCTTTCTTTTAATAAACGCGATTTACCATCATTATTGGAGGTCGCCCTAAGTATAAGAAAGAAAAAATTCAAGAAAAATTACCATTAATTTAAGAAAAAATAAGCCTAATTTTTAAATTTAAGAAATTGTTTTCTAAAAAATGAATTTTTCGGGTTATGCTTTCTAAGCAAATAACTTTCAACCAATATTTTCGGTCTGCTCTGTTCACGACCGAAACCGAAAAAATAAAAATAAAACGAGCTTGGTCTTCCCTCAACAGATTGTGTGCTGCTCTTGCGCTCGCTGCTCAGCGGCTGTTGTTGTTCACTCAGGCTAGTCGGTCTGACATCAATCCAATAACAGGCTCATTTCAGTCAAGCGTGCCCAAAGTGTGAGTTATTTAAAAACCCGAGAGGCCAAAAAAATGTTATTTCAAAAAGGTTGCTGTGAACAAAGTCAAGTGGAGCAGAGCGTAACATTGCGAGAGAGAATGAGAGAGCCCACATAGTTTGTTGCATACATACAAACGTGCGTTGATATCGGTAGCCTAAGAAGCACACACTGATAGCTTACATTCAAAAAAAAAAACCCTTTTCAGCAAGCGGTCTCTGCAAATCGGTTGGCAAAAGACCAAGAGCGAAAAAAACCAAAACAAATGTGTTTCTCTCCTCACCCAACCAAACACTATCAAAGAGCGTAGTTAAAGGTTGCATCCGTTCCTCTTTGTCAATGTGCCGCACGAGACCTGTTTTTTTAGACGACCGGTCGTTGCGAACTCTGTTTCTAAGTTTAAGAAAAAATTTGCTAAAAATAAGATATTTTCTTTAAATTAGAAAAAAAAAAATTTATTTCTATGTGAATTTTTATAAAAACTAGAAAAAACCTTCTTTTAAATATGCACTGAGAAAAATATGACGGTAAAAAATCGTCACAAAATGGTCATGACTTTGGTCTGTTTTTCCCGTTCATAAAAAATGAACGGTGGTCATGAAAACAGAAAAGATGTTCACCAAAAAAGTAAATATTTAAAAATTTTAATGTTTTAAGTCCTCTGAGAGATTTTAAATGGCGTGTAAGCAAAGAAAATTCGCGAAAGGAGAAAAAGAAGGGATAATAATTTAATGTCCTTTCAATTGGGTTGATTTTGACAAAAAAAATCGAGTTAGGGACCAAAGTGCATTGTAAAAAATTTTGAAAAAAATATATTCAATGTTAAAATCAACAAAAATAAGACAAAAACAAAATTTAAAAAGAAAAACAAGAAAAAAGTTTTTAATTTAATGCCTTGAATGGGATTTATTGTCATTTCGCCAGGGTCACGCGCGACCCGATTGTATCGGTGAGCGTTAAGATGTCCGTCATTCGTGTTGAGTGACGAGGTCCTGAGTTCGAGTCCCGATGAGGTAATACAATCTTCTTAGGGGGCGAGGAAATGTGCGGGTGAGTCGGGCCGGGTGGCGAGACAAACGTTCAACCATTCCCCAAAGTATAATCGTCTTTACTCGAGTATTCGATATAGTATCGGTATATAGTTTTACAAATTTCGCGATTTTTGGAACATTTCCCGCCCCTTTCTTCAACTTAGAAACGTTCTCGGGCAAGCACTCAGCCATTCTGCAATAGTTTCTTTGAAATCGGGTGATCGGTATAATTTTCAAAATTTCGCGGTTTTTGGACTATTTCCCGACCATTTTTATACCCTGTTCCCATTGAAAATGGGAAAAAGGGGATCATGAAGTTGTGCAAAAGTAAGTAACAGGTGGAAGGAGCATTTGCGACCCTATAAAGTATATATATTCTTGATCAGCATCAACAGCCGAGTAGATTTAGCCATGTCCGTCTGTCCGTCCGTCTGTCCGTCTGTCCGTATGAACGCGTCGATCTAGAGCCACAAATTTGCATGTAGACAGGTGTATACTCGATTCAAAACGAGTTTGTTTCAGATTTGGAAAATTCCTCCCCCTCCCCCCTTTAAGCGCAAAAAACTGCCAGAGCCACAATTTTTAAGATAGACTTTCTAAGCTTTACATTTATCAAGTAAGGCCAAATATCTAACTATTCTGAAAAGATCACTAAGATCGGACAATAAACACCGAAGTTATATACGAATCAATTTTGCTTGTGGGAGAGAGGGGGGGTCTTGCATTGTCATTTATCGCTCGCGGCCGCATGCTATGTTGGAGTGGGTGTATGTTGGAGTGTGTGTATGTGTGAGTGTGTGTATGTGTGAGTGTGTGTGAAACTTGAAAACCTTCCCGGGCAAGCGGTCAGCCATTTCCAAAAGTTTCATCGCAATCGGATTAACGGTTTAGGCAGGCGTAAGGGATAAACAGACGGACAAAAGTTCATTTTTACATATATAGGGGGTGTCCCAGAAATCTCTAAAGATTTTCGTACTCGATTCGTACGATTTGATTTTGAACAAAACTAGAAAAAGTATGAATGTAAAGTGTCAAAAATAATGTCGTCAGCTATTTAGATAATAGAGAAGAAAACCCGTACGGCTTAAATCTATTTGGCTCTAGGCAATTGGTTTCAAATCTCTTAACTTTTGTTATCTAGGTGACTTGTATTTTGGAGACACTTCGCATGTAAAGGCAAGCAATTGTAGTTCGAAGTGTAACCGCATCTACGAAAATCTGTAAAGATTTTCAGGACGCCTCCGATATAATTTATAACCGTCCAGTTTGGCTCAGTACTGAATCAGCCCTGAAATGGAAGGCTGGTACTGAATTCATAGCATCCCTTATATAAGTTTCAGTCGTGAATTTTACACAGACATATCCTACTACGTCACGACCTAAGCTGATTTTAGGCATGATTTCAATGCTGAATTTATGGGTAAGTTTCATGGAAAGTACTGAATCAAGCCAGAAATCAGGCATGAATTCAGTTATTCCTACTGCTCAGGTCAGATTTTAGCCATGAAAAATTCAGAACTGAAACGCAGAATCTGTACAATTTTCAATAATTCTAATTCGAGCTGATAACCTTTAAATTGCACATTTCTCTTCCATTGCATTTTGAGAACGTCAATGTTTCCATGACCTATTTTGTGGCATCGTAATGACTCCCTTATATAAATTTTAGTACATCAAACAAGCTTTATAACAAATTTCATTATCCATTATCAAAACAATACTCCTTTACACAAACATTGTTTGATTTTATATAAAAAAAATTGTTGTACAAAAATTGATCAAATGCATCCATTAACCACACAGACCAAAAACTTTTTTAAAAATACCTTTAGAGTTCGCCTAAAGCGTTTGCAAAAATACTTAAAAATTAACTTGGTGGCTAGCTACAAGCATACTGATGACTTGACCACTTTGCCAGGCTATTATTTCATTGGCTCTGATTTGCCTGTGACTAACATGAGTGAGGCGGCTGAATTTATTTTCTGTACCCTAAAGGATTTGCCCGACGAACTGAATTACCTAAAGGCATTGATCATTATACAGGTGGTGAACTCTTTACATCGCCGTTGGCGTGTCGAATTGCAGCATAATTTCTACACCAAGACTTTGATCGATCTCAATGGCATCCAACAGAGAGTGAAGCATGTGTGTGACCTGTGCAAACAGATCATTATTCGTCGTAATTGGTATTTGCGTAGTCTGATCAATGTTACTACCCAGCCCGAGGTGGAGAAGAAAAAATTGTGCGATCTGTACTTAATGTTGCGTTTCTTCGATGAGCAATCCTTTATGAAGCTAAATTGTGTGCTGCGACCTTTGATATCGAGAATAGATGAGTTCTATGATGACACCATTAAGCAACATTTCATGTACAAGCCGAACTGTCACCGGGAAGTGAAATATTATAAGGAATGAAAATAAAATTGTCCATGCAGTTGAAATTAAATTTGCATTAAGCTGAAATATTTAATAAGCAAAACAAAAGGACAGGTTGAAGTACTAAGATTAGCATAAACATGTTTCCGTTGATGCCGCCGCCGCAGCTACTGCTGGTGCTGCTTGGGAGGAATACCCTAGTTCTGTGCACTTGAATTGTGTGGGGCATATGAGAAGAGGATGCAAAAATGCTTTACACATTTTATATTGCTTAAGCTCAATTTACACGACATTATCGCTCAGCTGAGTTTTTCAGACCTGAGTGTCAAAAGACTCAGCTGAGCAACTCGGTTCAGCATTTACACTCGTTTGAGAAGCTTAGTTGAGTCAGTTACAAAACCAATGTATCATTGATCGCTCTGCTGTGCGGTGATAATATATTTTAAGTTTCGGAAGGAAGTGAGTTCTCGGACTGGTTCCCTAACAACACCGGCTTGAAGCAAAGATGCCTTCTCAGTCCACTCTTGTTTTCTCTATACATCTACGACATATGCTATATTCCCAGAGGGGTTAATGTCAAGGGTCAAATTGTAAGAACCTTGATGTTTGCTGATGATATAGTGTTACGGGCGGATACTCCAGAAATGCCGAATATGATAAATAAGCCGATCAGCTCTAAAGACGGTCGTAGTCGCACGCCTAGAGCCCATAAGTGGTTCTTAAATGTAGCTGAGCTTGAGGGGTCACGCTAGCAGGTAATTGGAATTTTATGCCTCATCTCCAAGAGAAACTGCTGGACTTAAAGATATCGATAAACAAAACTACGAAGAACTTTTTTGATAAACCGCTTATCCTGCCAAGCAGAAAATTTTGACTGTTTGAAGCTGCGGTCAGATTTGTGATGTGTTACGCGTCGCAAGTATGTGATTGAGCCCCAAGAACTTGAGCCAATAGCAATACCAATACTTTAGAGGATGTTTATAAAATGCATCTTTAAGCTCCCAAATACAACTCCAGATTACGCCATACACCTTAAAACCGACTTGCCATCGTTCCACGTATACTGCCTCAAAACTTACTTCAAATACTTATATCCGCAAAATCTTTGATATGCCCAGCAAAAGACTTGATGTTAGCAAGCAAGGTGTTCGAGAAACGGCAAGCCACAGCTACTGCTTGTAATTTTAATATCAGCATGATATGGAAAAACATCGAGTTCCGGGAAAGACAAAACTATCTAAACCTGGCATCCTTAAGTAAGTCCAGAAACACATACACACAACTGAACCACACCCATGGAAGTCTGAACTACTTTCATGACCGATTCGGAATCCAAAGGATATCCGCTAGATGTGAAATGCTCAATCAGCAATTCCAGCAATTCAGACTGCTCACTCTGCAACCTCCGAGTAACTAAGAAGGTTGCTCCTTGATCGGGGTTTATTTAATCTTGGTCGAACTAAAAAGTCTGTGGCTCAATAGGCCCTCCCTATCGGAAGTCGAGGTTATTCGTTGGCTGAATGCAGAAAACTGAGAGATGCTGAGAGTGGGAAACCCTAGCAGCTTCATAGAAAGAAAACCAAAGGGTTAAATTCAATCTTTTGTTTCTTAGAGTAATCCCGGATTTAGATATTCAGAATTCAATCTCGATTTACGGTATATTCTACTCAATTTAATCTTTTAAGTCTTGGCGCAATCTTTTCGAACTTTTTTCATTCCATATGTGTTTACTTCAATCCCTTTCGAGATCACAATCCCCAAGCAGACACAGAACTATTCTCCCAGGGTCTGACGTACACACGTTTCAGGAAGAGTTGAGTGACTCCCTCTACCTAAACATGTAGATCATGTCCACTGAAGACGTCGATGACGCCATTGACTCATTCATGAGCAAAATCAGAACTGCTGCCACCAACGCTGCTCCAGCAAACCCACTTCCCACACACACAACTCGTAGAAGTTTCGTACTGACCCAGGCGGCAGAGGGACTAATAGCACTGAAAAAACGCCTGAGGAGGGAGTACACGAAAACACATAACCCTGCGATCGACAGAATATACAGGAGGATTGCGAATCGGGTAAGGAAAGTCCTGGCCACAATCAAGAAAGAGGCGACAGACAAGCTCCTTGAGGATGCCACCCCTAATGAGGACTCCAAGTTCTCTCTCTGGAGGCTCACAAGAGGCAGGTGCAGCCGAAATTTCCGGTCAGGAATCCTGATGGAACATGGGCCAAACACCCACAGGACCGAGCTGAAGCCTTTGCCTGCAAGCTCGAGGAAACGTTCCAGCATTTTAGCACTGCTTCGACCAATAGGCTGCAATTGGTTCAGGACACACTTGACGTCCCTCTACAAATGGAGCTGCTAGTCAAACCTATTACTTTTGAGCTGGAAACTCCAGCAATCAAACGGAAGATCCCAAAACTCCAGTTTGGCTTTCGGATGGGACATGGCACACCAGAACAGCTACACAGATTTGTCAAATTCGTCCTGGAAGGATTCCACGCCAAGGAGTACGTTGTGGCAGCGTACCTGGATATCCAACAGGCATTTGACCGCGTCTGGCATGATGGCTTACTAGCCAAGCTGAAGGGAACGCTCAGTCCTCAGCTCTTCTTGATGGTCAGATCTTTCCTATCTGACAGGACATTTAAAGTTGTCCAGGATGGCCTTGCATCCCAGAAGAAGAGGATTCGATCAGGCGTACCTCAAGGTAGCGTTCTGGGACCAACACTCTACAGCCTGTTCACAGCAGATGTGCCTACTGCTTTGGACATTCCAACTGAGGAGCCGCAGGACCTTCTAATCGCCACCTTCGCCGACGACACGGCGATCATGGCGCGGGACAGATGCGTACACTCGGCAACAGACGCGTTGCAAGAGTATCTCAAAAGGTTTGAGAACTGGGCCTGTCGTTGGAACATCTCCATTAACCCTGAAAAGTGCGTATCTGTCACTTATACGCTCAGAAGAGACAGTAATGAACAAGGTCCTCATATACAAAGTGATCCTGGCACCGATTTTGAGGTACTTCCAGGCCAAAATCATGAGGAGGGTTACTGGAGGCGAGTGGTTCAACCGAACTCGAGACATTGAGAGAGAGTGTGGCGTTCCGATGGTTGGCGACACAATCAACAACCAAGCAGCGAGATACTTGGATAAGGTCGCCGCCCACCCAAACAACCTCGCCAGGCGCTTACTCCGATCGCGTAGGATCAACGGAATCAGGGCAAGACGCAGGCTCCTACAGATTCACACAGGTGACCTGGTTAATCGGAGGATTTAGTCCAAACATAGGCAACGAATTGGCTGCACACAATCTGATTGATACTCCATCTTACCGGCTAGACAATTTTAAAACCATATACCCCCTCACCCCCTTACCAACCTTAAATTTAATCTTAGAGTTAAAATCCTTTCATCTAAGCACACACAAATCTCTTTTTCTCAGAGTAATCCTGGCACCAGCTTAAAATTTCAAACTCGATTTAAGGGATATTGTACTCAATTTAAGGCTTGACGCAATCCTTTCGAGCTTGTTTCATTTCTTATGTGTAGTTGTGATACAATAATTATTAGGTGGTGCACTGCGCTGCTTCTATATTCTCAGTCGGCCTTGGTTCTATGATTCAAAGGAGTAACCGGTAAATCGAACTGACAACGTTTTTTCGATTTCCCGTTGAAACGAGTAACTTCTAGGTGTCAGAAATGTAAACCACGAATGTGACGCCGTCTTTTTTGTATATTTTCAGCCCTGGGGTTCGCGTTTGCGAAAAGGCGCTTCCATTGGCTCTACCTTGTGGATATTGTATCATGGTTTTGGCTTCAAAAGTTTTTCAAAAATATTTCTTTTTGAATATTGAAAATATTTTCGGAAATGAAATTCGAGTTGATCTAGCAGAGTAATATCCCTGATCGGTCAGTTTTCCCCCTCTCTGTCTGTCTTATGGTGTGTAACCATTATTCAAGGCTATAGAAGAAGCGTAGAAATCCCCCAACTTAAGTAAGGAAACATTAACAACACATAAAGGTAATCAAATAGTCGTTCATAAATATGCAAGCATAAATAATTTATTATTTTTTACGTTTGTTGTTTTGCAAGGCTCTCTCTGTACCTTTTATACCACCGACAATGACGACGAGCAGCAGCGGAAACGGATGAACATTTTTTTCATCTCTGACTCTCAGCAGAGTTGGCGGTTTCTAATTTATATGCGAGGCTAAAAGCCAACTTTTGCTCCACTTCTACAGGCCATTTGTTTGCAAAGTTATGCGTAGGTTAATAGATAATTAGCCATGCAAATTGCCGAGCAACAGTTTCACAAATATTGTCATCGCCACCGTCATCATCATCGTCGTCGTCATCATTCGCTGTCAGCGGCGCGACATGCGTAAGCACTTTGACTGCGGCAGGCAAAAAAAGGTGGCAAGTGGCAAGTGGGAAGTGTCGTGTCTGACGCTCGCTCGCTCGTTCGTTCGCTCGTTCAAGTGCAAAAGAATTAACTCTAATTACTTTGTAATGTTGATTAAGCCTGTTAGAGCGCATTAAATATGTAAACGACATTTTGACATATTCAGCATATAAGTTACAGGGATTTCACCTGCGCCAAGGTTGCCACAGAATTTGGAGCAACAACAATTGAATTTCAATTCATTTGCCAGCCTATTTGCGAATACCAAAAATGGGCAAATTTAAATTCAACTTTATGGCCGACAACCGACAACAAACCAAATTGCCAGCCGACGGAGATCCGACCTGGACAAGGGCAGAAGCTACATGGCCCGGGCAGGGCATAGTTTCTAAATCACTTTCTGACAGCCGTTTGCCCAGTCCCAGCTCCAGCCCCGGATAACAATCGCTACGTCAAAAAGTTGCGCACTTTTTTGTAATTTTATTTTATTTCCTTTTAAATGCGTGCGCCTCCTGCCTCCCGCCCCGCTCGGCGTCTTGCGAAGGTGCGATTTTAAAGCAGCTAAATTATAGCTACATAAAATTTTATGGCCAACTTGAAGAAAACGGAATTTAGTCTTTCTTCTTTGAGGCAGGTGCAGGCAGAAACTTAATTTCATGTGCATTTGACACTTGGCGGTCCTTTGGGCAAGGGCTTGCCATTTTATTTTATTTCCTTCTTCTTTTTTTTTTTTGCATATAATCAGAATAAATTACTTTGCACATTTTGCGGCACATAAATAATTTAAGGCCGGGTGGCATCAAAGCTTGGCATATTCTATATTCTTATGTTACTGTGCAGCGAACAGAAGTGACTATCTAAATGGGGGAAGGGGTGTGGTGGAAAGGAGCACAGGAGTCTGGGGAGCGCAACAACAATGAAACGGCAAATGCCAACCGCAATAGTGACAGATTTTTTTTTAATTTTGCTAAAAACCTACGACTAATTCTCAAACGAGCTGACACAAATCTCGAAAAGTTTTTACGCCAACATATTTACAGGACTGTCACCAGGACCAGGCCAAGCCTCTAGCTAGCTGCTGTCTGTCTGTTTAGCTGGGCCAGGGGAATGGGTGAGGGTGAGTGTTTTTATACCCTGACAAAGCTAGCTTATAGCTTTCAAGCACTGAGTACTACATTTTGTACTGACCTGAAAAAAAGACTTGTTAAAACATTCTTCACTTGTAAATTTGTATTCTTGGCTCGTTTAAGTGTGACCGGGACCGATTGGAGTTTGACGTTTAAGTTTTACATTCATAATTTGATGATAGTTTGGCGATTTACACAAACAAATTACATTGGGTATCACATATCTATCTATCTATCTATAAGTATACAACAAAGTGTGGTTAGTTACAACATTTATAACTCAAGAACTGCTAAAAGGATTTGTATGATCTTTCATTTGTTGATTTGTAACAGAATATTTGTTAAAGTCCCGTTGCGCTTCGCTAAGCTAAGCTATAAAAAATCATCATAGTAATTCGATATAGTTTTTCTTTTCCGACCGGGCATAGGTAACATTACCGCTATCGCTATCGCTGTAAGCTTTATTGATTTCGCTATCGTAAACGATACCGTTATCGTTATGGATCGTTATCATTATTGATTACTTTATTGTTATCGATACCATTATCGTTATAGATTTCGTTATCGTTTTCTATACCGTAATCGTTATTGATAATGCTATCGCTATCGTTATTGTTTTCTTTATCGTTATCGACAGGCCTGTCGAAAGGGGATTCCGGGACCGGGGGTTTCCCTCATGTTGTACATAGTTTATTTAAGTTTTCGACAAAAATCCGAGCTTCGGGCCCCTCTCAGAAGTCCGGGCCCGGGGGAAACACCCCAGCTCTCTCTCACCCCTCTCGACGGGCCTGGTTATCGATACCTTTATCTTTTTCATCACCGTTTTCGATACCTTTATCGTTATCGCTTTCGTTATCTTTATTGATTTTGCTATCATTAACGATAACGTCATCGTTATCGTTATTGATTTCTCTTCTTCTTCTTTTTTGGCCATCACAACCGATTTACGGTCTCGGCCGCTGTCTCGGCCGCCACTCGCCTCTGTCCCGAGCGACATTCCACCAGAAGGACACTCCCAGGTTCGCAATGTCTCCCTGCACCTGGTCACGCCATCCCCGCTTTGGTCGACCAGGCGGAGGAGTGCCTCCCAACTCTATCGCATGCCGATTGTACACACGCTTTGCTGGAGCGTTATCATCCATACGGGTAACATGTCCTATCCAGCGCAACCGCTGTTGTTTTATGCGCTTGACTAGGTCAGTGTCCCCATAGAGCTCATACAGTTCGCGATTCATTCGGATGCGAAATTCGCCGCCAACGTTTAGAGGTCCATAAATCCTCCGAAGAACTTTCCTCTCGAACACGCCAATTGCCGCCTCATCCTCTTTTGTCATTGTCCATGCTTCTGCGCCGTATAGTAGGACTGGGATGATAAGCGACTTGTATAGCGCAATTTTCGTTTTCCGAGAGAGGGCTTTGCTCTTGAACTCCTTATTGAGCCCGTAATAACATCGGTTTGCAAGAGTAATTCTTCTTCCAGACTGGTGTTGTTGTCGCTGGTTATCGTCGTTCCGAGGTAGACAAATTCCTTAACAACCTTGAAGTTGTAGTCTCCCATTGCAACAGATTGTCCAAGCGTAGACTCACTGCGCGTTGTTGTAGGTACTTCGTCTTATCCTCATTTAACACTAAGCCCATAAGTTTTGACTGCTACTCCATCTCTGAGAACGCCTTTTTTACCACAGATTTAGCCGATGATGTCAATATCATCGGCATATGCAGGTAGCATGTTATCTCTGGTAAAGATGGTGCCCGTTCTGTTAGCATTTGGGCACTGGCGCAGTATGTACTCCATCAGCAGATTAAAGAAGTCGCACGATAAGGTATCAACCTGCCTAAAACCTCTTTTGGTATCGAAAGGCTCGGAGCGGTCTTTACCTATTTTGACGGAGCTTTGTGTGCTTCTCAACGTCATCATGCAAAGTCGAACGTACTTTGCTGGAATACCAAAGGTAGACAGGGCTTCAAAGAACTTTGACCTTATCGGCGTGTCAAAGGCGGCTTTGTAGTCAACAAAAAGGTGGTGGGTGTCGATATATCTCTCTCGGGTCTTCTCCAGGATTTGTCGCAATGTGAATATCTGGTCCGTGGTGGATTTGCCAGGTCTAAAGCCACACTGATAAGGTTCAATCAGTTCACTTATTCTCGGCTTTAGACGTTCACATAGGATGCATGATAGAACCTTAAATGCGATGGGAAGGAGAATGATCCCGCGATAATTGGCGCAAACCGCAGGGTCTCCTTTTACCTTTAAATATTGGACAGAGTACACTTAGGTTCCAATCTTCGGGCATGCTTTCTTCGGACCATACTCTGCATAGGAGTTGGTGCATGCACCTTACCAGCTCCTCACCGCCAGCCTTGAACAATTCAGCAGGCAGCTCATCAGCGCCGGCAGATTTGTTATTTTTTAGCCTTTTTATGGCTAACAAGACTTCATTATGGTCCGGCGGATCTATCTCTATGTTATCGATTGGTGGTGTCGCTACTTCCCCAGAGGCGGCATTGTGTTCGTCATCTCCTCCCAGCAGGTTAGAAAAATAGTTTCTCCATTTGTCTAGTGCCACTTCCGGATTTCTGACCAGATTTCCGTGCTCGTCCTTCAATAGTGTGACACTGGGCTTAAAACCTTCGGTTGGTTGCCTAATCTTTTGGTAGAATTTTCGAGTCTCACTCCTTCCGAACAGCACTTCGACTGTAGCTGCGCTTTCCAGTGGGGGCCTTTCTTTTCGGGTGTCGAGTTCTGGGCGTTGGTGTGGTCTGTCGTCGGGGGGGGGGTGGCGCAGGTGGCTCCTCATGCGCTCTTCGTCTAAGAGTTATTAAAATATTTTGCCTTAAAGGTTCCAATCTTCGTGCCTTCGATTTGTGGATCATCGTCCACTGTAGTCGGCGATAGGATCTCCCATGGGGCGAATTGGTTTCGGTCTTGCCGGGGTCCCGGGGCGTTGGTTTCGGATGTTATCTTCCTAGACCCCTGTCCAGTCCATCTTATTTCCTGAAGTGCGGTAATGTCCGATGAATGCTCCTCGAGGACATCCACCAGGTTGGAACCCGCGCGCTCTCTATTGAGGGTGCGAACATTCCAGGTGCATATCCTCAAATCGTGGTCTTTAAAACGTTTGCGTGGGTCGTCGTCGGGGGGGGTCCGTATCCGAGGCATTGTGTTAGTTTTCATTGGCGAGTGGAAATAGACGCCTATCGGGTGCCAAGCCCGATGCGACGCCCCCTGTTTGTCCCAAGGAGAGGGAAAAATGGAATAGACTTAAAAAATTCTTGGTTCAATCCTACTATAGGACTAGCTTCTTTAAGCAATATAAATCATTTAGAAAATTAAAGTCAAGCATATTTTTCTAGAGTATTTCTAGTTCGTTAAAGAATACAATCTTAGTTTAAGTTCGTGTCTTCTTTGTGGTTAACAATAACACTCACTCGCACACGCCCAATGTAGATTAAGCCAGCAGAGGAAAGAACTTAAAAATATATAAAAAGAACAAATGAAAATTACAAAACAGCTGCAAGTGAAACTGCAACAATGAAATCTCGCACCAGCTACAATTAGTTTAAAGCGAGCAAGTCACACATACACACATATGACGGGGCATTGCATTTTGCATAAACCAACGCGTTAGATGTGTATAAACATTGTGTTTGTGTGAGTTGAACAGTTTTATTAACTTTCGCTGACAACGCTGCGTATAAGCTATATAATCCATAAACAAATTTTAAAGCATACTTTTAAGCTTTCTTTTTTTGCTTTTCAACTAAGCAACACTTGTTGTTAGCCTCACTTCCCAGATACTCCCTCTAAACAAAAAAGACTATTTCATATTTTTACTACCATGAAATCTGTAAAAAACAAAAGTAAGCCCAAAGCATTGCAGGCGGAAGTGCGAGACATGATCGTGGAACTAATGCCGCCGCATCTTAGCCAGCTCCAGTCCTTATGTGGCACACGCATTGTGGCCGTAAAGCGAGATGATTTTGATGGCGATGACTGGTGGCCGGACTATGCTTTATATTCGCAAACACATGCCGTAACCGATATGAATGTAAGTCTTCTCGTTTTCGTGTAAAATTTATTAACTCTACATTTTCTAACTTCAGGGTTTACTTTGCTATGCACAAAATGCAGTGAAAGGCTTGCCCGCAGATTTGGAGGCCATTAAAGAAAAATTTCAGGTCAATGAAATGGAATCACTGATGGACCACCATAAGCGCTCACGATACCGCCTGATACTTAGTCTGATGGAGGATATGATTGCTTTTGTCACACACTTAAATCGCCAATGCGGCAAGTGGCTGGAACAGCGTCGTGCTCTGTATGAGACTGCCAACGAATCGCATGATACCTCAGATCGTATACACCTCAAAATATTTGATGAACGAAGTTTTTTGCAGCTGCATACCCGAATGAGTAATTTGCAAACTTTTGTTCAAGACTTTTGCGCCCTGTTTGAGGCTGATGTGGGCTGTAAGGTTGATGTAGAAGAGTTGAAATCGACTAGGAAAGTGCGATTTGAGCATTGAGCCACACACACACACACACACACACACAGAGAGAGAGACACACACACACACACAAACACACACTAGCACTGCGGTAATAAAGAGTTGGCCTCCAGTGTATTGGAGTATCTGGGAAAGCTTTTTATGCTTCAAAGTCAATATTCGAGTATGTCCTGGTGTGGCATGTACAGAGCACAGTTTTAAAACGGTAAGTATGCCTTTCAGTTACGTGGCCGTGGTGACACACTTATTCCCACTCTCCCTCACCAACCACACCAATCCACTCCCCCAGCTTGTCAATGGGCTGTTAGTTGCTCCGAGCAGAGACGCCATTCAAGCGGAAATGCAGCACCGAAACCGAGCGACGTGCAACGGGCACACGGCAGACGGCTAGGCTCACTTCATCTAAGTCGATTTTTGTCTACCCTTGGCTAACAAATTAAAAAGCAACAGCCCAAACTGCTTTACCTAGAGATTAGAAAGATTTGGAAAAATCGTATCGTGAAGTATGTGAAATTGCCCGAATGGGGATTTATGTTCTAATCAAATTTCTGAGCCTAAGACCGTTGCAGGCTTAGAGAATTGCTTGGGATGGTATTCCAACGTCTAGGGCAGGATGTGAAGTATTTTATTGTTAGGCTGCGTTCACACACACTGGCAGCTTGTCATATATCTAAGTGTCAGTTGCTTCCATACATGTGTGAACAACTGCCAAAGGCACTGTCAGCTGTTAGTTGCCTTAAATATTGCGAAAAATCTGTCAAATTTTGCATTTGTTCTACTCAGTCTGAACAGAATGTCAGATGACTGACGCAAGAAAACCTGGCAGCCAGCCATTGTGTGTGAACGCACTCTAAGGCTGCGTCTACACGGTTCGACGCATGAGACATGATTATCTGGTTGGCCAGCATTTCATCATATTTCGACTTTAGATTTGACTGGCTTTTCACACATAAAGCACGTACCCGTACTAGACCTTTATGCAATAATTACAAGATAGCGCAGCTTCGATATTCTCAGTCGGCCTTGGTTCGATGATTCAAAAGTGTATTCTGGTATATCGAACGGAAATGGCTGCATTCAATATCCTAGTGTGGGTAGTAACTTCTATCGAAAGCTGTCAAAAATTGAACAAATCGACATTGTGGCCTTGGTTTCTTGGTGTGTTTCAACCCTGGGGCTCGATAAATTCTCGCGGAAGCGAAAAGGCGTATTCGGTTTGGTTTCTAAGTATGTGTCGAGCAGTGTAAAGGAAGCCTAAGAAATAAACAAAAACTTTTTTTATTTATCAATAATAAACCAAATAGCCTATGTTTTTGTAAGCGTATGCAGCGCTATCTTTGCTTGCATTCGATACCCAGACGTCAAGCAGGGCATTGCTCCCGAGAGTTATTTTACGGCAAAGCAGACGCATTAAACATTGCCACGTAGCGGCACATAAGCAGACAGAATAACAAGCGCAATTGCCTAGCTTTAAAGCGAAAACAACAACAAATCTATTGTGTATCAGAAAATGGCGCCAGCCGTGTGCTCGGCAGAGACGACTGCAAAAAAAATCCTTTAAGTAAAAGTATCCGTCATATCGATTCGAGCTTCGCTAATAAGGGTTGCTTTTTTTACAGTTTAACGCCGAATCCGAACGGCAGTTTTGAGAGCTTTTGCATGGCTAATTACTACAAAGCTGGCGCCAACAGCAGAGAGGGGTGACCGAGTGTAAAGTTTATTCAAAGAAGTTTTTTCAAAGATCCGAGGCGGGATCGAACCCACGACCTCTTGCACAGCGGTCGCGCACACTAACCGCTGAGCCACCCGGCTTAGCTGCTCCCAAAATCAAATTTCTTGCCCACCGCTGTTATAAGCAAATCGCTTAAGCTTGCACAAATAAGAACGATGACAAACCGAGTTCATACTTTCTTAACAAGAAGATTAGTTTTAGAATTTTTTAGGATTAAATTAAGAATGTATGGTTCTTATTTTAGCATTCAAGTTTTTTATCAAAACCTTTTTAATTTCATTAATCAAGAATCAAGAATATCGTATTTAAATCCAAAATTTCCTGGCTTATTGATATTTTGGAATTCGTTCGTGCAAATTTGTGCACTTGGAATTCTCAACTATTTATTCGCCAACTGGGTAATATAAATAAGATTTGCAAATGGCTTGTTGGTGTGACAGCAACTGAAAGTGTACTGATGAAGGCTTTGCCATGGCGGCAGTCGAAACGGCCGTCTACACAGCCACAGCTACTGTTCATGTTCAAATGCATTCTCTGTTGAATTTTCTGGTTGATTATTGAACTATAATCAAACCTCGACCTTGAGCCTGCTAACATTCACTTTGACTAAAATCAAAACAGATCGTTAAACCCATATTCAGATATTCTTAATATAATTAGTAACGAGTTCGCTGGCTCGTGGTCAAGAAGTTGCGTTTGTTCACAACAATAAACAACTTATGCATTGACAACCCAAAAAGAGCGTGGACAAACCTTTACAGCTGTTTCATGGCTATCCAATCCAATCATCAAAAGCCGTTTCGCTAAATGACTCCTGATCGTTGAGCCAATTCCTTGCAATCAGAACTTTAAACAGTTGTGAACTGTGATACAGAAAGCCAACCTTAATAGCTGTCGTTGCATAGCTCACTCAAATTGCTCAGCTATTCAGTTGCTCATTTGTTAAGCTGTTTAGTAGTTCTATTGCTTGTTACCTAATCTTAAGGCATAGTGACGATTAGCGATCATTCGGACTAGTTTTACTCCTTTGTTGCTGGTCACACTGCCGAAAATCAATAATAAACAAGAGCGTAGGTTAAAGTAGGCCCAGCCCGACGTCGATATACCCGTTACACAGGGGAATTAATGTTGTAAGCAGAGCGTAAAAACAAACAAAACAAAACGTTTCTGATCTTTTCGTTTCGTTCTTTGCACAAATGAAATACTAACAAAACCCGAGAAAGGTAACTGTAACAAAAAATGGTTCTGTTCTGTTTGCGTTCGTGAGAGCAAACTAAACGTAAAGCGAAATGCTCTCATCTTGATTTGCGGACAAAGGGAATCGGAACGATATGCAACGAGCGCGAATTTTTCGGAAACGTTTGCTGCTCAATTTGTATTTGTATCTGTAGGTTGTTTTTCTGTTGCTACTTCTTTGTTTCTCAGCTGGTTGTTGTGTGAAACGTTGCCAAGGCAGTGCAGCTGTTGGGAGAACAATATTCCAATCGTTTCGTTTGCGCACTTTTCGTTTTCCTATTAGAGATAATATATCAAAAAAAAGTGTTAGCTCGCGAATGCTCGTACACGTGGTGCAGCAATTGTTTAGCCTACCTATCTGTAAGTTAACAGAGCATTAACATTAATCTGAAGATTTGCAATCAAGCAAACATACAGCGTACAACGTCAAAAATATGCAACTCATTTTACAACTCACTGAGCAAGAGAGACTGAACAAGAGTGACTGAACAACTCTCACTGAACAACTCACAGAGCAAGAGTGACTGAATAAGAGCGACTGAACAAGAGCGACTAAACAACTCTTACTGAACAAATGAACAATTAAAAAAGAACATGTTCACATGTTCTGTATAGTGAACACTAATATAGAAATTCCGACAAGAAAGGAAGCTGCCCTGTAGTTCAGCTGCACCGGTGCGGCACTAACGAACACCCTAGCCCTTCGTAGTGAGCACTCGCCACCAGACCAATTACCAGTCATGTATTTGCCTAACGAATTGTGTATAGGAATGTCCGGAAAACGCACCGATCGGTACGACCCTGCATTACCAGTCGTTATTGTGGTGATGGGTGTGCACTATAGTTCAAGTACTAGACTAGCGCTCTGATGCATTACCTGTCGTTAACGACGCGACTGACGCTTAGTGATGCATCAGTTCGTTAGGCCTGGTAGAGCCTTGACACCACCTGAACTACAGGGCGCCTTGATAATCTTATTCGATTATTTCATAAGCCCACTCATCAAGATTTAAGTACATCAAAAACTTCATACCATCTTAGGGAAACATTTAACTGTTTGCTTGTCAAGAAAAAGCCAAAAAAAAAATGAAAATGAAAGCAGTCTTGTTATATTTCTTCTACTTAAAAGTTCTCACCAAAAAAAGCAGCACACATAATATGTTTAGTGTTTTTTGTGCCACTTTTGCTCTAATCGAGAAGCTAAAAATCAACACACGCCTACATACAAAGCCGGATATATAAGAACTCGACTGAACATGCGACTAGATCCAGTTCGTAAGAGGCAGAGATGACTGACAAGAGCATTCATTGTTGGCAAATTAACTATTGGCTCAAAGAAGATGAATACAGCGCATTCATGCACTTTGTATAGTGTATCGGAATGGAGCCCAGAGGCAGAAACCTCCATGTGAAGTGTGTCATCAGTTTAAGGTTTTTGTGGACAGCAACCAACACACACACACACACACCGATGCAAGCGATATGTTGTTCCAGCTCCACCCACGAGACCAAGTCAGTAGTACCGTCCGCCCGCCCGTATTTTCATAATAAACAAATGGGTTGTATGGTTGGTTGGCTTAACTTTTGGGTTGCCAGCAAGTCGCAGATAGCGTAAAGCGTACAACTCCCCCTTACGTATTTGTTAGCACAAATCAGTGCTATTTATACTGTGGCCAGGAGCAAGACCCATATCATGCTCTCCCAGTCTCGATGGGTGTCTTGTCAACACGCTTGCCAGCTGCAGCTCTGTGCAGACTCCTTTAGTCCTCGGGTAACATCCAATTTGCAACAAAAATAACCGCGAGAGTTGCACTTGCTGCTGCTGCTGCTGCTGCACAAAAGTTCAACGTCACGCAGGCAACATTAACATGCTGCTTATCTTTGACATGCCGTTTGCACACGGCGGGATCTCAAAATCGGTAGGGCAACTTCCTGTGGCAAGTTGTCAATGCAACAAGTTTAGTTTCGCTAACAAAACTTTATTGTGCCTAACCGCAAAAAGTCGGGTAGAAGTTGTCTCCCGTGTTGCCGATGCGTTATCTATGCCATCTTATGAGGGGGTGGGACATCGCCGAAAGCTTGGGAACAGTTCGCCATAAATACATTATGAACGCTCTTGGCGGGGCGTGTCGAAGGTCCTTTCTTTTTAGCTGCAACTTCAATTCATTCACCGTCTCACTCACTTGACTTACTGCTATAACTAGAGCCACGCTGCGCTTTAATAAAATATTATCATAAACGTAACGGAAGCTACAATTGCATATGTTTATGCTGCCAATGGAGCAGTTTGAAGAAAGCTTTTACAAATGTGTGTATGTTGATATGGCTCTGACATAAAGATATGTTTACGAGGGTAGCAAGGTAAGAACAGGCATGTTCTCAATTCCGCTACGTTTTCATAAGTAAACCGAAAGAAATTCCGGTTCGGATTTGCTGTTCTCAATTCCGAATGATTTTGCTTACGTTTTACTTTTGGCAAACCACGGACCAAACGAAAACGGCACTGGAGAATCAAGCGAAACGATGGAAAATGGAACATGCGGAAACGAGAGAGGCTGACTCTAACGTTTTATTTTTCGGTTTGGCAGGCGCCTTCAATTTCTCGAGACATTTAATAAAAAAATTTGTCTTAATTTAGTTAAAGACTTAAATGCAAATCAAATTACATCAACAAGCTCTCCATTGATTACAGTATTCAGGAAAATTAACTTAATGTACATTTGGCAACTGTACGACTGCTCGTTTCTATGCAGAGTTCGGAATTGCTCACGAGCGAGTCACGCGCTCTGCCTCTTTTGGGCTCTCGCTCTGAGCCGAGATTCGCTGTTCGAGAGCCAGGAGCACTAAACGGCTCACAGCTCGTGAGCCAGAGCTTTTGGCTCAGAGCTAAGAGCCACAGCTCGGGAGCCGTGAGCCATCAACCGGCTCTCGGCTCGTGAGACACAGCTATCAGCTCGAGGCTGTGAGCCACAGCTCTCGGCTCGTGAGCCATAGCTCTCGGCTAGCGAGCCACAGCTACTAATTCGAGAACGAGGAAATGGTAGCCGACTCTGGCTGGCAAGCCAAGGCTTAAAGCGATTCTAAGCCCGTCGGCTTAAACCAGTTTAAAATTAGAACATATTGAACTCAATGAACTTTATTGCATATATATAAAGGTTTCGGTGGATCTTTCGGTGGAAATGCCTTTATTTGGGACATATACTTCATTTATATGCAGTCAGATTAAAGTGTGCCTCACGAGCCGAGAGTAATGGCTCATGAGCCGAGTGCTATGGTTCACCAACCGAGAGCTAAGGCTCACGATAGCCATGATGGCAGATGTTGTATGACTTAAAACTAAAGTTATACTTCTATTTACAAATAATTTGCTCAAATATAGCCAAAAAGTTCACATTTTAGGCTTATTTAGACAAATTTGTAACGAAATTTGTCCAAATTATTTGACTGTGTAAACTTAGTTTAAGTCTTTTTTCTTTGCTGTGACTTTCATCATTCGGCGAGTCTGGGCAATATGTTACATAATATACGGATTCGTCAGTCTTCTGAAAATGATAATGATGATTACGAACCAAAAGTTAATGATGTTGACAATTGTCATTTCCCATTTTTATTAAGTCAGCATAAGAACTAAGTTTAACTATTGTGATCGTTCGTTTTATTGCTAAGCAGTTAAAATTTTTATCAACAATAGTGTCAATTTTTCAGTTATTAAAGTTAATTCAGAGTAGCCACTAATAAAACTAAATTCAATAACGACACATTGGGCGTATTCAGCAGATAAATCTGATTTACGATTACTGATCTGCGACTTGCAATTTCTGATGATTCTCTGTTGAATGACACTGAATGCTTAGTTTAGATTATTGTTCCCCAGCCATGCCCCGGGGGGCCGAACACAATCGAAAATTCTCAACGAATGCTTGCCGAAGTAATGCATCAGTGAGTGTTAAAGAGAGACAGAGAGACTGTCCTCCTGGGGAACCCTGATTTAGATTATTTTCTGGCTTATAACATTTGGTCAAAAATACATGCTCACAACTTTTGAGGGCTTTTAACGCTTTAAGTTCGGCAGTTCATTCTCAATGTTAACGTTAACAGTTGGCAAACAGTCGATAAACTGTCATACTAATCATGATTACCAAATTTATCAGTCGCAATCGGCAATCACTGTATTCACCGCTTAAAATCGGCATTCATAAATCTGTAATCGAAAATCGGATTTATCTGCTGAATGCGCCCGTTGTCTTATAATGTAAGCGGACTACTTCTAAAGCAAACATTTTTTTTTTCACCAACAAAGTCATAAATGAAATACTTTACTTAGTTCAAATATTTGTTCACGAAAAACGACACTTGTTGTATTAAATCAGTTGTACAATTTCAACAACACAGTCACAACTCGAAATAAAACACTATAAGTGAAATGAATATGCATTAAAAATACTATTCCTTTTTCAGTAATAGTGTCAAAACACAAAATATGACGCTGTTTATGAAAGACAATCGATCTTTACATGATAACGCCTGTAGCACAACTGAGATGCTGTCTCAGTCTGAAAAACAAGTCTGCAAGCCGGTCTTGTACTCAACACGTGTCACCGGGGATTGGCTCGGGGTTTTTGAGTCCCTCGAACCCGAACCGGCCCGAATTGTTTGGAAAAGGGTTTAGTGTAAAAATTACCTTATGTCACGTTTATATGAGCTTGTTCTGGTCATTATTTAGTCAATCCAAATTTTGAACATTTTGAGTTTGAAAAGGAAAAGAAAGCATAATTCAAGTTTTGAACCTTCAAAAGTGGCTACCTAACTTTTTATGGACAAGGAAGATATGGAAGAGGACGTTTGAAGTATAACACTAATGAACTTGGTCTAACGGCTACAGATTGAAGAATAAAATAGCTTGGTTCAACCTTATTATAAGAAAAACCGTGCATGTTTACTAATCCGTTCAAATTCGATGAAAATAGTTGAAAGTTTGTTCAACGACCTAACATGTTATGAACCAAGGTTAAGATCGACCATCTTAGGGACCGGTTCTTGAGCTAAACAACAGACTTCACTATGGATTCGAACATCCAGACCGAAATTCATGCAGATTTTTAGAGACTTGCAGCTTTGGTTCGAAACCATTTCTCAGAAACTATTTAAGAAGCTATGATGCACTTGATAATTGTTGTTTCGTTTGTGAAGCTGAGCTCCGAGTAAAATGAACCAGATAAAATGTTAAAAGCATATCCCAGTCGGTTTGTAGTTGATCTGAACATAGTGATCTCATGACGGTTCATATCTCGTAGCCTTCTCTTTACGAATTCTGTAAATGTTACAAAAACACAATTCTTAGGACTTAGGCTTAGATTAATAAATATGTCTAATATTTTATTCAATCAATTGACGAACCTTATACAATTCTCAATCAAACTTCAAAAGATCTTATTCAAAATTTTTGAAAGGTTCAAAATAGACAGCACTTTGTATTAAACAACTGGAAATCTTTACTGAAAATTCCAATCTTATTCATAATTTTTTGAAATCTCTCAAAAGAGATGCGTAAACCACATATCAAAAATACTTTCACCCAGTGGGCATCATTTCTCTATCGTCAACTTGAAAGTTTACATTTACATTTGTTGTTGTCCCAGAACTACTAACTCTGCCCTGTTTCTGTAACATATACTACTTCTCCGGCATTTGGATATTTTTCATTATTTATTGCTCCAGCTGTGGGAGTAGCAAGGCAAAAATGCGACTCTATGACTTGCAATGCCAGGGAAAATCTAATGGAATGTGTTTCCTTGAGTTTTTTATTGCTCAGCAGAGAGAGAGAGAGGGGGTGTGTGCATGTGTGTAAGGTAATGTTTTGCTACTTTGTTACATTACCCAAGGAACGTCGATGTGTTTTATGTGGCCACTCCACTGCCAAGCTGTAAACTTCAATTTGTGTGCTAAAAGCTAAGCCCTCCCACATATTAATTATAGTTTCCCGGTAAGCTAGGCAAATGGTAATACAATACAATTGGCAGGCCATAAATGAGTTTCCCCGCCGCCAATCCAAATCCTTCCTTCAAGTTAAATGCATTAACAATAATTGCCCCACGACTAATTTCGCTTTCGGGGTAATTAGGCCCTAATGAAGGCTAATAGACATTGGTAAACCGCATGTCTGAGCCGCAGCAGTAACAGTATCAGGCAATAAGGTAGCTGGCAACTGGATAACCGACTTCTCACACATTACACAACAACAACAACAAATTGCCTGTCAATCTACGTGTTAATTTTTATAAATTTCCAATAGCGCAAGGCAGTCGCCAGTAATTAAGACTGGCGCAGAACTAAGTTCCTTGTTGTTGCTGTTGTTGCTGCTGCTAATGAACTCAACTCGAAGCGACGCGTTGCCTGTTTGTCGTGCCAAAAAGGACCCATGCAGAAATGACTTTATTAACAGCCTCGACTCGACTCGACTCGTCCCACCTGCCTCGCTGCGGTACTCTTGCTTTTATTTAGATTTTTATTGCTAAACTTTGTTTCTCTTTTGCTTTTTGTTACACATTTGGCAGGAAAAAAATAGAGCCACATCGAAGCCAGCCCATTAACGGTTGCCGGTTGCGACCTTCTCTCATGCGACACTTTGAATGTTTTAAATGGTTTTTTATTGCCTCGCCTCGTCGTCGTCGTGTGTTGTTTGCCACCGTTTGCTGCATAAAATTAGTTTAATCACTAAGTGCAGAGTCCAGTTGGAGGAGTCGCCGCCAGGTGAGTGCTAGCCAAACCCATAAGTAAGCGTAAATAATGTCAAAGCAGTGCAACTAAATGGCAGGTGGACATCAGCTAGTACTACTACTCCTCCTCCTCGTCGTTGTCGTCCTACTGCGGGTGTCAATGAAAACATTAACTGGGCGTGCTGACACAATTAGCACAACAATTATGCAGGTACTATTAGTCCAAGTTTTGTTATTAATTGTAGGATTGCCGCTCAATACATATTGTTGGAAACAGAAAAGGGGAAATTGGAGGAAATAATGAAGTCGACATTGAAAGCAGAAAAAATGGTTGACAAATGGAAAAAGGATGAATGATCAACAGGTTGAAGGTGACATAGAAATCTTTAGAGATTTTAATGTTAACAGAATTTATTTTCTTATACGAAAGTATTGTTAGAATACAAAACTTTCATTAGTTTATCTGGTAAATAGAGATTAAAAAAGTACTCAGTTTTCTTACCCACACAGAAAAAAAAACCGTTGTTGGGCAAGAGAAAGACACATTGCGCTGAGAATTTGAAGAGAAAGCACGCGCTCGTAGAAATGAACTTAATAACAGATCCAGGGGATATGTAAATCAGATGAAATTGACGTTAAAAAAAAATAGGGGAAAATTAACTTCGGCTCGGCCGAAGTTTTATATACCCTTACAGCTTCCATTGAAAACAAAAAAGTTTTTCTAAGACTCTTCTAAGGCGAAATTTGGAGGCGATCCCATTTAAAACAAAAAGTTTTTCTCACTAGAACTTCTTTTTCGACCGATCATTCATTCTGCAGCTATATGCTATAGTCATCCGATTTTAATAAAACTTCGTAGATATGTGGCCAAAGTATATACAAAAAGTGTCTGCCAATAAAAAGGACGTTTTCATTAAAAACAAAAAAGTTTTCCTCACTCGAACTAGTTTTTCGACCGATCGTTCCTAGGGGAGCTATATGCTATAGTCATCCGATTTCGACCAAACTTTGAAGAATTGTGTAAAAGTATATAAATTAAGTGTATGCCAATGATAAGGAGGTTTGCATTAAAAACAAAAAAGTTTTTCTCACTAGAACTAGTTTTTCGACCGATCGTTCCTATGGCAGCTATATGCTATAGTCATCCGATTTCGACCAAACTTTGTGAAATCATGGGAAGGGATAAGTAAACTAAGTTATACGTACTTTGGAGGCGTTTCCATTAAAAACAAAAAGTTTTCTGTTTAAGACTAGTTTTTCACCGATCGTTCCTATGCGCTTCTATGATGTTTTGTTAAAGTGGACGTCTAAAAAAAAAGTTTTTCTCATAGAACAGTTTTTCGACCGATCGTTCCTAGGCAGCTTAGCTATAGTCTCGTTGACCAAACGTGAACGGGAGGGTGTCTAGATAACGTACTGGAGGCGTTTCCATTAAAAACAAAAAGTTTTCTCGAGACTAGTTTTCAACCGATCGTTAGGCAGCTATATGCTATAGTCATCCGATCCGGCCGGTTCCGACAAATGTGCAGCGTATTTGTACCAAAAGACTTCGTGCAAAGTTTGGCGAGGATAGCTTTAAAACTGACGGAGGAGATAGCTTAGAAACAGACGGACAGGGTTACTCAGCTCTTTATGTGGTCGGAGATGCTTCCTTCTATGCTTTACAAACATCCGGACAATTTTATAATACCCTCTGCAAGGGTATAAAAATAGGGGAAAGTTACCTTCGGCCGAGCCAAATTTTTTTATACCCTTGCAGCTTCCATTGAAGACAAAAAAGTTTTTCTAAGACTACTTTTTGGACCTTACTTTTCAAGGGATCTTTACTGTATAGATGTCTGATTTCGATCAAACTTTGTGAAATCATGGAAAAGCATAATTTGAAGGTGACCTTATTTAAAACACAAAAGTTTTTCTCACTGGAACTTCTTTTTCGACCGATCATTCATTCTGCAGCTATATGCTATGGTCATCCGATTGTAATCAAACTTTGTAGAAATGTGTTAAAGCTTTTAAATAAAGAATATGCCAATAAAAAGGACGTTTTCATTAAAAACAAACAGTTTTCCTCACTCAAAGTAGTTTTCGACCGATCGTTCCTATAGGAGCTATATGCTATAGTCATCCGATTTCGACCAAATTTTGTAGAATTGTGCAAAAGTATATAAAATAAATGTATGCCAATGATAAGAACGTCTTCATTAAAAACAAAAAAGTTTTTCTCACTTGAACTAGTTTTTCGACCGATCGTTGCATATTGCTACTATATGCTATAGTCATCCGATTTCGACCAAACTTAGTGAAATCATGGGAAAGAATAGTAAACTAATAAATACGTACTTTGGAGGCGTTTCCATTAAAAACAAAAAAGTTTTTCTTAATAAGACTAGTTTTCCGACCGATCGTTCCTATGACAGCTATATGCTATAGTCATCCGATCCGGCGGGTTCAGCGTATTTGTTCCAAAAGACTTCGTCCAAAGTTTGGTGAGAATACCTTTAAAACTGACGGAAGAGATAGCATAGAAACAGACGGACAGGGCTAAATCAACACAGCTCGTCATGCTGATCAAGAATATATATACTGCCTTGTGGTCGGAGATGCTTCCTCTGCAAGGGAATAAAAATGCCCGAAAAATAGTCCAAAAACTGCGAAATTTACAAAATTATACCGTTCATCCGACTGCAATGAAACTTTAGGGATTAGTTGAAGAACATTGCGAAAAATGGTCCAAAAAGCGCGAAAATTGCAAAATTTACGGTTTTTTTTTAAACTTAGGGGAATGGTTCGATGCTTGCCCGGGAAGGTTTCCAAGTAGAAGAAATGGGAGGAAAATGGTCCAAAGTCCGCGAAATTTGCAAGAAGTTCGATTTCGATGAAACTTTGGGGAATTGTTGGACGTTTGCCCGCAAAGGTTTCTAAATTGAAGAGCTGGGCGGGAAATGGTCTAAGAAGCGCGGAATTTCTAAAACTATACCGCTCATCCGAATGCGATGAAACTTTGGGCAATGGTTGGACGCTTGCTTGCGAAGGTTGCTTTTATTACAATGCAATCCATTACAATCGAAAATATTGCGAAATTTGCAAATTCTTAATTTCAGCCTGGATTATTGTGAAGATTTGATAGACAAATTATCATAAAGACGGGTAAATATAGGAACAGATCGAACGGTCCAAAATGTTTATTATCCACTAGCTTGAGGATACGGGCGACGCCAGGTATTCAGCTGGTATGTAATAAAGTGAAAGTGAACCACTGAGCCGAGACGAAACCGCGGTTCAGTTGGCTTCAAATACCATGCATAAAACTGAACCAAAAACTCTGTGTTTAGTTTCGAAAAATAACGCCATGCCTAGCGTTTTAGTATACTCGTATATGTAACTGTTTCTTCTGTTTGTTTCAGCGCTTTCTTTCATATTTAAGACGGCTGCTGGAATAACTAGTCGCCAGGCGCTGATGAAGGTGGGTCCTGAAACAGCTGTACAGTCAACCAGCCTCTTTTTTGGTGTTGTGTGTCCCCGTTTAAAGTTATGCAAAAGCATAACATAACATTTTCAATCAATGAGCAAAATTTAAGTGAACTTATTTAAGCAACTTGATCAGTGCTATGGCAATTTTTAAGCCTTAACTGGTAAGAAGCTTTGTGGTTTTACTTTTCCATAAGTACGAGTATGTATTGCACCTAAGGATATAATTATATTCCATACACAGCCGAGGCCATTGAAATGCCACAAAGCACCTTACCACAATATGAGAAATACCAGCCAACCAGTTAAGCCGCTAACACATACGAGTATATTTTTGCAGAAAAGCAAAACCAAGCTAGCTCAACCCAAGCTGGTTTATCAATTTATCTTCTGCTTTAATGGTAACTAATAATTACAAAAGGGTACTTAGTATTTTTCATACAACAATTTCTCACCTGAGGGAACAGAAAAGCTCAACTTTTGGCCACAAGCTCGACAAAATGTGTTGCTGTCATGAAACATTTGTCACAAATAAACTTTATTTGTTTTCGTATGGAGTAGGAAATATATTTTATTTGTCGCAACTCAGTGAGGGTGTGTGTGTGTGTGTGTGTGTGTTTGTGTGCTTAAAAGTAGTCTTAACTTGTTTGCGGGTGCTGGGTTGTTAGTTTGTGTTTGCTTAGTGTGTTGTGCGTGTTGGACGCGCATAAGCCGCGGCCCCCCACCCAGCCAGTTCAGTCAGTTCACAGCGGTGACATTTGTTTGCATTTAGAGGAGCAGGAAGTCAAGCATTTAGCATTAACTATAAACCATTACACAGTTGGCAATGTTTTAGAGTCGTTAAACGGTATCTTGTACACGTGCGGGGTCTAATTATAACTAATTGCCTAGTTTTTCATTTTAATTAGAGTGAAATGTCTGTTTGAAACTTGTTGAATTACCTGTATCCTGGCGGCCACACGCTCGCCGTTATAGCGATTGGGATTGAACCATCCCTTGGTCGAGCCCGTCACGAGAACAATGCCGAGTAAAAAGAACAGTATGAGCGCGGTAATCACGAGTTTTGCACGCGTCGATATAACCATGGCCATTTTGTATAATATTTACACTACGATTTGGGTTTAACACTTAGCACTAAAATATATTTGAATATTGAGAGTACGAGAAGCGAATTTGCCTGAAAGAGAAATGCAGGGATTGAGTGTTAACATATTAATTAGTTGAACGGATGAAATGGTTTGGCAATGTGCTTGACCCCAGCACTTGGCTCTGTAATGGTCTTTTGTGCCACGCATTAACCTTCCAAACTCGCTTCCCATCACCCAGGAAGGTGGCCACAAAACGTTTTTGTACACATGCCACAAACACACAAACAGTCACACAAACACACACACACACGCATAAGACTAACACGCCTCCTTCAACATACTTTTTCCTCCACTCACACGCACTTCCTGTAAACGCTACAAATGTAACACGTTTTATTTAATTTTTTTTTTTGGTTTCTTTTCTCTGTCGCTTGTCAGCATTTTCTCACTGATTTGCGCCGCAAGGGGAGACGGCTGAAAAATAAATCCCAAAATGGTTGAGTTTGTATCAAGTAATGACATGGAGAGATTGAATACCCTGTATTAACAAAATTGCTATCATTCTGTTTCTGAATAATATACTTCAGATCCAAAATCCAACAAAAAAAATTTTTTTTTTTTACAAACACCCAAAAAAGATTTTTTTCGACACCAAAAACCGATCTGCAATTTAGACCTGCATTTCGTCTGCCATTGATTCAGCCTTTGCTTCTGACAAAAGCAAAAGTAAACTTACGAAGGTGAAAAAAAATTTCTGAATAAAACGAAGCAGCAGTTGTCGCTTCGGGATTTTTTCAAATTGCCTTGTCTTTGCTTTCGATCAGGAGCGTAAATCGGCGGCAGCGCAGTCTGCTTTTGCATTTTACATGCTACAACAAATAAAATATGGCGCCAACAACTATCCTATGACGAGAGAGCGAGAGAGAAAGTGGAAGAGTGATCGCTAGTGTAAGCGCGAACGCACACATACACACAAAAATAGCATTTGTCTTCGTAACCAGCAAGCAAAGTTCGGAGTGCTCCAAGTTATGTGTCTGAAAAGAGCCGAGCTTAAGAGCGTTTGAGGGGTAGACACAAGAATTGGATTGTTTTCAGTGCTCGGGCTCATAAAAGCACTTATGTCTGAGCATTTTCGGAGGTTAGTAGGCAGGTAATCAAAAAATTTGTTTAAGCTGAATGTTTTGCTTCAAGTGCCTAGAAAAGTGAAGTCTCTGTGTCATTTATGAGGTTTTTATAAGCTTCATTTAAAGGGTGAAATCACTTATATCTGTATCAGAAAAGAGTTTGACTAGACTCAGAAATCTTTCACATTTAGTGCGATAGTTTTCATAGAAAAGAACGCCCATTTCTGTTCTGCAGCGAATGCTCATAAAAAAAGTGTCAGTAAAGTGTCAGAAAACGGACATATTGCTTGCTGGCTCCATATGCAGAGCGCTCCGAAGCAGAAGTGAATAGGAACTCCCAAACCAGCACCTCTAAGGAGCGTTTCCGGAGCGCTCCGAAACAGGAGTGAAAATGGAAATGAAAATAGGTTATCTTTGGATACAGAAGTCCCCACGGAGACTTTGTGGGTTTTCTGAGGGAGCATTCTGGGACGCCGAAATCACTCATTTAAGGAGTCCCTCAGGAAAAACTTTTTTTTGATATATATTGAAAAGGACCATTTCCCCGGCGGATTTGCTCCTTTGGGACACTTTTTGGAGCCTCCCCAGGAGGCTCAGTGCACCGTACTGAGAGTTCTAATGGAGCACTTTTGCGGACTCCAATGGTTGGCAGAAAAAAAGCTGTTGGCGCAGCTACGGACTTTCCGACTTGGGCTTTAGATCGAAAGCAGAGGCAAGGCCATTTAGAAAAATTTGTTTAACAAGAGGGTGTGTTAAAGTCGGTCCTGCCCGACTTCGATATACCCGTTATTCAGGGCTATTAGTGTTTAATAGCCTTTCCCTATGTTAAAATAACAGAGCATTAACATTAATGTGTCTATTGCAACATTATGTGAGAAAAAAGCATGTAGCGCCAAAAAGTATGCAACGTTTTTTAAAATTTATATAACTCTGCCATTTATTATCAGATAATGTAGATATTGGGCACATACACTACACTGCAAAATATGAGCTTGATATCTTTAAATTTGTTGGAGTTATTGAACATTGTTTATTGTTGAGGCGGGAGAGGGCGTGGCCAAAATTTGAAATAAACTTGATCTGCATAGGAACAATAGGAGTCTACATACAAAATTTGGTGGCTCTAGCTCTTCTAGTCTTCGAGATCTAGGTGTTCAAACCAGACAGACGGACACGGCTATATCGACTCGGCTGTTGAAGCTGATCAAGAATATATATACTTTATGGGGTCGGAGATGCTTCCTTCTGCCTGTAACATACATTTGCTAGACTTTAGTATACCCTCTTTACTCTACGAGGCGTACTAAGATGAAAAGTTAAATATTTACACTTTTCATTGTTGATAGGCAGACTATTGATCTTGCACCTATTATTGAGAGATTTTAAGTCCCTTTGTAGGAGAAGAGGTGATACTGGATCATTATAAGACAGGCAAAGTTTGAGATTGTCCGGATACATTAGCACATGAGATTGGGATACCGGAGGATACATACATTTGCAGACTTTAGTATACCCTCTTTTACTCTACGAGTAACGGGGTGTAATAATGTTGAATAGCCCAACAATTTTAAACATATCAATCATATCTTGCAGTGCAGTGTATGTGCCCAATATCAACAATCTCTGAAAGTCTCATAAAGATAGCATAATAAATGGCAGAGTTAAAAAACGTTGCTGACTTTTTGGCGCTATATTCACTTTTTGTTCACATCAAGTTGAAATGGTCACATTAATGTTAATGCTCTGTTAATTAACATAGGGAAAGGCTATTAAACACTAATTGCCCTGAGTATATCGAAGTTGGGCAGGACTGACTTAAACTTACGCTCACGTTCTTTATACAATAGTAGCTTTCAGATTTTGCGGGTCTGAATGTCATTAAACTTTTAGTGTCGCACAGTGTAATTAATTATAATTTAAGCTTATCCTTTGGTAAATAAACACTGGTACTGCCAATGGTTTTCAAAGTGTTACTGTTTTGGTGCTCTTTAGTAAAATTGTTCGGTGATTTTAGGGGCTTTAGGATATTTTAATTTATTGATATATGAATACTTAGTACTTATCAAATTATCGATATATTTTTCGGTAATATTTTGGAAATTATCAACTTCCCTAACCTGGACTTGACAACAATCTAATGGTGTGCTTAAAGAGAGTTATAATTATAGTATGCAATCCTTTTCTTAAGGTTTAAATTCGAATGGTTGATTCGATATTCTTTCCAAATCTTTGGTTTAGTTTTGAACTATTTTTATACTCTGTACCAGAGGTACACAGAGTATATTAAGTTCGTGCAAAAGTATGTAACAGGCAAAAGGAATAATCTCCGACCCAATTAAGTATATATATTCTTGATCAGCTTCAACAGCCGAGTCGATCTAGCCATGTCCGTCCGTCTGTCTGTCCGTCTGTCCGTATGAACAAACAGATCTCATAGATGGTAAGAGATAGAGGTTTGACATGTATGGAACATATGCTTCTTATACTTGCAGGCAGATTTGCCACGCCCCCTCCCTCCCCCGCAAATTGGAAAAAACCTCACATCTCCCACAGTTTTAAAGATAGAAGGTTCGTTCTTTCTGGACATATTTAGTAATCAGGATTATTAATCGATCCGCCAAAGGAATGGTAAAGAGCGGATGAACGGCTGTCGAGTTATAGGCAAAACAAACAATTATGGGCAGCACCGGTCGATGGGCACCACTTAAAAGGGTGCAAAACGATTATGATATTTTTAATTAATTGCAAAGAACAAGATATAAGCACCGCAACTCTGTGACGCAAAATTAAGGCTAAAAATATTTGTTGAGGCACCGCTTTTGCGTTAGATTTTGGTGTTCAAGGTCTTATGAATGAAAACCTGGGGTTATGAGGGGTCTTCTCATTGTTTACTTAAGAGAGGTTATTGCATAAGTCCGCAAGTACTCATGAGCCAAGTTATCTTTTTGTCAATTTGTTTCCTTTTTCCATTTCTGCTCTTTTTGATATTAACTACTTTTCATTACTCATTCTTTGGTTCTCTTTATTACTTTTCTTTAAAGAAAAGACAGCATGGCGTTTAATCTATTCTATTTCCCCAAAATAAAATAAAGGGACTTATCAAAAAGTGAAACAATACCCAAATTGCAAAACTGCTTTAGTTCGGCAAGAATCTTTTAAAACACAAAACGTTTCAATTATTAAGCTTCATTACAATTACAATGTTAATAGTCCAAAAGACAAACAGTTCCCAACTCTTTTAATTCATTTGGCCTTAACCTGGTCTACCCGGCGGACTTGTGTTAGCTGCTGGGTATGGGAGAAGAAGAAAACTTTATGAAAAGTTAAGCTGCCAACAAGTTTATTTGTGAAAAATATTGAATTATAGCAACGTCACAGCAGCCACACACTCAGGGTAAAAAACTTGAGCCTGAAAAATGCGTTGCCTAGATTTGGTCGAGATGTCTTGTATATAACTTTTTTTTAAGCCCAAAGCTTAAGCGTGTCCTTGAGTCCAAAAAAAGAAGAAACCAGAAAATAAAAAGCGTGCTCCAACTTTTCAACCTACATAATTGCGGTAAAAGTTGCCTGTGTACAAAAGTATCCTTTGGCACAAACACACACACAAACACACACGCGCAGTTTAGCGCACAAAAGTATGCTACAGCCAGCGCATAATTACGATAATCGTGTCAGTCTAGAGCTACCAGCAGCGTCTAAAAACAAACCCCCAGCGCTCAACTGTCTCACCTCGTCTTTGCCAACACACACAAACGCACACACAGACCAAAGCCAGTTATTGAGTCAACGAGTCAGTGGTGTAAAAACAAACTTTTTTTTTTTTGGGAAACTTTTTTATGCCCGCCTTTCGTGGCATTCTTTACGCAGCATTAAAATTCTACAGGAGGCCCGGCTTAAGCTTAAAGTTTGACACGGCTCAAGTTTTCTAATGAAATTACCTACTTGGTCTGCGTTTCCTTTTTGTAATGAAAAGGGGCTAAAACTTGCACAACGATAAGAAAATGTTCATATCTGCTTTCAAATTAAGTGCACAGAAATGAGTAACGACTTTTGAAGTTGTCATGGCAGGCCAAAAAGTGTAGTTTGCACAAACCCTTTTTTTTTTGGTTTCGGTTGGTTGTGGACATTAGCGCCTAATGAAGATAATGGGACGGCATGTTTAAAAAGGGTTCAGGGTTCTCTTCCGTTTGACATGTAATTTTTAATAAGCCCCGTTTCCCGCACAGATTTGCCTTTTTCTTTTGTCTGGGCATATGTCACACATGTGGAAGAAATGCCTAGCCCCGGGGCCTCTGTTTTTTTTTCTAAGCGTTTGATCGATAAGCGGCAACTGCTCCTGGGTTCACATGTATGGCAGGCACGCGTGTTCCTCAATGATTAAAACGCGCACATAAACTCCTGGCTTAAATTAATAACAAACCAGCCAAACGTTGCATATTTTTGGAGAGGGGGGTTGCTATCAGCCGATTTAATTATAGTTCAAAAATTTACATAATTTATATTTATTGGTTGTCCCTCGGAGGAGAGAGGAAAGAGAGTGGAGAGTCATAAAACTCCTACATGTGCGGTAGTGGGTCCATTTTGATTTGATTTTCTTTTTGTATTTCGCTTGTGCTGCATTTTTCCATGATAAACTCATAAAGTAAAATAATTTAATGACCTGCGGCTCTGGGCGCTATAAAAACATTCATTTATGAGCATAAATACATGGAACCAGCCAAAGGTAATGTACCATTTTTCAGTAGTTTTAAGATATAAGAGGAGGAGGAAAAGAGTAGAAATCGAAAACGAAGCTCCACCTTAACTAAAATTGACTTGGCAATAATCTGAAGTTTTGACAAAAGACAAAATCAACATTAAGTCAAATTTTGTAAATCGACTACTTCAGTTTTAGAACCTTCCATACAAACAAAATAAGAATATGATTGGCCCAACTATTCTGCGAAATATGAACAAAAACTTCAACTTTCACTTCGAAACTTTAGTTAAGGCGAACCAGATGTAAATTAATCGAGTAAAGTAAAATTTTTATACAAATTTTGAAGCAAAATTTTTTACTCTGTCATTTTATGAAAATTTTACTTAACATCAGCGGTTAATGTGTTCAGATAGGTCGTAGGGCTCGATTACCGCTCTCGAAACGGTCTAATGTTTCAAAAGGTCATTTTTCTTTGAATAAAGTTTACACCCGGTCACCCCTCTCTGCTCTTGGCGCCAGCTTTGTAGTAATTAGCTATGAAAAGCTTCTCAAACTGCCGTTCGGATTCGGCGTTAAGCTGTAGGTCCCTTTCTCTTGTGCGAAAATTAGAAGCGCACAAGCCAAAAGATTGAGAGAGGCTCTGCTTTGGCCCTTTGGGGCTGTGTCAAGCCATTTTACATTAACATCAAGAAGTTGGCTTGCTGTTTCGTTTGTCTGACTTTGCTTCGATTGATCTTTGCAGTTTCAAACTGCTTAAAGCTGTGATTGCATGGAAGTCATTAGCGAACGCCTACTGAAAATTCAATGGGGGCATTCATGAAACAGTACTGTATAGACATCCAGCTCTTTTTGGTGTACAGTTGTGAACAAACTCAACTTTTTGGGACTTCAAGCCAGCCAAGCTCGCTACTAAATAAAAGAAAACTGAACAGAACTATAGTCTTTGGTATATTTGTAACATTTGACTATTGACCACTTGGGTGATTGGGATAATAATTTTCTTTGACAATCAATGTTGTTTCGATTTGCATCAATATTTCTAGCTCTTCTACAGAGGAAAATTTTAATTATATATACATAGACCAAACCCTAAAATCTAAAAAGTTATTACACATGGATACTTCAAATTCTTTTTTGAAGATTCGAAAATCTTGAAAGTTCAAGGGTTTATCAGGTGTCGAGTCACGCAGTCAATACAACGTGTAGTAATAATTATCATGTAAGACCCACTGTGCAATATAACTGTAAGTAGATTTAAGCAGCTGTACATTCATCGTTAAGTTAGTTCAAACTGAACGATGCTCTCTCTCAATCTCTCTGATGAGCAGCAATAAGACAACCACACGACATTTACTTGGCTTTGGTCCTCTCCCCTAAAAACGTAAACAATAATTTGTAATTAATCTCGTGGTGCACTTTAACGTAGCCAAAATTCATTGCGTTGATTTGATTCCTGCCCACGGTGTCGCTTAGAACAAACATACATACACAAACAAACACACATATTGTAAACACATATTGTAAATTTGTAGCGGTACCCTCTAGTACTGCCGACCAACGCTTTATCAACGTTCCGTCGACCATTTTGTGACTGTCGTCGACCCACCCTTATACCTCTTACAATGTGTTCGACTGACGTATTTTGCAAGTCGATGTCCGCTCAAAACGTTAACTCTCTTAGCAAAAGCTGTCAGTCAACATTTTTGAATGTCCGCCATACCTCATATAATTGTATCATGGTACAAGATACAATTATACAGGTACGGCGCACATTTAAAAATGTGGACTGACAGCATTTGCTAAGAGCATGGTGGAATTAACAAGGTGAAGCCGTCAGCATATGCTGTGGGCCAATCTATCAACGCCTATGTGATAGAAAGAGACAGCATGATATTTGTTAATACTAATGCCTATAGACTCATCCCATATTGTTTTATTTTCCAAGTCCTTGGGAACTCGTATGAGTTTAACGTTGCTTCGCGCAAACGATCTACGGCAAATAACACAATCACTCGACATCTTTTCACACACTTAAATCAGAAATAACAGCACGAATAAGACTATAACGCATACATACACAACTACAGAAAAATTTATCCGTAGCCTACCTTTCGCTTCAAGCACTCACAGCTTACTCGCCTTGGCTAAATCAGAGAGAGTGCTGTCTCTGACGGCTTCACCTTGTTAGTTCCACCATGGCTAAGTGAGCTAGAGAGAGTATGTTAGAGAGTCTGTAAGTGAGAGAGAATCTGACAGGGCACGCGCATATTACATACTTGATGTAAATCAACATCAGCAACAACAAAGTGAGCTGTGCAAACAAAAATCCTCCTTCTAAATTTGAGGCCGGCAATCGGAGAGAGGAGAGTGTGACAACCTTTCACATGGAATGACAGCAACAGAATAATGGTTTGTCAATGCATAAGTTGTAAGCAAACGCAACTTCTTGACCTCGAGCCAGCGAACTCGTTACTAATTAAACATTAGAAAGGTCGCCAGATAAATGGGAAAAAACTTATATGAGAGAAGGCACGCTCTCTTGTTTTGTAAACGAAACTAACAAAAGTTTCGGTAACAACACATGCTATTGACCAGTTGGGCATATAAAATTTCAAGGGCAAAGGTCGCAAAAATCGGTTTTTCGCTTTTTTGGTCTCTTCTATGGGTTTTGCTATTTGTATTTATTATAATTTGTAGAATACAAAATTCTCTACAAATTTTGTTTAATGAAATTTTAGGTGAACCGTTTTCTGAGATAGAGGGCGGAGAGCGCGCGGTCGCGGATCTTTCGGTCCCTATTGCCTCCGGTCGAGCGTGATGATGAACTATCGATTCGATTATTATTGTCGTTTTATTAACTACTTTTTTCCACCTCCTTGTCTGATTAATTTATTTAACACCCTTGTAATTCATTGTTATGAAAATAAGGAATTACAGTATATTTGAATTTAACTAATTAATATTAATAACTCTACTTGAAAAACAATAAATTATGATAACTTTTTATTAAAATACTTCTACATATTCTATTAAAAAGTAAAAAATGGAATGAAGGGTACAAAACTACATATAATAACCCGTGTCTTCCGACTGCTGGTAAATTTCAAACTGGTCTTCATTAGTCTTCCGCGTTGTAAGCTAAAGAGCATTGCAGCCGCTTTCCTGCTCCGCTCGGACCACACCACCTTCGTTGCGAAATTGTATTTGCAAACTGGCGGTGGTGTCTGTAGGCTCAACGTCGCATTGCCAACCCCATATGGGTCCAAACGCTGTTGAACTTGTAATTACCTGAAATGTTGAGGCAGCTGACGTTTGGTATTTGGCGCCAGGCTATAAGTTTTTAGACTTGCGTAACTATAACGGGGGTCGAGACTTTCAAGATTTCGGAGCAATAAACGACAGCCAATAAGAATGGAATTCCATCTCTAATATGGTGAACAATTTTTTTCCTCAAATGCTTGCTAGTTCATCCAAATTTGTCAGTTTCTCAAAACTTTTAAAAATGATTTTCCCCTTTTGAAAAAGCGCGAAGTTGTGTCACAGCCACTTAAGCGTCGAAATGGGTGTGTTTTGGAAGAGATAATATCAACTTTTAGACTGTATATTTTCGTTTTTACTTCCTTTCTCAACTTTTTAAAGAGTTTCTTTCCGCGCTACTTAAGCGGTTCACCTCCCGAATCTGACTTATTACATAGAAAACACAAACCATATTCTTAAATGTACGTCCGTAGTTACAAGATACGATTAAACTGAAATAAAGAGGTGTAACTATACTTACTAACGGCCGTAGTGTATAATGGACGTATAATCGTTTAGTAGAAGGATTTTTTTACAGATTTTAAAGAAGAGCATTAATTATTTTATTTTAATATGTCATTATAAATATAATTATAATTTAAGTTTTCCTTTAATTATTTTTTAATTTTAGGAAAGGGCATCAGAAAATGACAAATATAATAAAAGTTAATAAAAACTAATATTTATAACATTACTTACAGTCTCGCTCGGTGCGTGCCTGTGCCCGCGCTCCCCCCTCTACCTCCGGTCGTATGAAAAGTATAAAATGAATTTTGTATCTAAATATTTATAATAAATACAAAACAAAACCAAGGATCAGCGCAACGATTTGTGACCTTGACCAAATTTATAGTCCCCCTCATAGGTTTTAGACAACTGGTGTCAGTATACAGTATTTGCTGTCATATGATGCTGGAATGGCTCAACGAGCAGGAGTCATTAAGCGAAACGCCTTCTGATGATTGGATTGGATATCCATGAAACAGCTGTAAAAGGTTTGTCCACGCTTTTTGGCTTGTCAATGCATGAGTTGTTAATAGTTGTGAACAAATGCAACTCTTGAGAGCGAGATAGCAAACTCGTTACTATAAAAAAAAAGAACTATAAAGAGGGATAAAAAAGGCGTTTCTTCGTAGCGTTAAGAGAACTTTCTATAAAAAGAATTATATAATTTTTAATAAGATGCTTCACATTATTAACACACCAACGGACAAGCGACTGAACTACAAACGACCGCAGAAAGGCGACGCGAGCGAGTTGATTTAGCCTGTCCGTGTGTCCCTCTGTCATGTCCGTCGTGCTCCCCAAACTCACTAAAGCTGGTAGCTAAATAGTGCAGCGCGGCCGGCGGTGTTGTGCTTCGCCTGCGCGGTGAACAGTCTGGTTTTTGTTAAGAAACGTAGAGTCAGTTACTCCCCATCCTGTGGGGAGAGGCTAGGAGGTGGTCGAAGCGTCTGTGGAAGTTTTTGGCTGGGGGGGGGAAAACGTTTTCAAATGTGAAAACTGTTTTGGTAAGAAAATTGTTTTGTAGTGACGTCTATCATTGGCATACACTTATTTTATTTACTTACATTTCTACAAAGTTTGCTCTGATGATGGTTGCCGATGTTGCAACCGAAATATATTTGATAACTTAACACATACCTTGTGTTTTTATTTGACCTCGAGCCAGCGAAACACTTCATTCTATTTTTAATAAACTATATACCTACAATGGGATTCGAGCTCGGGACCTCGGGGTGGGGATAAAAAGCGGGCGCCCACAAAAATATTTATTTTTTTAAAAAATGGTTGTGCTGAAATACTTTTTATATTGAATTGCCTAAAAGTATTCACCAATTTATTTCTGGCATGTTGCAAAGATTATACCACTTGTAATTCTCAAGTTCTTATTCCGTGGACACTCAATATAAAACGGACAGCTGAGATACGAGTCTGTTTATTGATGAATCACCAATACGTAATGTAATTTGTTTGTGTAAATCGCCAAGCTATACCAAAATTCTCATCTCAAACTATCGCCTAGTATTTTCCTATGAATGTCTATCTACAATAGTTGACAGATTCCCCTTGCACTTTTAAAAAATTTCTCCATTAATTAATATCTTCACAATTGAAGTTTTTGGGTCAAGTTTATTTGGAAATCAAACTAAATTGTTATAAGAAGCGTTTTTGAAAATTATTAATAATACATATTTGGTTCCAATTTCCAGCCTTTATAATATAATTGTTATCACGGAGGCTTACTCGACACTTGCCAACATACTTAGAACGTATATGGGAATTTGTTATCATAAATCGATCTTCCTAGAAATATTCAAGCTAATAAGGGGACAATGCACATATTTTTTCGAAAAGTGAAATTGAATGCAGCTGATATATTTAAAGTTCAAATGTTAATTTGTTTATTTTTGATTTATGGTCTGTATCCAGATGTGAATTAACGAGAAGTAAAGTACAATTTTCATAAAAAAACTAAAGTAAAACCAGAAATTAAATGTTGCTTCAAAATTTGTATGAATCTTTAAACTACTTTACTTTTCGTTAATTCAAAATTTGTATGAAAATTTAACTTTTCATCGAATTAATTCACATCTGGATAAAGGCCTTAAGCTTTTAACTTGTTTTACTTCCCAACAGCAGAAATTTCATTTGCATAGCCCTAGAAAATTTCGAAATTGCAATCCAACTATGCGTATACTTAATAACGCATACGGGAGCAAAAAGTGCAACAAAAATATTGATACTACTGGCATTTTCCTACAGTTTTTGCAGCAAGCAGCATAAATAATCATAAATATCACATAAATGAGATTTTCTTCCTTTTTTATTTTTATTTTTGTTGTTGTGGTGTTTTATATTTACACAATGTTATTGGCCTCTGCCACTTTGGGGGTTTCATCACGTTTTACATAAAGCCTGATTTTAACTAATATGCAATTTGGATTTGTGTAAATTTATCAATTTACCATCATCAACATAATACAGCATTTTCAGCCCATTCACTGGCTGGCTGGTTGACATAATTTCAAATTCAATTTATAATGTTTATTTATAAATGTAATTTGCCCCCACCCCGGACCTTTTGCTTAGCAAATATATGTATGTATGTACTGCGTGTGGGAAATTGCTTTTTGCTAACGCATATTGTTTTCAGCAAATTTTATTTATCAAATTTAGAGCAATGTTTTGTGTTTGTTTTGAGAATGTATTCATTGAATGCAAAACAGAGTTTAGCAACTGAAACTATTTGTTTGACTTGTGCTATTAACTTTTTTCCATACAGCATTATATGGGATTTTTATGAACATGCAAAAGTTTAAAATAAAAGTATTTCAAATAATTTAGCTTTCTCTGGCCTTTATGCTAGAGAAGTGATAAGTTAGAACAGGAATTTAATTATAAACAAAAATTTATGCTGTATGGGGTAGAAAATTAGTCTGAGTTTGTTAGAAAAAAATATGTGAATAAAGCAAAGATGTTTGCTTTACCCAGTTTTTTTATTTGTATTTTGTTGATGACATTGATGTGGATAAAATTCTCTAACAATTAAAGATAATAATAATAAATATCTCGAGGTTCTTTTGGTTGCTACTAGCAGCAACTTTTTCTTTAATTCTTAGGTGAAATGCAGTATTTTGAAAGCATTGGTTTTAATTCATTTACTAAAGGTGTCCTGGTAGGGGGTAAGTGAAGCCTTTTTTATGAAGAGATGGTAGAAATTGGCATGTTTGTTGTTTATGTTGTTGTCTTAGCTTGAGACGTTCTCAGACAAGCTAAGTGCCTCAGCTCATACCCAGCTAAAAACGCGTGGCGCCGCAACCTTGACTGGCTAGAAGCTGATAGGGTTTAGCTAGGTAGATGCAAAAAAAATAGTTTTCATTTATTTAGCAAGTTACCCTTGCTAAATGAATTCAACAATCGCTGCAGCCTGCAGCAATGAACAAAATGATAACACAACCAAGGCATTGCCAATGATTTCTGCTCTCCGCATATCATCCAAACACTCCTGCATTTTCACTTTTATAAATTTTATTAATTAAACTATTTAAATTGTAAACAAAACACCCTATGTAATCAAACTAAGTGCAGTATGACCGTTGACATTTGGTGGTATTTTTCTGTTGAAGGGAATTGTGGCGTTGAGCAGTCACACTGTAGCCTTAAGCGCGGTGTCCACTCGATGCGAAATGGCCGCGAAACGAAAAACTCCATATAAAACAGTCTGCTGCGTAAATTTTCCGTATTCCATATCCAGTGTCCACTCGACGCGGAAAAAGTCTACCTACTGCCACATAGTTCTGTTACCAATTACATAGCAAGTAAAGTGCTGTTACCGCCTCATTTCGCGCGAAATTATAAGAGAACGAATCGAATAGATATTTCGCACGGAATTGTAAGTAAGAAGCACAAACATAGTCAAAATGAGCGCATTTTGTAATGTTGATAAACTTAATTTAATAAACGCAGTGAAAGATAAGAGCGAGTTGTGGGACTTGGCAGACAAGAGGCTCTCAGATTCCAACGCAGTCATCGCGGCCTGGATGTGGATCAATGGGAAGCTTCACAAAAGCGGTAAGTCATGCCGGTATTTACATATTGAATCATTATTTATAATTAAATAAATATATTTCAAGTGATGGAATGCAAGGCTGCCTAGGTATCGCTGAATGATAGCAACCGGTGCCACACCAAATGCCATTTGCAAAGCGCAGCTGGCGTTCCATTGGATTAACCTTCTTTGACGGAATCCAGAGCCATTGATTAAAAGTTCGCGGGCGCAATTGACCGCCAAGGAACAATAGTAGCCGAGAGGAATTTGCCGGCCATTGAGAGCTTGGTCTCCCAAACATACAGTATTGCTATGGATCAATCTAAGCAGCTGGGACTGAAGCATATAGAAATGTTGATCTTTTGGCATTAGTTTTAGGTATAGTTTTAGATATGGGCATTTCTATTCTGTCGAACAAGACGTTCGTACACATTCAAAGTGAAAAAACTATAATTAAAACGGAATTTTAATTCGTTTTATACCCTTGCAGAGGGTATTATAAAATTGTCCGCATGTACAAACACGCATTGAAGGAAGCATCTTCGACCACATAAAGTATATATATTCTTGATCAGCACGACGAGCTGACTTGATTTATCCTTGTCCGTCTGTCCGTCCGTCTCTGTCAGTCTGACTGTTTCTATGCTATCTCCTCCGACTGTTTGAAAGATAGCTGAAAGATAGATAACTTTGCACGAAGTCTTTTGGTATATATACGCTGCACATTTGTCGGAACCGGTCGGATGACTATAGGATATAGCTGTCATAGGAACGATCGGTTGAAAAACTAGTTTTAGACAGAAAAACTTTTTTGTTTTCAATGGAATCGCGTCCAAACTTCGTGTTTTTTTAGTGTACTATGTTTTTCCATGATTCCACCAAATTTGGTCGAAATCGGACATCTATATAGTATAGCAGTCATAGAAAAGTAGAGTCTGAATAGAAGTCTTAGTTAGAAAAACTTTTTTGTTTTCAATTGAAATGTCCTTAAAACTTGCATGTATTTGTTTTTACAAACTTTGGTTGAAATTGGATGATTATAGCATATAGCTACCAAAGGAACGATCGGTCGAAAAACTAGTTCTTGTAAGAAAAACTTTTTTTCAATAGAAACTTCCTTTACGTTGGCATATATTTATTTAATATACTTTTCCACAATTCTACAAAGTTTTGTCAAAATCGAATGACTATAGGACATAGCTGCAGTATGAATGATCGGTCGAAAAAGAAGTTCTAGTGAGAAAAACTTTTTTGTTTTAATTGGGATCGCCTCCAAATTTCGTAATCAACAGTTTGTTATGTATGATTTTCCATGATTGGATGAAAAGTAAGGTCCGAAAAGTAGTCTTATTTAGAAAAACATACTGCAAGGGTATACAAAACTTCGGACGAGCCGAAGCTAACATTCCCCTATTTTTTATTTTAATATAAACCTCTATATAGAGCAAGTGAAATGTTGTTTCAAAAATATTGGCAAAATAAGAAGCGATTCGAACGTGACAAAAACAGAAGTGGCTTTCGAGCCCATCTATATAAAGACAGACACAATGCTTAAGCCCAAATATTTTTAATATCTTCCTAATGGATTGTCCTTTGAAATGTATTTTGTTTGATTTGAAAATCTTCTGTACTTTTTTCCAAAAAATATATTTATGTGTGTCGATACGTGACATGTCGAATGCGACATTATTTCCATCAAGATATTAAGGTGGTTTCAGTTTAAGGCAAAGAAACAACTTAAGATTTAATTGCAATCACATAGTTTGTTATGGTTTCTTATGCATCGTTTTTTAACTCTTTGTACCATTAAAACAATTTTAGATATCAAAAGTCAATGAAACCCATAGGCACTTTTTTAAGAAAGAACGTGCAAACAAACCATAAAAATGAGAAAAATCGCGCTTGCGGAATATATGATAAAGCTTAGTGATTTTAACTACTTTTAATTTTTTGGTCTCGGTGGATCTTTCGTTGGAAATGCCCATATGCAAGTGTTTTATTTTGCCTTTGGGATCCTCTTTTAAAAAATACTTATTGTTTGTTACAAGTTCCTTGTTACTACATATTTTAAGATTATAAAAGTTTTAAGTTTAGCTGCAGAGACCTACAAAGGCTTTTGTAGTATTCCATAAAGTAATCCAAGCTCTTTGACTTAAAACCGTTTTGGATTATTTATTATTGGTATGAGTTTATTTAAATTGTGTTTGCTGCTTCATGAGAGAGAATTTCGTTCTAAGATTGTGCTTACTTTTGTTGGTAAAGGTGAGTACTGAGAACTTTCGAATTTTCCTTCAAGAGTTTACTAGATATTCCTTTTTCGCGTGAAGGAGGCCCAACAGAATACACTTCGACAGCAGAATGTACACCACCCACAACAGCCAGCTCTGGTGACAATTTTCAAAATACTTTTGTGTATTGCATTTTTTCTTAGTTTCAAACAACAAAATCAGGCAAGGAAAAATTTCTTTAAGTAATATTTTTTATATGGAATTTGACAGCTAAAGGAAAATTCGAACGTTCTCAGTATTCACCCTAGGTAATGATTCGGTGACTAACAAAGAAAATGTTTCATATTCTTTACTAGGATTTACATATAAGGTCTTTACCTTTCAAATAGCTGCAAAACTGCTCCAACGAACCATTAAGTTATAAATGCATGCTCGAACCAAATAATTGGTTTGTTCAGTGAGTTCTTACTGCTTATACCTTAGCATTAATTCTCTAAACAGACAACTTCCAAAACCTATACTCCAAGCCAATTAAAAAAAATTTGCATTCTAAGCTTCAACCTAGACCAATTTACTTAAAGATGGCAGAGCTTTCGTTTACGATTTGTATTGTTCTATTGTTTGAGTAAAAAGAAAACTTCTGAATGCCAACTTGGCAGAAGAGAATTTTTATATTTAATAAATAAAACGCATTTTCCTTTTTGCCTTTCGGGCCAATATGCAAAAAGGAACGTTAAAGTCAAAGACAAAAGGCGGTCACAAATACATTCAAAAACACACACACACACACACACACACACACATACATATAACACATACGCCCGGTGCTGCTTTAATATGCATATGCAAGAGGGGCAAAGGGGGAGACTAAAGGGAATGGAGCTGTGGTTACTGACGCGTTGGGCCAAAACAGTTTTAGCTGAAGCTTTAATGAGTTTGCCATTGATTTAGGCGCGCCACTCACACTCGCACACACACACACACGCACACACACACACTAGCATACATCCATGAGCTTGTCATAATTTATGCGACGACCAAAAGACCAGAGCTTACAATTTGATGGGGAGCCACATTCCAAAAACCATTTGAGTGTGCAAAATTCAATATTTACCTAGTTTCGTTTTTCTTAAGTCACTTTACAAACAAAAACACAAAAAAATCACAGACAATTCAAGTATAAACTATGTATGTATTTTTCTATTTTTCTTAACGTTTCTTTAACTCCCGCCGCGTGTGCAATTAATTTTACTTTTTCACACTGAAATGCATTTGATCATTTGATTGATTTTCAATTATTTTGAACCAGTTGATGGTGGTCGTTGGGTGGGCAGTGTGAGGAGGAGACCGGCAAATCCCCAAGATATGTACCGTCGTAGAGATTTTAGTTCGAAGATATGTTCAGGATATGCTTGGTGTTTGCTTTTATTGTTGTTTAGTCACTTAACGGTCGCATTTTGAAACGCTTGCGCCGCCTTTCTTTGGTGGTTAAGCGCATAATTGAGATTTAATTGACTTGGTTTCGGGGAATCTTTCATTTTTGTTAAGCACATTTTTCATTTAGGCATATAAATCACTTTCATTTTTTGCGGCTAAACTTTGCACAAAGGCTTCATTTGCACTCGCGAACCGAATCAACTCCGCCGAAGTTTCATCCTTCGTTGCTGGCACAACAAAAAAACGCATCTTGTTGCACGGTCGCCAGCGGAATGAACTGTACTGTTTGAGTATGCGAACGCGACTGAAAAAGGTAAACGTACTGCAATAGAAACGACAAATCACAGCTTGTTCGTGCCCTCAGACAACATAAATGGACTCGTGCCTCTTATGTTTTGGCTGAGTGCTGAATAAGAGATTCCCTCTCTCTCTCCATCTGTCGCTCACTCGCCATCTCTTTGGCTTTTGAGTGAGTTCTCAGTTGAGTCTGAGTGAAATCTCAAAATGAGTGTAAATGGGGGTGGTTGTGAGTTTTACCCGCTGCCCTGCCAAATGGCGCCACTTAAGGGTGAGTGTTGAGGTGAAAAGCTTTTGAAAGCATGTTGAAATCACAAAATTAAATTTCAATTGCTGCCTTTCGAAAATTATTCCATTAAGCACAATGTTTGAAAATTGGCCGCCGTCAGCACTTACCTCGAAATTTCCTCTTATAGTGGGTCCCGCTTGTCCTATATACAAAGTGGAGGCCGAATCGAATACCAATTCAAATGGCTCTCGCACCACTGCCGTGCTATTCCTCAGCTCGCAGTCGTAGTAGAACGACACCTTATCGCTCAGCACCTGAAACTCAATCGTACTCCATTTATCCGGCACATAAGCCACCCCAAAGCTGGCCAACTTGCGACCCACACTCTGGTCTGCCTGTGTGTAGACTAGCGTCACATTGTAACTATTCTTGACCACCGGCGACAAATGAACACCGAGCTGGACCACTGTGTCCAATGGATTGACCACACTGAACAGATAGCCACCCTTGAGGGAGCTTTGGCGGTAGGCAATGTGTATGGCGAATTCGTAGAGTTTCTCTGGCAACAGCATGCGGTAGGGCGATTTCACATCGGCCGTCTGCAGGAACTTGAATGATGGAAAACCATCTTCAGCCTCACCAATCTCAATGCCAGCGAATTGATTGTTGTACATGATGTCGATCAGTGAGTACTCGGCCATGGCATCTGTGTGAAGTGGAAGGAAAAGAGGTATCATTAAATTAGAATTTCAAAACTTTAATTGGTGGCAGCTGTTGAACAAAATTCACTTAGAAGTGAATTAACATTACATTTGGCTATCAAATTGTTCTTATCTTCTGAAGAAGAAAAATTAAATACTTTCAATTTGTACTCTAGCCGTTTAATATACTTCTTACACTGGGTGCAGCACTGTTGAAGCGTTTATACCAAAGCCAAAGCTTAAAAAATAGCTAACATTAATATATATTTACTGGCTTCTTGCCCAATCCGACTCCAAGTGTGTTATTTACGAATCGGGAGTGGGTGGAGCACAGGAAGTGCCACAAATCTGCACTGAATCTGACGGCTCACACCAGGCGCTGCGAGGCTTGGTGCTGCTCTGGAGTTAAAGACATCCAGAATTTTAAATAAATGATCAAATTTACCATATCGAATTCTATTTAATTATTCTGCCTTTGAGGTATGCTCTTGTATTTGTAATATTTGCTGCTGCCTAAAAGCATGCTATGGAATTTGGTAAAATTTTGAAATGAAGCGTTCGATAACGGAAACCATTTTCTGTTGCAGCAACATTTTTTAGACGTGTTTAAGACAAGAGGAAGCAAAATCTTGCCTGAGTTTGATCTGGTAAGCTGTCGTTAATTTTTTATTCTTCTGTGAAGTTTTTCAGTTGATGTCTAAAGTGAAGTTCAAGCTCTTAACTTGGCCTACAAAACCGTACTAAGGGGTGATTTTTAAGCAGCTTTCGGATTTGATTTAAAATATGGGAAAGTTTACTTCGGCTCGGCCGAAGTTTTATATACCCTTGCAGCTTCCATTAAAAACAAAAAAGTTTTTCTAACTAAGACTACTACCTTACTTTTCTGTGGAATCTATACTATATAGATTTCTGATTTCGACCAAACCTGGTGAAATCCTGGAAAAGCATAATACACTGTTAATTACGAAATTTGGAGGCGGTCCCATTTAAAACAAAAAAGTTTTTCTCTCTAGAACTTCTTTTTCGACCGATCGTTCCTATGGGAGCTATATGCTATAGTCATCCGATTTCGACCAAACGGAGGATAGTTAACTAAAAATACGTCCAATTAAAAACAAAAAGTTTTTCGACTAGTATTTTTCGACCGATCGTTCCAGGCCTTACTTGTCACCGGTCCAGCCGGTTCCGACAAATGTGCAGCGTATTTGTACCAAAAGACTTCGTCCAAAGTTTGGTGAGGATAGCTTTAAAACTGACGGAGGAGATAGCATAGAAACAGACAGACGGACTGACGGACGGACGGACAGACGGACAAGCCTAAATGAACTCAGCTCGTCATACTGATCAAGAATATATATACTTTATGTGGTCGGATGCTTCCTTCCTGCGTTACAAACATCCGCACAATTGTATAATACCCTCTGCAAGGGTATAAAAACAGAGACATGACAAAACGCCCACGGACAAAAGGCCGATATCAAAATTAATCGTAGTAAGCATCGAAATTAAACTCAAACTCGGACACATTGCCCACATTTCATCGGACTTTTTGCCCAGTTTAATTTGAGGTCACCTCTTGCTTATCAAAGAAGAGGATCAACTTTATAAGTTCAAAGCTTCTTCATCAGAAATGGGGCGGCTTTTAAGAGAATGTGCAAGCCGAACGATGTCCCAAAATCGCCTGGCGGACGCACGACATTTAATGTACAGTCTCTAATAATCTGACACATTTTGATGTAGCGGGTAGAGTGTATGTCTGCGATACCGCCTCGGGCCATCTAAGCTGTCTATTTTGCGAAAATTAGAAGCAGAAAAGCCAAGAGATTGAGAAGGAGCGCGCTCGGCTATGCCCTTCGGGCTGTGTGCGGATCGACAGAGCTTACGGTTATCCCTTACACACTGCCGGTTAACGAATATACCGAAGCCGATGGATGTCTGAAATTGCCTGGCGGATAGCTGATATAAAGTGCACAAACTCTGGTAAAGCAGTGCGGGTCGGCCTGGCTGATGGTTACCCTAAACCAGAGTCCGGCACGTCGCTACCTACTAGACATAAGCAAGCTCTCAAAGGCAGCGCAGTCGGCTCTCACACAGTATAAGCAGTACAAGCGTCGCTGCGCTGCGTGCTCGGCTCTTGTTTAAATGCGTCGCGATTGAATCAGTTTTTGCTCTGCTCTCAAGCGCTTCAATGCCAAAATGGGATTGTGTTTTTTCGGGACCCAGTCATTTAAATTTGAATACGGAGTTCACGCCCATGGGCTTAATGTACGGACATAAGGCCCAGAAAATTTCTGAGTTATATTTCAAAGAAATGATTGAAATTTTTCATATGGACCTTATGTCCGTGGGCGTTTTGTCATGTCAACGTTAAAAACTATCCTTTTGAACTGTTGAACATATCCTTTTTTTCTTAACAATTGGATCTTTTTGAAATATCCATTTGATCTTTTATTAATATCTTTTAATATCCATTTCATCTTAATGTCATATCCTATGGATATGTTAATAACATCCTTTTAATATCCATTTGATCCAATTTACATATCCCGTGGATCTGTTATTAAGATCATTTCCAATTTAAACGCAGCACAATAATTTGAATCAGTTTATGAGGGCCGATTTATCATCTACATAGAGCTATCTGTCACATAAACTAACTAATAACAGAGTAAAATCTAAGTTTATCTGACACATAGCTGCTATCTAGAAGATGAGAAAACGGCACTTAATGTATTGTACTAAAAATTGTAAACTTATAAAAAAAGGATGAATTGATTTATTAATAGTGAGTAACAATATCAAGTTCCAATGGCCATTCTTTTCATGCATTAGTGGTCCATCCGAATTGCTTGACCCGAATCCTGGCCACAAACGGCACACAGCATCTCCTGGTAGACAGTCACACTAATGTCATTCTAGCCAATGCCAATGCTCGCAGATGCATATCTCAATGACAGGCACATCCACATCCTGCTGAGTCTTGGGACGAACACGGAAGCGGATTTAAAGCTCCCCAACCGGCGAAACAACCAAATTTTATTCTACTCGGGCACACAAAAGGGCACAAGAAATGGAATAGATCGATGAAGTATGAGAAAAGAGTAAGGAAGCGAGTAACTACCTAAATGTGGCATAAAATGCACAATACGCTCCAGTCTCAGCACGGAGATATCAAATCGATTTAAAATAGTGATGCACATCTATGCGTCGCACTATAAAGGTGTTAGCCGGAAGCGGTTCCACAGCCCGCTACACAGAATGACTAGAGATGACCACATGACTACCCGACAACAGTGATCCTACACATCTAAGAGAAAACAAATAGATATGGACTTACAGAATTAAATCCAATTTATCTAGAGGAGCCAATGCGTACCATCTCTGCCACAGTGCTTCTTGGCCAGTGAGATGCCACAGCCAAAAAATGATAAGCGCACGCATTTACAAATTTAAATACATTGTTTCATAGAGAGATACACAAATTCACATACATTTCAACTGTAAATTTGCATATGCATTGCAAATATACAAATGCCTTCAAATATATAAATTTGGGCACGTGTACATAACTTACTTGATGTTTAATTCACTTTTTGTTTTTCTTCACTTTTTTTGGAGCGCTGACGACGATCTTCTCTATTTTTTTTGTCTAAATAAAGCAGCACGACTATGTCTAAACTCGAAGTAAAATGAGCCCTTCTTGTTCGCACCTACGGTCATACTTGACTGGTTGCCTATCGATAAAGCGATTTCCGATTACTAAGTTCGAAACTTGTAGCAAAAAAAGATCCTTTTGACATTATTTCGCCATCCTTAGGAGCTTTTTCATGAAAAAAGGATATGCCAAAAAAAAGACATTGAATTGATCTTTTTTCTTCATCCAAGGGAGCTGAATAAAGTCAAAAGGATATTGAAAAATTGGATCTTAAAATCAATATGTTTCTTATTATTAGCGAAAACATAATGACTGAACCCTGGTTCGAAGCTGAAACTGGGTTCAGGGAGATTATACGAATCCAACGGATCTGACGGCCTTTAGGAAGCGCACTGATCTACCTGCTTTTGGGAAATGGATCCAAAGTCTTCTAGTAATCACACGAATCTGTCAAAGGATTTAGAGGTAACTCTTAACCAAAAGACCAATAGGCGCTATGGATAATAATTGATAATAAAGCATCTACTCGTACTCTTTTGAGAAACAACCATTCATGTAGCTCTTCCTTCAACAGCTGGATCACCTTATAATTATGCAACATTCTGCCACACCCGATTAATAAACGGTCCAGAATGTCAAATCTAAATTTGAATAGTTCTTTGGCATCATTGTTTCAATTGTATCTAAATATTCATCAGCTTCGATGGTGTTTTAAGTCACTTACCTTTAATGGACTGTCCCATCAGTTCAATGCCACCAAGTGCAGGAACGGCTAGAGCCCAAATAAGGCTTAGGATAATTAATATAGAGTGCATGATGATCACAGCCAGGACACTGCAAGAGACGAAAGAGAGAAATCATTACAATTTGTTAAAAGCACACAATTATACTCCTACACACACACACACACACTCACACACTCGTGCCTTGCATTAAGCCAACCGCAGACACTTCATCTGGTTGGCAGACCGCAATTATTGGTAACACGAGTCTCTGTGCCAGACTGAATTTTGTATGCAGACACATCCATCCCTCAGCTCAACTATGACTGCATTTTGTAATTAGAAGAACAAAAACACACAAATTTCACCACAAAGTCCCACTAGCCCAGCCCCAACTACGAGTGAGTAGGTACAATAAGTAGAAGCCGCACAAAATTGTGTGGTCGTCTGGTTGACAAAATTTTGCAGCAAAAGCCTAAAACAAACCAAAAAAAAAAACAACTTTATGATTCATTCCATAGATCTCTCTTGTTGAATGGTAGAGATTAATGGCTTAATGGCAATTAGAAACAGTGCTGATCGCTGGATTTGATTGCAGGGACACACCCAGATGCAAAGTTGAAATGTCAGGGATCAAGCTGTTGTTTTAAGCAATTCCCAATTAATCATAATGAGCTCAGCTTTTAGCTCATTTTGTAATCACCCAAGGGCAATTGATAAATAACTAACAACACACTTTCTGCTGCTGGGCAATTCTGTGGAGGCACTTTAATTCGGTCATTCGGCATGTGTGCATAATCTAGCACAATTAATGGGCGCCACTGACGGAGACCGAAACACTATGTTGCTGACCTCAAATTGTCACTGAGGAGACAATTAATATTTATCATGCGTGGCTTTAGCTACATGACAGAGAACAAACTACAAGTACAACACTTTCACATTGCCCAAACAGAAGGAGGTTGTATGCAAATGACTCTTAATTGTGAGCATGAAGCAAAAGTGTTTTATTCTATTAATTAGGCATGACATTTCTGATGAAAACATTTAGCTGATGAATGTATCAATGAAGAAGAAATGTGCTGACAGTAACAACTCAATTAGCTGGTTGAGTGAAATCGATGTCTGAATGGAAAGAATGAAACTAAGCCGAAAGATTGGTTGTCGTGAGAAGTTCAATGGATACACATCGTTTTTGAGGTACTTAGACGTATTTGTTGTATGCATCAGTAAAATATTGAAATTAAAATTTAAAAAATTAATTTAAGTAGCTTCTGAGTTATTACTCTGAACAACTTTTAGTTTCAAACTTTTCTTGAACTAGTTAAATATCTAATTCCGTATCTTCCTCTCAGGAAATTGCCTTTTTCCGATCCAACATTTTCAGTTCTCCTCTTTTTTACCGTTTCGAAATGATAATTTCTATGTGGAAAATTTCCAACTCCTTATTACCAAACTAAACGACAAATTTCAAGTTACGAAGCCCTCAACCGAGGCATCACGGAGCCACTCAACCCGAAGTAATATCACCTCAGCCGAGGTACTCTAAAGCGAAGCATCTTAGCCCGAATCACCTTAGCCCGAGGCACAGTAGCAACCACAACTGAGGCACCTTAACAGAGACACTTCAAGACGAGTCACCAAAGTCCTCAACCGAGACATCAAAGCCCTCAAACAAGTTATAAAAACCCTCAACCGAGGCATCACAAAGTTATCAACCCAAGACCATATCACCTCAGCTTAGGCACCTTAACCGAGGTTCTTTAAAGCATGGCACCTTAAAGGCACCTTAACCGGAACATCCATATCTTAGCCGTACCTTGTCGACGTGATGGGAACAGCCAGTTAATCATTAAAGCAATCAACCAAGGCATCAAAGCCCTCAACCGAGGCACCACGAAGCCCTCAACCGAGGCATCACGAAGCCCTTAACCCGAGGCACCGCAAAGCCCTCGAAGCGATGTCATATATTATACCTTAAGTCTTTAAAAAATCTAGTACGCCGCTCGCTTAATATTATGCCCGAAGTGGAAAAGGCTCTGTCACTCGTGGCGGAGCTAGACAAAATATTCATAAACTGATTAGTAAGTTTTGGCAGCAATTTCGTAGTTATTTTATAATTTATGACTAACCTAGACATTTTAACCATAAGTTTCGTCCAAATATTAATCATATGAAGACTTTTTTCAGTGATTTCAAAGTTCATCATTTCCCTGCAATATTTTTTAGAAATCTTATCTTGTAACACGAACAGATCGTGCTAAATCGTGGGTGTTCGTGACACACCAAACATTAATTTGAACCACTTTTTGATTCGGGAAAATATTTAAGCTTATGTTACCAACCAACAGAGACGGTTCTAGGGGCAAGTGGGCAGCTGATGACCCACCGAAAAATATGTTTGTAGTTTAAGAGACCTTTAAAGCAATCGCCCTTGGATATAATACACTTGTGCCAACGCTTTTCCCAATCCTTCAAGCACTTCTGAAAAGCGCTTTTGGGTATGGCCATCAGCTCATTCTTCGATTCTGACTTGATCTCATCAATTGTGGCAAAACGCTTTCCTTTCATTGGTCTCTTCAGTTTTGGGAATAGGAAAAAGTCGCAGGGAGCCAAATCTGGTGAATACGGTGGTTGAGGCATGATTACGGTGTTGTTTTTGGCCAAAAATCACGAACAAGCATTGATGTGTGAGCTGGTGCATAATCGTGATGCAGAATCCACGATTTGTTTTTCCACAATTCCGACCGCTTGAGCCGTTTTGCTTCAGGAACTCAAGATGCACCACACCATTGTAGTTGAAGAAAATAGAGAGCAAAACCTTGGCTCATCTGGCCGCTTCCATTGAAATGATTGGGCCTTGATTTCGATATTATAACCATATACCCAAGTTTCGGCACCAGTTAAGACCCGTTTGAGCAAACCCGGATCGACGTTGACGTCATTCAACAACTCCTGGGCGATACTAATGCGACGTTGCTTTTGCTCAAAACTTAGTCAAAAATCAAAGAGCACTTTAAAACGTGACTAACCTTTTCAGTTGCCCAATACAAACTACTAATCGAAATTGGCTGCTAATGCAAACATATGATAAACATATGTGACCGAATATAACAAAAACAAAATATCGAAATTCACCTTTTTCTTTGAACACACCTCGTATATAGCTCAAGCTTAAATAATGTAGAGAACCTATATATGTGTGACTGACAACTGCAGGCAGCCTATTGGTCGGCTACTTGATGGTCTGTGTGTTGTGATTGCACGTTGTAAACGTATCCGTTTAACGACACAAATCAAAAATAGGTAGGTCAAAAATAGAGGGTATTCACTTGCCCTCTTAAAATGGAAAAGCGAAAATCCGACGCAACGACAATTACCACATTTGTGATGCCCTGGGGAAGTTTTGTAAAATAATTCAAAGAATCGGTTAAAAATACTTGGTACGGAGCCATTACGAGATTTTAAACTTTAAAATTGGCGGTCACACCAGCAAACCGCAATCTATAATAAAGAAAACTGCAAGGCGATTCAAAGCGTTGGGAAAATATTATGACTCCAAGCGATTCCGCTGACCTGCACGCTGATGTTGAAGGGACGCAACAATGGCAAGTAGCTGACTTCCTGTAGCACTGTCAAGCACTCGCTCGAGATGATACATTGTGGATGTGCTGACCTTGCGTCCCTTTAGCCAGACCATCTGACTGCTGGGCACTGCAGCACGTGGAGCTACCTTCGGGAACACCAAGATCATGGCCGAGTGCAAATGGTTCCTCCAACTCGTACGCCACCAATTAGAAAACAAGAAGAAGAAATCATAGCAATTCTACTGAATTTAAAATTACCAATTTAACAATTCCGTAGCTTAACTAGGGGTTGTGAACACCCAAGATTTAAAAACATAATAAATACAATCAAATAAAACTCTGTCTATAACAAGACCTAGTGGGCCGCCATCACCTACTCCAAACATTGTTTTAATTTTCCTTATTGATGCAGCTATTTTGCATACTATTTCTTAAAGGTCTAAGTCAATTTTTCCGTTATTTAAAGCTTGTTGTACCCTTTGTCTAAGCCATTTTATTTTGATTTATATTTACTACTCAAGTTTTGGCACTCATATAAGAGCTCGTCTAAGCATATGGTTTACTACAAAAATTACTACAGTGAATCACAAGGGGTCGCTCTGTAGCTCACGTGTTGTAAATTTACGCTTTACCATTTTACGAGACATAGTGAATACCCACATAAAGTTTGGTATTATTTTGCCATTTTGGATGCTTCCATATCTTCTGTTCAAAAAAAATTTGTACAATTAGACAACCATTCTAGTCTTTTTGGTTTCTTAGATGATATCGGCGGAATCGAGGATAAATTTGAGAGGAAAAAAAGCCTAGTTGAATCATGCTGATAACTCAGATGTAGATGATTTGTGACGAAATTGATTGAACCGAATGCAGATACTATTGAAGTACTGAAATTTGTTGCACGAAACAATGTCGCTATTGCCCTTCGGATCTTATTAACACTACCAGTAACAGTAGCAAGTGGCGAAATAACTTTTTCGAAACTCAAATTATCTCAACTATATCTGAAACCAGATTGAAAGTGAATCGGCGAACAAATAGTTTGATATAATAGAAGGTTCATTCCTTATGGACATATAATTTATCGACGGTGATGGGCACCACGTATTATAGACTTGACCGACTTTTTTACTTGTTTTATATGGCTTAGAATCGGTTTAAAATTTCGAAAATATTTTTAACTCCATATTACCAATCTAAACTTCAAATTTTAGGGTCATTTCATAAAAAATATATGAGATATGATACTGAACCAGTTGTAAGCTACTTTTCTAAACTTATTCAGGCTTTAGTACGAAAATATGCCTAACTCTACTGTATCAACCTAAACACAAAGATTGAAGTTCTTAGCTTAAATAATTTCTGAGATATGGCTCTGACCCACTTTTCAAACAATTTCAGATCCTGTTTTGATACGACAAATATTACCATTAGCATCGAAAAAAGGTCTTGAGCCAGTAATATGGCAACCCAGATGGTTTTAAAACCGAAAGTGGCTCGCGTAAGAAATAGAGGTACATGACTTTTTTGAAGGCCTTAGCAAATTGTATTAAGCGAACGACTAGTCAATGCGAAAACAAACAGACAATGAACGGATCAATAATATCTATACTTTAGTGTGGTCGAAAGTGCCAGCAATTAGCTGGCCCACTTAATCTGGTTACCCTATCCCTGGCTAACAAAGTAGAATACCTGTTTTCAGTCTCTTTTATTAAAAATCATATCAAGCTGTCAATATTTTTATTCAATTTTCATCTGCTTGTTAATGCAAGTCAGTGCAATTTATGGTCATATCTGTTTTTGATCATTTCGTATGCATAAGGTACATGATGACGATGATGATGAGGCACCAGCAGCTTCTTCTATATAGATATCAAATTACGTTTTGCCATTTATCGTTTGCCCAATCTTAAGCGAGCAACAGTTGGTCGTCCCCGGGTCTCCTCTGATGTGTGGGTTAATGCACGGATTTTGGGTTTGGGGGGAAACAACTTGACAACTTGTTTTTCTGTTGCACTCTCTGGGCTATCGATTTTATTTATGCAAAGCTGTTTGAAAAATATTTCCCCACTTTAACCGGGCGGCAAAACTTGTTGATGCGTTCAGGTGTGTCTGCGTGCGGTGGGTGTTAACCTTAAAAACAAATTCTAAAACAAATAAAGACAAATTTGGCATGCAAATCCTTTAAATCAAACAAAGCGAATTGGCAATAAACGTTAACGCTGAATGACAGCGAAATTTTTGACGCTAACATGGAGAGAGAGAGACAAAAACATGGAAAAAGTACATGCAAAACAAATTGAAAGACATAAAATCAACAGAGCTAATAGTTCACTTAGGGAGGGCAAGAAAACCCAATACAACATATTGCCAAGCGGCAAACGTACGCTCAGTGAGCATAAGGGAAATGCCAAGTCGATGATTGGATGCCCTTTAAAATATATGAAACTTCAAGAGATACAAGTAGGTGTATAGATAAATAGTAGGTATGTATTGAAGGGTCTAAAAAAATAACGAAACTAGCATTATTTTCCTATGAGTGTAGATTATTATGAAGATACCTGAGTGGTATGTGTGGTAAAGATCTAAATTTATAATGAGTTTAGATTGTCATAAAGACTTGATAGAGTTGTAAGATAAGCTTGCCTCTTCGTTTTGAGTCTTAAATGCTAACTGCTAATATTAAAATAACTTCTGAGACATGACTTTCAACCAAGGTAGCAAAACATCTAAAATTCTGAACTCGTCTTACGTTAATCGAGTGCTGAGTATCGAGTACTAAGTATCGAGGACTTGGTATCGAGTACTAACTATAGAATACTTAGAGTCGAGTACTGAGTATCGAGTCCTTAAAATTGAGTACTGAACATCGAACACGTAGAATCGAGAACTGAGTATCGAGTTCTTAGTATCGAGAACTTAGTATTGAGAACTTAGAATCGAGTGCTGAGTAACGAGTACGTGGCATCAAGTACTTAGTATCGACTACTTAGAATCGTGTACTGAGTACCTGGTATCGAGTACTTAGAATGGAATACTGAGTATCGAGTACTGAGAGTCGAGCATTTAGAAGAGAGTACTTCGAATTGAGGACTGATTATCAAATATTGAATATCGACTACTTAATATCAAGTACTTGGTATCGAGTATCGTGTTCTGAGTATCGTGTACTCAGAATGGAAAACTGAGTATCACGTACTGAGAATCGAGTACTTAGAATTGAGGACTAATAATAATCAGACTACTACTGGGCACACACAACAACAGCTGATAGTGTTGGAAAATGGGCACACCAGCAATTATAGCTGCTTTGGGAAATCTCTGTTAAAGCTTTTGGTGCCAACGTTATGCCTAGAGCAAACCAAATGCACCAGGATACACCAATGCATCTCGAGAAACATAAGACGTGTGCTCTGTCGCCCGAAGTATCTCTTAATGACCATCAAATGAACACTAATGTTGACTTGAAACTTGCGAATCTGGAAAGCACACTTGCATCAAAAGAAGACATGTGTCAGATTAAAAATCAACTAGGAACGCTGAATCAAGCCATTAACAAGCTTGAAACTGAAAACATAGCTATGAAATCGGAAATCGTTCAACTTAAGATGGATAGAGAAGCGGAGAGACCGGAACTGAATAAACTGCCACAAGAAGGGAGAAACAACAAGAAAGAAAGCCGGTCAAGCCCGACTATAATATACTCTGTACCTTTGAAGAGCTGCCCATCACCGTTGCGACCGGTGCTGCCCATAATTGTTTGTTTTCCGATCTCTACCATTCCTTTGGCGGATCGATTATTAATTCTAATTACTAAATGTGTCCAAAAAGAACGAACCTTCTATCTATAAAACTGTGGGAGATATGACGTTTTTTCCAATTTGCGGGGGCGGGAGGGGGAGTGGCAAAAATTAAAAATAAACTTGATCTGCCTGCAAGTATAGGAAGCATAAGTCCCATACATGTCAAACCTCTATCTCTTACCATCTCCGAGATCTGTGCGTTCATACGGACAGACAGACGGACAGTCGGACAGACGGACATGGCTTTTGCACAAACTTATTATACTCTATGTACCTTTGGTACAGAGTATAAAAACTTAATAATAAAAGGACTTCTTAAGGATAATGCAACCAAAGAAAAGAAAGAACACCTGATGCTAGACAAAATAGGAGTTCGCAATGCTACAGTTAGGGAAACCAGAATTCTGTTCGAAAGGAAAAACAAAGTCAAATATTGAGAATCGAATACTTGGTATCAAGTACTCAGTATCGAGTACTTAGAATCCACTTTTTTACTTTCGAATACTAAGTATCGAGTACTTAGCTTTAAGTACTTACTATCAAGTACTTAGTAGCGAGTTCTAATAATCGACTTCTGAGTATCGAATACTTAGTATAGAGTACTGAGTATCGAGTACCTAGTATCGAGAAATAAGTATCGAGTTCCTAAAAATGAGTACTGAGCATCGAATACTGAGTATCGAGTTCTTAGTATCGAGTACTTAGTATTGAGTACTTGGAATCGAGTGCTAAGTAACGAGTATCGAGTACTTAGTATCGAGTACTTGATATCAAATACTTAGTATCGAGTACTGAGTATCGAAAACTTATTATAGAATTCTTAGTAACGAGTACTTGTGTACTTGTGAGGACTGCTTATAAAATATTGAGTGTCTGATACTTGGTATCGAGTACTTGATATCGAGTACCTAGTATAGAGTACTTAGAATCAACTTTTCAGTATCAAACACTAAGTATCAAGTACTAAGTATCGAGTACTTAGTAATGGATACTTCACAGCGAGTACTTAGAATTGAGGACTTATCAAATATTGAGTATCGAATACTTGGTATCGAGTACTTGGTATCGAGTAATTAGTATCGAGTACTCGAAATCGACTTCTAAGTATCGAATACTAAGTATCGAGTACTTAGTACAGAAAACTAAGTATCGAGTACTTAGAATCGGGTAACAACATGTAACAACATGTAAACTTATGTTTTTTTGAAAGGAAATTCAAATTCATCAGGCTTTTCTAAGCTCATTCAAAAGTTCAAGGTCTCTCACTTAGAATCTTTTGCCTCAAAGCTTAAGCATATTCACCGAAAAGATAGCTGAATGTTGGATTGTCTGTGCTTTTCGCCTTCTTGGTTTTTTCAGTGCCCAACTGGCACGGAGAGACAGACGAAGCCAGCAGCGGAGCCTACTCATAAGGAAACTGGAAAGTTTCTAAAACTGTACTCTATAGGCAACCAGCTCTTTTAAGTGTATCAATGCATAAGTTGGATTGTTGCTAAATTTATATACGAGCATATTAGAAAACTGCAACGGGTACCTAGTTTTCATGTACACCTCTTTACTTACTTGAACTTGTATATGTGACGAGTTGGTAATCAAAATCAACGGTTGATGAACCCAAAAAGAAACTGGCTGACATTTTGTTTATGTCAAAGTTCTACATCAAAGTTCTTCAATCACACAGAATGTTGATGCCCTCATACCCTTCTTCATACCAAGGGTATGCTGCTTTGTAGTTGTCGTTGTTGTTGTTGTTGTTATTGCCGTCAGGTCTGTCCACCAAAGATGGGGCTGGTCCCTTTGCTTAATACATGACACACTGACACACATTTTCTTCCACACTTGCCATGTCGTGTGTGACCAAAGAAGGAGGAATAGCCCTTTTTTACATACACATTGAGCCGATTTACTATTGAAAATAAAATTTTATTCGCTTCTTCGTTGGCTTTTTGTATCTTACGGGGGTTTCCCTTCATTGATTGTAGTTAAATGTGCAACGCTCTGACGACTTTTAGAATTTTACGACACTAAGGAAGATCGATTTGGCTACCAGCTGGTGCGTCTGCTGATAGTTTTTAATAAAATTTTATTGCTTATGAGTCATCAATTTTGAAGTGATAAATATGGAATTTGTAGTTGAGTTGTGAACCACTCAACTCTGAAATTTGACTGACACAATGGCAACGCCTCGGTTTGTGGGGTTAGGCCCAACTAATCGGCATTACGTGCAATCCATTCTAAATAAAAGAGTCGGTAAATTCTGGCGGAAAATGGAGTGTTGAGTGAAAGGAGTAGGGGGTGCTGCACGTGCTTGGCGGCATTTTGTCTGTGAACTGCATAAATGTTGCCTCATTATGTCAAAATGCCAATGTGGAATTCTTCAGATTCACAAATCCACTTTAGAATATGTTAATGTCTAAAATCAAATGATATCATTACGGGATCTAAGCAGATTGAAAGATGAGAAATAAATTGAAGCTGTGGTACGAGAGCTGTTTGATAAGTGATTGACTGATTCTCTGGACCGTCGTTCGGTTGAGCAAATTGGAGAAAAAATATCAAACTTCCCTCTCATGTCAATGTCTTAAATCAAATGGTTGAGCGACTAATTATATCATTAAAAGATCCAAGATCTAAGCAGATTGATGACAGGTGGCTGTTGTCAAAGGGGAATTCTTTTACTTGGCGCCGCCCAAAAATTTCTTAAATATCATAAAAACCAAATACCATTTCAATTTATAGATCTTCAAAAATAGCACAAACAAACATTAAAATGGCACAAATGATTCCTATCCCAGTCGTTTATATGGGGGCTATGTGGTAATAATTAGCAGCATGCCCTGAGCACAGAGGCAGACATATAGCGTCTGCTAGCGATATATATAATCTTTGGCTACTCAAATTGCACTTAGCTGGGGGCACAGGCTGGAGTGGAGTAACCATGTGCAACATTTAAAACAAAAAAATACACAAAAAGTTCAATGAGTTGGCGGCTGTGCGTGTCGTCCCTTTCTGTCGTCGAACTTGATGAATGGGGTGTGCCAAGTCATCATCATCTTTCTGTTCTTTATTGCTGTCATTATAAGACTTAGCATTTATTTATGGCTTCTTTTTTGTTCTGCCAATTGCCTTTTGGTTGATCAATGATCTCTGAAAACGCTAACTCTCCGGCTTGGGTAGTTGAACTTTAAAATCGTATTGGGCAAAGGATTCAAGGTTGATTGGTTGCCAACAGTAGCCAAAAAAAAAAAAAAAGAGAGAAGTTGCATGCAGTCTGGAACTTAAATTGTCGAAATCTTCGTCTGGCATTTGGCCAGCCACACGCACGCACATCATACAAAAACAACGACTCGAAATGGAGCAAAAGTTCATGAAATTTTGGCGACCAGTTGGCAAGTTGCATTTTGTGTTGATGATTTTGATGAAAATGGCAAAAAAAAAAATCGTATGGACTTTTTGTTTTTGATGGAGACAACTTCTTGATATCCATTTAAACTTTCGAATTATACCGGTTTGGAGCCTTTTCGCTAGAAACCGGAATGGTAAATTAGAATTTCATTAGGCTCAAAATTCCCGACGCTTACCGAATTTTATAACTACCGATATGGTAATTTAGATAAGCTAGAATTCCAAAGGGGCGAAATTCCGAATGATTATATGTACTATGTCTACTAGTGATTTTTCTAACTACTGATAGAGAGACTTTTCGCTAACCTCGGGTATAGTAAATTAGAATTTCAGTGGGCTCAAAATTTCCGACGTTTAAAGGTACTACTATGCAACCCAGTAGGAGAAGTGGGTTCAGTGGATAGCTTGACCCACTCAAGAAATCCCGAGTTGGAAAGTTACCCACTCCCAAATAATCAAACACCATATATCGTCAGCTTTGTCAATTTATAAATTTTAAATTTTACGCGGGAAACACTCGCATAGTCTGAAATCAAAACAAGCCTGGGTCGATGATGGATTTTCGAACTGGAAGCAGGGGTCAGAGCGGATAAAGAACCATTCGTCAATTTCATGGCACTCTTAAAGGCTCTATCGGAAGACGTTCCAGAACTGAAATCCTAGTTGCAAAAATATGGATACAGATGACGTTTGCCTTAGAACGGTTTCCGAAGATTTAGTTGCAAATGAGAATTTCATCGGGTTCTTTTCAACGCCAATCATTCAAGCACTATCTTTATTTGATCTTGACTCTCTCAAAACTAAGAAAGCACAGGTGCTTCGATGGGGTATCAAATGTTTGTGGAAAAATCTCAGTATTGCAGGCCCGTATACGTGAGAAAGAACCTCAAGCTTCCGCCAGGAGTACAACCGCTCAGCGCTGAAGGCTTGTCAGACTCGAGTATTGCCCTTACTCATACTCAAGTTGACTCAGAGATTCGGCCGCGAGTCGACGCAAAGCCCCTTGTTACAAAATCGAAGCTCTGATGCGAACCGTCATGAGTAAAGTTCGTTCGGTACAAATATTCGCAATTATTCTTAGCTTCGGCCGCGAATCGCCGAGAGTACTTCCAAAATAGGTCGTACTAAGGATATGTACAAAGCTTTCGTTGTATACATAGGGGTCGTCAAACTCTTTAAACCAGCGCTTAATAAATGCCAATACTCCTTTGGCTTTATTTAGTGTGACGGCGATGTGAGTGTTAAATCACAATTTCGGTCTAAGACTTGATTTCCTATTATATATGAGAAAATATGGGGAGAGCTACGGTAAAAAGTCATCATTTGGCATTTAGAATGGTTAAGGAAAAGAAGGTTATTTAAACACCAATTCTGAAGTTCGTTTACGTCTAGCTGTAGGTGAGTATGCGAGAACCACTCCGAGTATGAAAGGCAGATTTTAACGTCATCTGCGGATAAATACTGTTGAGTGCGATATGACTTGAGGGAGGTCGTTTACAAATGTACAAAAAGCAGCGGACCTATATGACTGACCTGCGGGACACCTGAAGTTACGTTTACAACTGCTGACAGAACATTATTAAACAGCACTCGTTGAGTTCGATTAGATAAGTACGACGAGATCTAGTATAATAAGTCCAGTATAATAAGTTTGTCCAGTATAATAATAAGTTGTGGATAAGAAGAGCATGATTAACAGAATCGAAGGCCTTACTAAAATTTGTAAAAACAACATCGGTTTGAGATCCGGAGTGGAAACTACGATTAATCATTGATGAAAACTCGAGAAGATTCGTCGTTGTCGATCGACGTTTAACAAAGCCATGCTGCGAAGGAGATATGAGGTTGCTACAGAGATGCTGCGACTGCAAGGTGATCAACTCCTCGAACAATTTTGGAATGGCAGAAAGCTTAGCAATGCCTCGATAATTCTCAACATCTGATCTAGACCCTTTATTGTGAAGTGGGATAATACAAAATTCGTTCCAAATCAGTGGAAGACAAGACTGTTTTAAAGAAAGGTTATAAAGATATGTAATGGGTGAGCATAAAGATTCAGCACAGTTCCTAATAACACAGCTTGGAACATTGTCAGGGCCAGCCGAAGTTTTGCCATGCCCCCTACCGCCCCCACAAATTAAAAAAAACGTCATATCTACTTCAGTTTTATAGATAGAAGGTTCAAACCTTCGGGACATATTTTGAAATCCAGATAATATATCTATCCGCCAAAGGTTTGGTAAAGATCGGATGAACGGTTGTCAAGTTATAAAAAAAGCAAACATTTATGGGCAGCTCCGGTCGCAACGGTGATGGGCAGCACTTCACAGGTATTGAGTATGTTATAGTCGGGCTTGACCAACTTTCTATCTTGTTTCTCATATACGTGTATATGGGGAACGCCCCTAAAGCCCTTGAATTATATACCAACAATAGTAAAACGTTTACTGAATGCCGCTAATCTCTAAATGAGATCTCACGAGACTTCAGTATATACCTTATATGGGTGACTGAACATCGTAACATAGAAGGGAGTGCGGTGAAACTAGCCAGAATAGGTAAATACCACGACCGAGCTCCCATCAGAGAAGAGCACGATAGAAATGCCTATGCCAACAATCAAGCTTCACTCTTAAGCTGAGGTACTTCGTCTCGTTGTCAATAGGTTGAAAAACCTTTCCTCCCGTGCAGTAGCGGGGCTCACGTGGCCAACATTCAACCTGAAGCGTACCAACATGCTTTTATGTCACTGAAGGATTAACAGGGAAATCCCATAGAAGCCTACGTGGGAGGGCAACTTGACGCTCTCAGCCATCGCAACCTAACCTAAACTAAGTACTACTGTGTATTAGCGAATTTTCTAACCACCGGGGTCAGTAATGTGAGCAGAGAAGTTTCCACTGGCAGCTTAGAAAATATTCGTATTCATATACAAGCAATAGCGTAAGCTAAAGCCGGTCCTGCCCGACTTTGATATACCCGTTAATCAGGGAAATTAATGTTTTATAGCCTTCCCTTATGATAGTTAACAGAGCAATAACATTTCTGAGAACATGTCAACATTATGTAAGCAAATAGCGCATGCGGCGCCAAAAAAGTATGCAACGTTTTTTACAACTTTTATAGCTCTTTCATTTTTTATCCGATCTATGAAACTTTCAGATTGTAGATATTGGGCACATACACTACATTGCAAAATATGAGCTTGATATCTTCAAAACTGCTGGAGCTATTCAACATTTGTAATTGTGGGGGCGGGAGGGGGCGTGGCCAAAATTAGAAATAAACTTGGTCTGCGTAGGGACAATAGGAGTCTACATACAAAATTTGGTGGCTCTAGCTCTTCTAGTCTCCGAGATCTAGGTGTTCATACAGACAGACGGACATGGCTATATCGACTCGGCTGTTGCAGCTGATCAGGAATACATATGTTTTACGGGGTCGGAGATGCTTCCTTCTGCCTGTTACTTACATTTGCCCGACTTTAGTATACCCTTTTTACTCTACGAAAAACGGGTATAAAAACGGAAAGAGGCCTTTTAAGAGCTCACACATAAAATTTATAAAAATATTTATTTTAACCTTTACCTTGTGTGGACTTCAAGACTTCGTGGACTGAAACAATGACGGTCAATCATAGGCGTGACGGTGTGGCAAGTCCCAATTAAGGAATGCAGCCAAATGTTAAGCTCTCAACATACACAACATACCCATGTCTTACCCAGTACAATTTCAACAAGCAATTAACATGCGACGCTCATCTACCCATCTAAATTTATAAATAGCTGAAGATTTCAACACTATCAAAACAGAGCGACAGCTGCCCAGGAAGTAATTGCAATCTCAACAGGCTTCCAATTGTTATGGACCTGACCTTGGAAGGAAAACAGCAGATGTAGGGCATGTCTAGAAGGGAAGCCCCAAGTGCATCATTGGCGTTTGCTTTTTTCGAGTTGAACTCTTTGTTTATGGCTTTAAAACGCACGAATCATGCGGGTACTATAAGTATTTATATAGAAAAAAAAATACCAAAAAAAATGTTGTGTGTTCTGTCCGCATTTCCAGTGGAAATTTTAAAACTCGCATACATCGCGTGTGGCGTTGCGGGTGGCGGCGGCTGGCGTATGCGTAATGCGGTGGCAGGAATATTTATGTGGTTTTGGCTTGGTTGTGGTTATCAGTTTGGTTGCAGGCATTTGCAATCAAAGGCTGTTCTTGTCACTAGATAAACACAAAAAATCTATTAACTCGACTCAGTTTTGGGGCAAATAAGAGCTAATAGACATTTCTGGCCAGGACACGCGCACAAGAAGCATTAATAAAGTGCCGAAGTGTGTTCCATAATCAATGTGGAAGAGTATGAGTCCTGCTTGAAAGGTTAAGCAGCCGTTGGACGAGTGCCACTTGACTGCCAAAGGCGGTGGGAGTCTGGATACGGAAGTAAGGCCACCAGGCGATGTCGATAAGTCACACACCGAGCATTACGTCAAAGCTTTTTCTTGTTCGCCTAATTGAAATGGTAGCATTGAAGCCTCTGGCTGACTAATCAAACCAGGCTGTGACGTGACCATGTCCAGAGATAATAAATAAATACCACTTCATGCATATACAAGCATGTACAAATATTCGTATATAACTCGTCTCTCGTTTTTGCTATTTGGTTCATTGTCATATGCAAAGTCGATGTCTATTTGTTTCTACATATTAATTGAAAACGAAATTAACCCTAGCTTGATTACATTATAAATGATTTCATTTCATTATCTCGCCGCACTCAAGAGTTGGATTTTTTTTGTGATTTATGTATAGAGATTACTTCAGTACACGTCATGTGAAATCATCAATAAAAAACATTGAAATGATCAAAATAAAAACTAGCAATTAAAATGTTAATTTATGAGTAGCACGTGAATTAAAGGAAACATTTTACGCTTTCTTCTGTATTTCTCGATCTCACTCTTTCATACATGACATGCTATTTCTGTGGCATTTCATAGGAAAAGCATAACATATTGAAACATGTGGATTTCGTATACAAAAAATAAATATTTTAAGACAACGGGAAACTGCAAAAATTTGTATAAAAAATAGTGTTAAATGATTTTCTTTGTCTTTTTTTATTAAGGGATAGTAAAACATTCCGAAAATTCGGTTATTTGAATGTGTACAGGTTCAAGTACGAGAGCAGCTTGATAAGTTAGTGACTTTTTATACTCTGTACCAAAGGTACACATATTAGAGCGTAGAAGGTTCGCACCATCTGGACATATTAAAGCGTAGCTCTTATACGGACGGTCGTCTGGGAGCGAATCCAGAAATGATTGTCTTTGCGACAGATTTCTTTCGCTACACTTTTGACTTTGCAGAGTCAGCAGCTTTGGTCTTCGCAAGACAGCCTCATACGAGGTGTGTTCAAAAAGTATCGCGAATTTTGAATTTTCGCGGGTTACGTATATTCGAATTTCGATTTTTTCTGGCGTTATGTTGGTACTCATGTCTCTCACTTATGCCGACAAGCTCGGCCATTTTGAATGTTCACTTAATTGTTGACAGCTGCTTTGCTTGCACGTGTTTTGGATCGTCTTCGATTTTTACCTATTCAAAAAAATGGATCAAAGAACCTGTATCAAATTTTGTGTGAAAAACGAAATTAAGTGCGCGGATGCATTCCGAATGTTGACTGTGGCATACGGAGAAGCTACCTTGGACCGAAGCAACGTTTATCGGTTGTACAAAATGTTCTCAGAAGGCCGAGAAGATGTGAACGACGAAAAGCGTGCCGGACGCCCGAGCACTTCAACAACAGACGAAAAAATTAATGAAGTGGAGAAAATGGTATTGGCCAATCGTCGAATCACCGTTAGAGAAGTTGCTGAGGACCTAAACATATCGATTGGCTCGTGCCATTCCATTTTTATCAATGATTTGGACATGAGACGGGTCGCCGCGAAATTCGTACCAAAATTGCTCAATTGCGACCAAAAACAGCATCGCATGAACATTGCTAATGAGATGTTAAACTCTGTCCGCGACGACCCAAATTTGCTCCAGAGGGTCATAACTGGTGACGAATCGTGGGTTTATGGTTAAGACGTTGAAACCTAAGCTCAATCATCTCAATGGAAGCTGCCGCACGAACCAAGACCGAAAAAAGCGCGCCAAGTTCGGTCGAATGTGAAAGTTTTGCTGACAGTTTTCTTCGATTTCAGGGGCGTGGTGCATCATGAGTTCTTGCCACAGGGAAGAACGGTCAATAAGGAATATTACCTGCAAGTTATGCGCAATTTGCGCGAAGCAATCCGCCAGAAACGCCCGGATTTGTGGAAGAACAAAAATTGGCTTTTGCACCACGATAACGCCCCTGCTCACACATCGTTGCTTGTGCGCGACTTTTTGGCCAAAAACAACACACTAATGATGCCGCAGCCACCGTATTCCCCAGATCTGGCCCCCTGTGACTTTTTCTTGTTCCCTAAACTGAAGAGGCCCATGAAAGGACGACGTTACGCTACGCTTGACGAGATAAAGACGGCATCGAAGGAGGAGCTGAACAAGATAAAAAAAATAGGGTAAGTTAACTTCGGCTCGGCCGAAGTTTTGTATACCCTTGCAGCTTCCATTGATAACAAAAAAGTTTTTCTAAGACTACTTTTTGGACATTACTTTTCTATGGGATCTATACTATAAAGATGTCTGATTTCTATTAAACTTGGTGAAATCATGGAAAAGCCTAATACACTGTTAATTGCGAAATTTTGAGGCGACGTCATTTAAGACAAAAAGTTTTTCTCACTTCAACTTCTTTTTCGACCGATCATTCATACTGCAGCTATATGCTATAGTCATCCGATTTTGATAAAACTTTGTAGAAATGTGTCCAAAGTAAATAAAATAAGTGTATGCCAATGATAAGGACGTTTTCATTAAAAACAAAAAAGTTTTTTTCACTAGAACTAGTTTTTCGACCGATCGTTCCTGTGGGAGCTATATGCTATAGTCATCCGATTTCAACCAATCTTTGTAGAATTTTGTAAAAGTATACAGATTAAGTGTATGCCAATGATAAGGACGTTTTCATTAAAAACAAAAAAGTTTTTCTCACTAGAACTAGTTTTTCGACCGATCGTTCCTATGGCAGCTATATGCTATAGTCATCCGATTTCGACCAAACTTAGTGAAATCATGGGAAGGGATAGTAAACTAAGAAATACGTACTTTGGAGGCGTTTCCATTAAAAGCAAAAAAGTTTTTCCCATTAAGACTAGTTTTTCGACCGATCGTTCCTATGGCAGCTATATGCTATAGTCATCCGATCCGGCCGGTTCCGACAAATGTGCAGCGTATTTGTACCAAAAGACTTTGTGCAAAGTTTGGTGAGGATAGCTTTAAAACTGACCGAGGAGATAGCATAGAAACAGACGGACAGACGGACAGACGGACAAGGCTAAATCAACTCAGCTCGTCGTGCTGATCAAGAATATATATACTTTATGTGGTCGGAGATGCTTCCTTCTATGCGTTACAAACATCCGGACAATTTTATAATACCCTCTGCAAGGGTATAAAAAATGAAGTGCTTCGAAGATTGGAAAAACCGTTAGCACAAGTGTATAATATCTCATGGGGATTACTTTGAAGGGGACAAAATGGATATTCATGAATAAATAAAAATTTTTTGAAAAAAAACACAAAATTCGCGATACTTTTTGAACACATCTCGTACTGAGTTGTGAAATGGAATGACAGCCTACTGCGCAACGTATTGAAATGCGATTGAAATTCACTCGAAAAAGCAAATGTTCGGTTTAAAACGTATTCAGTTTCCAATAAAAACTTGCATTAGCGATGAACATAAACATAAATCTGAAAGTGTCTTGCTTTTCACAGTGCCAGCTAATAGCTGACCAGATCGCTCAGCTGAGTTTTCTTCAGACCTGAATGTCAAAAAACACAGCTGAGCAACTCAGTTCAGTACTTACACATGGCTGAAAAGTTTAGTCGAGGCAGTTACAGAATCATTGAATCATTAAAATCTTCTGGTTCAGATATACATAGCAACGCCAGCACACTTCTATCAGGCAGCCCTAAGACCGCTCAGCTGAGCGGTCAGATCAATTACAATCTATTCTATGTCCACTGATCGCACAGCTGTGTAGGTCAGGCTACTCAGACGCTACTTCAGATGACAACTCAGCTGAGAGATCATGTCGTGTATTCGGGCTTTAGCAATGTTTTCTCTTATGTGGAGGCAGAGTCGCCTTAATTCTAATTGGTTGTGTTGTAGTGTGACCATACGTTGGCTTTTTTTAAACCTCCTCCAAATGTCACTGGTCCTTGCATATACATTTAAATTTCCAAGTTACAAGACTTTTGTTTGATATCCCCTTTCAAAATCGTATTGTCTCATGATGGAATATGATTTGAAAAAACTATGCACTACTTGCTGCTTTACTACACAAAAATTTTTTCCCGCTTAAATATCAAGAAATTTCAATGGTTCAATGAACCCAACAGACACAATATACTTTTATTTATATGTGATCAACAGAAATCGCAACGAATTTCACAGAATTTTATGCTGGCTCGCTGCATCATCGTCACTCTCAATGATCATGATCTTGGTCATTATGCACCCGCCCTTGAACCGAATATTTATTTTGTATTTTTGTTTTGATTGTTTATGCATTTTGTGTCTTACATTGCCCCCCGTCGACATAAACATATACGCACTTTTTGAGGTGATTCTTTGTGACTTTTAGCAGGACAATGGCCATTGTCTGAATATCAAAACGGAAAAATAAAGGAAACAAAAAAAAATATTTATATTTCAGTTGTAAAAATTTCCAGTCATTGCACAAACACTTTGCAAATTATAATTAGTTTAGTTTATAGTTTTTTTTCTGCTCCTAATGACAGTGTGTGCCTTTTAATTGCCCTTGTATTGTGCATCGAAACACTTAATAACATCAATTTTAATTTATGCAAAACGATATTTAGCGTCGTCACCTGGAAGCTGTGGCGCTTCAGACAAGTTCCGCCTACCAATTGCCCGATAAACGGCGTGTGTATACAATAATTGGCGGCACTTTGGCTTTGAGCGCGTGCGCGACCTGTTTAAGCTTTTTTTTCTTTTGGTTTCTTTTATCTGCTCAATTTAATCGCTAGACAATTAGCCAAATGAGTTGGCGCCGCTTCACAACTTGGGCAACTCCCGTCTTGCGTTGCCAATAAATAAGATAATTAATTGGCATGCATTCGGTGTCTGTTGATGTGGATTTGATATGATGCCAACTTGGCAGCGAATTCCTCGATTACGAATCGATAGCCAAGCAAAACTTAAGTCATTGCTTAGTTGCGATTTTCTGTGTAAGCTAACATAAATCTTGCCTGAGTTTTGAGTTTGCTGATATCAGAGATGTTAACTCTGGTCTGGTTTTCGATTGTGGTTGTCCCCCAGCTGTTGATTTAAAAAGATCATGTTGTGCCGCTAAAAAATTTATGCAATATGCAGATATATATGCATAAACTTAGTCATTAGACATCAGTTTATTTATGCAACTAAATTTTTTTTTTTAACGAGTCATGAAAAGGGGTTATTGGGGGTTATAAATGTCAGAACTTGTTGTGAGATACATTAAAGTAAAGATAAACTAGTTTCTCTTACAAATGTAACTTGATAGTAAAAGATTTATAATATGTAAGCCTCAATTTCCATTAGTCAAGAGTGAATAATAAAGCTAAAATGCAAAATAATAATAATTTTTAAGAAAAAATTATTTTTAGGTGTCAACACAATTTTGCTATTTCAATTTAGGAATGATGATAAGTTAATGGAATCTATTCCATGGTATTAAAACCTCTTCTCCGAAACCAAGAAAAGACTTGTTACATACTGCTGTTGATGCCTTTTTTGCCGACACCAAAAGAAACCCGTATTATTTTCAGTCCATGGTTTATTTATTTATTTGGCCAACGATTTAACTTTACTGGCTACTACAATAAAACTTAAAACTAACAATAACAATTTAAGCTACAAATAAAAGTCCCTAAGTAATCGCTTAACAATAACATTATCGCTGCTAAAGTCGAAACGGATGCTAACTGGAAGACGATTGTTAGTACGGAGAGCTTTACAAATCGGGTTATTTAGGATATAATTGGCTCTATGAGTCTCCAACCCAAACGGGACCATGGCACGCAAAGGTCTGGGCGGAACATTAAAAGAAATCTTTCCAAGTAATATAGGACAATATATATTGCCGACCACAATGTCCTTTAAAACAAGAAAGAAAGTCGGTGAAGCATGACTATCACATACTATGTACCCAGGCCCGTCGAGAGGGAGTGGGACCGGGGTGTTTCCCAATGGGCCCGGACTTCTGAGAGGGGCCCGGAGCCCGGATTTTTGGCGAAAAATTAAATAAATTATGTACAACATGAGAAACCCCAAAGGGCCCGGAATCATCTTTCAACAGGCCTGTCTGTACCTGTGAAGTTGTTTTCCTTATAATTCGACAAGCGTTTATCCGATCTTTACTATTCCTGTGGTGGATCGAAAAATAAAAGGGGCAAGTGCAAATTTAAGGAATCGTTTCTGTAGAAGGATTCCATGCAGGAAGGATTCCATATAAGAAAAGCATATTCAAGCCTAGAACGCACTAAGGCAGAGTACAAACTTAGCCGAGTGTAGGGATCACTGAATTGTTTGGAATTACGCTTTACAAAGCCCAGCATTGAATAAGCTTTGGGGAGAATATAGTCTAGATGCTCAGAAAACTAAAATTTGGACTCAAACACCACCCCCAACTTTATAGCATCCCACTGTCGTTTCAAAGAGTGATGACTAATGGAATACGATGTTAATATCGGCAGCTTGCGCTTTCCATACGTAACGAAGAAGCATTTAGAGAAATTAAGAGGCAACAAATTGCGCCCGCACCAGTTAGGCTGGAATGACACTTTCAATTTTGAGGGACAATTATTGTCGCAAATTTTCGTTAATGGACGAGACTCGCTGTTGGAAATTATCTCAGCCTCTTCTAAACAAAAGTCGGCATGTGATGATGCTTGTAGGGCTTGCGCTGAGTCATACTTGCATTGCAAGCCATCTCCAAATGTTCTGCCAAGTAATCCGCCATATTCTGTGCACTTCCAGAAACCCGAATTTTTGTCAGCTCCGTGACCACATTTTCTCTGCAGAAAGACCTCGCACTGAAGGTGTGGTGACGAGGGGGTAATCGGTGACCAAAACAGTGATCAAAGCAGTGACCAAAACAGTGACCAAAAATGTGACCAAACATGAATTAAAACAGTGACCAAAACAATAACCAACAATCACCAAAACAGTGACAAAATCAGTGACCAAAAACATTGACGAGTCACCAAAACAGTGACGAAAACACTGACAAAACAGTTACCAAACATTAACTCAAACAGTGACCGAAACAGTGACCAAAATAATGACCAAAACAGTGACCAAAACTGATCAAATTTCAGCAACAATTTCTTTGGTTCAATTTGAAAGTATAAAATAATGTACATACGAGGTGTGTTCAAAAAGTATCGCGAATTTTGAATTTTCGCGGGTTACGTATATTCCAATTTCGATTTTTTTGTGGCGTTATGTTGGTACTCATGTCTCTCACTTATGCCGACAAGCTCGGCCATTTTGAATGTTCTCTTAATTGTTGACAGCTGCTTTGCTTGCACGTGTTTTGGATCGTCTTCGATTTTTACCTATTCAAAAAAATGGATCAAAGAACCTGTATCAAATTTTGTGTGAAAAACGAAATTAAGTGCGCGGATGCATTCCGAATGTTGACTGTGGCATACGGAGAAGCTACCTTGGACCGAAGCAACGTTTATCGGTGGTACAAAATGTTCTCAGAAGGCCGAGAAGATGTGAACGACGAAGAGCGTGCCGGACGCCCGAGCACTTCAACAACAGACGAAAAAATTAATGAAGTGACGAAGATAAGAAGCATATGTCCCATACATGTCAATCCTCTATCACTTACCATCTCTGAGATCTGTTTGTTCATAAGGACAGACGGACAGAAAGACAGACGGACGGACGAACGGACGGACATAGCTAGATCGACTCGGCTGTTTATGCTGATCAAGAATTTAGTTACTTTATGGGATCAGAGATGCTTTCTTTTGGCTGTTACATACTTTTGCACCTCTGGTACAGAGTGTAAAAGCTCGATTATCAGGGCATAAGTCTAATATATGGCCCATTGTGCGGAGAGTAGACACTCACCAGACTTCACAGCTGTGAGCATACTGCAACAGGAACAACAATACAACAAACGGTTCACTTTGGAGATGTTGCACATCATAAACACACCCACACACATAAGACTGAACTACAAACGGGACACAGAAAATTGTGCTCACTTATACAGACACCTACTTGACAATAGCAATAAGAAAAATTATTGGATTCAAACTTCGCAGCTGAATGATTGGAAGCTGTTGCCCTCTGTATTATATCATTTTGTGACCTCTCTGTTTTTAATTGTCAAGTTTAAAAATTTGCGTTTTGTTGCATCGAAATTTATTGAAGAAATTCAACATGCGGTGTTTTTGATTAAATTAAAGCACATGAAAAGACACCCCACGACCTTCAGCCGGCAAGCGAGCATTTTTTAAATAATTAAGAACAAACCAACAAATGTCAGATTTGATCAATTTTGTAAGTCTTCAAATGAAAAGCCTCTTTCTACACCTCTTTCTAGTGTTTGTGTTTGTTGTTAGCCAAATAATTTCCTTTTTTTGTATTGGTTTCCACGCTGAAATGCGATCCAAAAGTTATTTTGATTTCCCCCTTGAAGCGTGGGAAAGTGCAACACATATAAAATATGCTGATAAGAGCTACAAAGTGTGGCTAATCCTAAGCCCGCCTACCACGCCCACAGCAAATAATTCACGCTAATCTGGCTGCATAATTTTACTTGAAATCTTTCTCAACAATTAAGCGCAATATTTAAATATTTATGCGAGTGTGTGTGTGCGTGTGTGTGTGAGCAACTGCTATCTTTGGGATGCACTAAACCAGTTCCTCTGCTCTTCATAGCCGGCACACAAACATGCAGTGAGTTATGCTGCCACCTTTCACGCTGACTTGGCAAAGCTTCCACACTGGATTCAGGAGCTTACTTTGTTTGATGGCATTATTGCCCGGCTGTCTGTCTGGTTTCATTTAATCATAAATGAAATGTGAATACGCGTGTTAATCAAGCAACAAGTTGTATGCACGAGTTGGCCGCCTGTTTCTAATTTAAATATTTCGCCACATCTCCACAGCTGCTGTCCATTCGCCAGTGACCCATTTGAGGTGGTTCTTTGCTGACTCTGTTACAACACTTTTGCTGTTTCTTGGCCGCTGTCGTCACTTCTGTGGACCCATGACTCAAACCCATGACAACATGTTGAAAATATCTCATAGAAGCTGGCAATTTGCATGCAAATTTTTCTTTTTAATTTTTGTCGTTTCAGGGAAAAGTCTATAGTTTTAATAACTCTGACTCACATAACAATTGAGATTGGCAATTTTTTTGTGTACAGCACATTTTTTATATGTGTTATTAAGGTTGTGCCATAATTTTCAGTCGACAGCACGTAAACACACACACACACACTCACCCCACTTTCCACGCTGATGTGGTCCCTGCAGCATTCTTACAACTAATTTTTGTGGTGTTCCCCTTTTTTCGCTGGCATATGTATTTGTGTATTACATCAAAGTACATTTGTGTTTGCAACAACAAAGAACTTTGAACATTGTCAACCATGTCAGGTTGGCAGTTAACAAATGTTGTTGTACCAACAACACACACATATCAGTTGAAAGTTTTTTTTTTGTGGTGTTCCTATATGTGTCCTATCAGTGGGGGGCATAACCAAAGAATTGCCATTTAATTAAGATAAGTAAAGTTGGAAAATTACACATGGAAATTTAATGAAAATAAAGTTGAGTTTCAAATAATAAAAGTTAAACTTTTTGAAACAAAATAAAAAGGCATGCAAACCGCTTGAAATTAGCAAATGATTTGGTTCAAAGCTTCAAAATAAACAGCACTAATGGCCAAAACCACCACCCGGCCACATATAGTAGATCAATGCTTTAGAAAGGCGTTTAGACACCATTTCGGTTCACAAAATGGTTTCGCGGTTTCGGTTCCTTTCTTTATTTGAACACCAAGCAGCAAATAGCTGCCCAACTGAAAGATATAAAAATGAAATGGGAAAATGCATTGAATGACTACGGTTTAGATATCCAAAAGAGAGAGAATTTCCCTAGCTGATTGGTCGATAGAGTCTAGTGTAATAAGCACAGAGGACTTAAAATCTTTTATGCAAGGTACGTTTCAGAGTTAAGGAAATTAATTTAGAAGTCAGCCTAAAAGTTACATTGAGATTAATTAGTTAGTCTTATCAACTCAGATGAATAGATTTCACCATTAATAAGTCTATGCTTGAAGATTTCCACAAGCAAAACTCTACCGCTGATAGAAAGAAGTAAAATAAAGTACTCAGGATTTCAATAAAACCACAAGGTACCAAAAAAAAAAAAAAAAAAAAGAAAAGAAAAGATTTAAAAAAATTTTAATTTTATAAAAAAGGGGGAAAATTGAAAAAAAAAAAAAAAATAAAAAATTTTATTATAAAGGGGGAACACCCGGGTTTTGTAGGGGGGAAAAAATTTCCCGACAAAGCGGGGTACACAAACCCAAAAAACGCGAAAAATAAAAAGGTTTGCCCAAAAACCCCGGGTGTAAAATCAAAATCGAGCGTCCCATTATTTAATTAGAAACTTCGTATCGTAATGGGCTAATAAAGAGTGATTTTTTAAGAGCTGTAGGAAAGTTGTTAAAAAAAAAACACATAAAATTCAGAAAAATGGAATAAATCTTTATTTGAATCGATAGTACGGTCCATATAATTTAATGCTTGAAGATTATTTCATGCAAATGTTGACCGAGACTGCGCCTCAAATGGTCCATCCGCTTAGTCCAATTTTGGCATACTCTTTCCAACATTTCGGCCGGTATCTTACGAATAAATGCTTCAATGTTGTCTTCCAATGCGTCAATTGAAGCGGGCTTGTCTGTATAGACATGAGCTTTAACATAGCCCTACAAGAAATAGTCTAAAGCCGTTAAATCGCACGATCTAGGCGGCCAATTGACAGGTCTCGAACGTAAAATAAAATGTTCACGGAACTTGCCTCTCAATAAGTCCATAGTTGCGCGTGCTGTGTGGCATGTGGCACCGTCTTGTTGAAACCACATGTCATGCAAGTCAAGCTCTTGCATTTGGGTAAAAAAGTTGGATATCATCTCACGGTAGCGCTCATCATTCACCATTACGTTACGATTCGCATCATTTTTGATGAAGTACGGTCCAATGATGCCACCAGCCCATAAACCGCACCAAACTGTGACTTTTTCTAGATGCATTGGTAGCTCTTGCGATGTTTCTGGCTGATATTCACTCCAAAATCGACAATTCTGCTTATTTACGTACCCATTAAGCCAAAATTGAGCTTCGTCGCTGAACAAAATGTTTCGGTAAAAAAGTGGATCTTCGGCCAACTTTCCAAGAGCCTATTCACCAAAATTCTACGTTGCGGTAGGTCGTTCGGCTTCAATTCTTGCACCAGCTGTATTTTGAAAGGCATCACACCTAAATCCTTCCGCAAAACTTTCCACGTTGTTGAGTAGGATAGGCCCAATTGCTGCGAACGGCGACGAATCGATAATTGAAGGTCATCATTAACACTGGCCGATACAGCTGCGATATTTTCTTCAGTTCGCACTCTACGTAAGCGTGTTGGTGGTTTAATGTCCAACAATAATTTGGTGCGAATTAAGTCACAATAGCTTGAATAGCCGCTTCAGTGGGTCGATCAAACTGACCATAAAATGTTTCTTTATTATTAATCAGGATTATTTATCGATCCGCCACAGGAATGGTAAAGATCGGATGAACGGTTGTCGAGTTATAAGGAAAACAATTATGGGCAGTGCCGGTCGCAACGGTGATGGGTAGCACTTCACAGGTACAGAGTATGTTATAGTCGGGCTTGACCGACTATCTTTCTTGCTGGTTGTGTTTATTTTGAAAAACCTAAACTTATAAAAAATTTACTTTACCTTCTGTCAGAATCGAACTCATGACCTTGAACTTAACTCGAAAGGCGACTTCTGAATGCAGGCGACTTTGAAGCACACATGTGACAGTGCGACAAATCAAAGTAAAGAAAAAATCAGAGTGCAGTTCGCAAGTTCGTTGTCTCAGAAGATCGAGAAGTTGTTGGTTCAAATCAACTTACATACATTTAATTTTTTTTAATTTTTATTTGCCTGCTTAAATCTTTGAGTTCATTTTTAAAATGCTTAAACCTCCAAAAAGAATGCACATATTTCTTCTGTGTTTTTTCAATTTAAAATTAAACACTTTTTTAAGTCTGAAAAATTCCTATTTATCAACAGAACTTAAGCACAAAGTCATGAGCATTTGGTCATGATTTTAGATATATAATTTTTCTAGTTTCGCCTTACTAGAAAAAGTATATGCAGGAGGAGCAGCAACAGCGAAAGTTACGCGTTCTAGGAAACTGAGACTGAAGATAGCGCTGATTTGTGACGGGACTAATGCATGGACGGCTTAGCTTTGCCTTGTGAGATGCATGACACAAAATCATGGACTTTAAATTGATTTCTATTGACTTATTAAAACTTACTACTTATTTAATTTCACGAAATGAGTATGCAATATTTCTAATTACTTCTAAAAAAATACTTAAGGTCGGCCCACTACAAAGTCTGATTGAGACTTATAAATCAAATCAAGTCATTATTATGCATTGTACAAAATATTGAAATGGCCCATAAAATCATGCCAAATGTACATTCACATGAGTTTGGAGAAATTAAAATACAATAAATTTCTACCATTTATGACACACACAAAATGTTTATCGCTTTCGATACTTCATTGCATACATATAGTTGCAGTTCTAAATTTGTTCAATGCAAAATCGTTTAATTATTAAATCGAAAAGTGACAAGCTGTTGCAGACTCAATTTCCGTTCAATCAAAAATTATGCCACTAGGAGTGCCGCTAAAAGATCATTCAAAAGACTAAGCCGCACTTGAAGCTCTTCGAATTAAGTAAAAATCTGTGCGAAAAGAAAAACCGGCAAAGTCATGCAATGCAAATGCATAGATTAATGTGCGTGTGGGTGTGTGTGTCCGACCGATGCTTTTCGTATAAACACAGTTACGAGCATCCGTTGCTGTCGTCATATGTACTCTTATTAAAGGTATAATAATTTTGTATATATTTTATATTTATTCATAATTTTCTGACTAGTTTGTAAAAAATATTAGAGAAGTTAAGCTTAGTTCATAAATTCCAAATAAAAAAGTGATCCTAATAAGCCCCCTTGGTAGGACTATATTAAGTATCAGTATTTAAGTAGGTAGTTTCTTAATTCTTTTGTTCTCTTCAATTAAAGCTGCTAAGTCATAGAGAGTTTTGTTCAAGGAAACGATAAAAAGAAACATTTTATCAAAATTTACCAGTCTTATCGACTTTTGAATAATTCCGAGCAAGTTTAAAATAAATATTATTCGACTTTCGGATTGGGGAGGTTACGCCCTTTTCAAGAGAACTCAATCAAACTAAAAAGAAACGAAATAACGGAAAATTTGATCAAATTTACCAGGAATCGATCTTATCAACATTTGCATAATTCGGATTATTTTTCTGATTGGGAAGTTTACGCCCTCTTTAAGAGAACTCAAGTTTTCTGAATCTGGGCAAACTTGGCAGAAAAGATGTTTCAGTAATTTTACAACATGAAATCCCCTACATCTCCAATAACTGTCCTCCGACTTCCGGCACACGTATTTCTTACGTCCCAAGGATAGCCTGGTGAAAATCCCCAAAAAGGGTGACCTGCGCAAATGCGACAACTGGCGTGGAATCTGTGTGCTGCCAACTATTTCCAAGCTCATAGCAAAAATAGTTCTGGATCGCCTGAGAGACACCATTATGGAAACCATAGGCGAAGAGCAAGCCGGATTCAGACAGGGCTCGTCGTGTACGGACCACATAAACACTGTGCGCATTCTGATCGAGCAATGCACCGAACTCAACTCAGACCTGCACATGGCCTTTGTGGACTTCGCTAAAGCCTTCGACAGTGTTAGCAGGGAGTGCATATGGCAGGGACTGCGAAGGAGAGGGATACCGGAAAAACTTATTTCCCTCATCAGAGCGACATACGACAGCGCCCAGTGTAGAGTGCTTCACGGTGGAATGCTATCACAGCCTTTTCCAGTCCTGAGCGGCGTTCGGCAGGGATGTGCTCTGTCGCCCATTTTGTTTATAATAGTGGTTGAAGACGTGTTCGCTACAATGCAACCTGCCCCCAACAACAGCGGCATGGGGTGGTCAATGACTACAAGACTGCGGCATCTAGACTATGCAGACGATATATGCCTCCTGTCAAATAGGCTAAGCGACCTGGCTAATACACTAGCCCACCTTGACAGCTAAATCGGCAAGCCTCAAAATCAACACGAAGAAGACAAAAGCGTTCAGCATCCGTTCCGGACAATCCCAGGCTCTGGTTTTGGACGAAGAGCCAATTGAGCAAGTTGAGCAATTCAGCTACGTGGGAAGCGTAGTCGCTGTTGATGGAGGGACGGAGCTCGATGTGGATGTGCGCCTTCAAAAGGCTAAAGGTGCCTATGGGATGCTGTCAGCTGTTTGGCGTTGCTCGACCTATCCACACTGGCTCAAAATCAGGCTATACGGTTCTTCCACCTGGAAAATTACAACTTCCATTGTGGAGAAACTCCAAACTTTTGTAAATCGTTGCCTGCGACGCATCTACTGCATATTCTGGCCTGACAGAATACGGAACTCTGAGCTACTTGAACGCGCGAATATGGAGAGTGTCGACATCATAATACGCAGGATGAAATGGAGCTGGATAGGACAAACATTGCGAAAAAACGAGAACAACATCGCAAGGAAGGCAATGGAATGGAACCCTTTGGACGGAGTCGGGTGATCACGTGGCAGACCCAAAGAAACTTGGAGAAAGACTGTCGGTAGAGAGGCGCAAAGCATCGGGAAAAGTTGGGGAGAACTGAAAGCGACGGCCAACAACAGAGTTCGCTGGAGGAGAGGAGTGGTTGATGCCCTATGTCCCACAAGGGATCGGAACTAGAAGAAGAAGGATAGCTTGTCATCTTTTTTTAAGATAATTGCAAAGTGCAATCCTACACCCAGAGAAATGAAGAACGAATTCTTCTTGGTTTTAGTATTCTTTTTCTTAATTGACGGCAGGCTTTCGAGAGGTCCCGAGCTCGAGTCCCAGTAAGGGTAAATAAAAAATTAAATGAGAAAACAACCTTAAAGTTAATCAAAACAAAAGGAGAGGGTTGGGGTGTGTGGTATTGTGCTAACACCATCCTGACATCCCCGTTCCACCGCACCACATGTAACCAAGAAGAACCGCTGTGCAAAAGGTCGTGGGTTCGATCCTGCCTCGGAACATCTAATGCAAAAGTTTTTTCTTTGAATAAATTTTACACCCGGTCACCCCTCTCTGCTGTTGGCGCCAGCTTTGTAGTAATTAGCCATGGAAAGCTTCTCAAACTGCCGTTCGAATTCGGCGTTAAACTGTAGGTCCCTTTCTCTTGTGCTAAAATTAGAAGCGCACAAGCCAAGAGATTGAGAGAGGCTCGTCTTTTGCCCTTTGAGGCTGTGTCAAGCCATTTACAACGATTTGATTCTAAGTCATCTTTATTCTTAGCTGCTAAAATTGCTCGCTTACTCTATCATTCGCTATTTTTGTGGTTAGCAATGATGTTTGGGAATACTTTGTCGATGAGCTCATCTTTCAAAAATTGCCAAATTAAATCAATCCTCTCGATTCGTCGACAGGAACACGGCTATTACCGACAGTCAGCAATTTCTTGGAGAAATCTTGAGCAGATGGACCGTTCAGCAATGCAACTCTCATGTTTGCTGCACAGAGAAAAAAAGGATATTAAAAACTATCCATTTGATGATTTTCGCATGCATTTGGAATGGATATTTCTTAAATATCCTTTTAATCATCTTTAATATCCTTTCAATCATCCAACGGAGCTGAAGACCGTCCAAAGGATATGACCAATTGGTCATACCTTTGGACGATTTTCAGCTCCGTTGGATGATTAAAAGGATATTAACGATGATTAAAAGGATATTTAAGAAATATCCATTCCAAATGGATCTTTTTAGGATCTTTTTTTTTTCTGTGTGCCACAGAAGTTTTTAAACATAGAGCCAACTATTGGATGATTTGAGGCGAGCGTTTCTTTCATCGGTAGCAGTCGATTTTGGAGTGACTCGAAGTGTTTGGCGGAAATCGCTAGATAGTAAAATCATTGAGCCTCCGAAACATCTTGAGTCATTGCGCAGATATTTAAATGTTCGGTCAAGTGCTTCCAATACGTGTTGGTGCGCCATGGTGCATTCGTCCCAAATGATGATTTTGGACACTACTAAAATTTTGGCCATTGCGGTGTGTTTTTACAATGTTACATGACGGTTGTTTAATAGTTTAAAGGTTAATCGGCAATTTAAACATTGAATAAGCTGATCGTCATGCTTCAAGCAATGTGTCTGCTATTCCAGAAAAGGCAATTGGTCCGGCAATGTTGGATCTACCACGAACAGTGGCCAAATTCAGTGACATGAGGAATGTCATACCATGTCCGCCTTTCCCTTTTTTCTGAATTTTTGTTTTGAAAACACTTCCTACCTATCCGCCAACTCTTCATGAGATCTTCATGATAATCTAAGCTCATGATACAGTTTTGCTAATTTTTCTGATTTTTTTTTTATCGATTAACCTTCACATCCTATTTAACCTTATGGTAAATGATCCTGATTATATGTCCTGAATGTTCGAACCTTCTACTTATAAAACTGGAACATAAATTTGATCAGCCTGCAAGTAAAAGAAGTTTTTGTCCCATAGACATCAAACCTCTATCTCTTACCATCTCTGAGATCTCTCCGTTCATACGGACAGACCGACAGACGGACGAACAGACGGACATGGTAGCACCGGTGGCAACGGTGATAGGTGACAGGTACAGAGTATATTATAGTCGGGCTGGACCGACTTTTTTTCTAGTTTTTTTAAGAGTATTCCAACTTCAAGTTAAACATTTTGTTTCTGTTTTTTGTGATATTTGTCTGAAAATGTATTTCTTAATAAACCTCACAAATATGCATAGTTAATTTTCAGTTCGTTGTCGCTGCTCGTTCCGATGAATGACTGAGTGAATGACTGACTGAATGAACAAATGAAAGTGTTGATATGGACATGCGAAAGTCAAAGTCAAAGATAACAAAATATGCAAAAGCGAAGCCAGAGCTCCCAACTATTATTTAATAAGTAAATACAATAAGTAAAAACGATGCTTGAGTCAATTATCGCTTAGTCTCGAATAGAAAATGGAAATCAAAAGGGCCAGCAATAACACTTTGGCTATATACTGGACAAGAGAGTACATATGGCTTCAAGTGGCTTTTATGTGTGCAATATAGATTTTTGAGTTTTTGTATTGACGCGTCCAAACAATGCCCACAAAGGTAATCGTTAAAAATAGATGGTCAGTGTCCGACGATGGCTTACCTCAGTGTGTTCCGAATTGAGCAATGAATGTGAATGTGTTGTTAGTCCCAGTTTACTCCCAGCTACTCTAGTGCTGCATAGTTTCGGGCAGCAGTTTCCGCTTCCAGGATACACTTGACAATGCTTGTGACACTTTTTTTCCTCCACTTTTCTTTCTTTCTTTATATTTGCTATTGTATTGAGTGGCAGTATTCGATATCCTTTATTCACTTCACCACGCACACACACACACAAAGGGGCAATACAATGGAATATTTAGTGATTTAGCTGGCCATGGCATTGACACTGCTGAATCAACACAAAAGATGTGTAAATTAAATTTTGAAATAAAACACACAAAACAGAAAACACTTTTTGCACTTTTGAAGTGCAAAAATTACGCACGTCCAAGAAGCACGCTTCACTTGGATCGGCACGAATTTCGCGTATGCCTCGCACTGCGATATGTTGCTTTCAGTTCAAGAGACAAACTGAAACTGCCGGAATATTTTTTACAGCGACATAGGCAGAGCAGCGAATTGTTGTTGCCGTTGTTGTTGCTGCTGCTGCTGTTGTGGGAGACGACGACGCGTCAACGACGACGCCGACAACGCCGGCTCTCATTGTTTGTTGGTTGGGGTGGATGCTATCATTTGGTATCAGAAGGCTTTTTGCATACCACCATAAAGGCCGTATTTTAGTTTCGCGGAATTACTCCAGTTGAATGCAAATTCATGCACAATTCGCAGAAATTTCAAATTTCATACTCAATAATTTGATTAATAATTCTTTATTTTCCAAAGTTGAATTTTCTATGGAACTATTACCATTTGTTCAATAATGAGTTCTCTGTAAACTATTGGCAAAAAAGTCACGAATTTTTCATTCTTTGACAGCTTCATAAAAATGAAATGTTTAAGCATTTAAAGAAATTTGAAATTAATAATCTAATAGTGCCTCTTCCGGGATGCTCGTTTTGCTTATCTTACTTTCTTATTTCACCAAACAGACAGCATTACCACCGGTAAATATCGGACTGAGCCGGCTTATCTCTTTTGCTCCATTATCGCTTTCGCTTGACTTTGTTGTAAACAACCCATTTTTCATCCCACATTATGATTCGTTTCAAAAACGAATCGGTTTCGTTACGATTGAACAATGAATGACAAATAATGATTATGAGGCGGGATCCACCCCACGACCTCTCGCACTGCAAAACCTTGTGCTTTTTCTGGAAGTTTTCTACTCTTGTATGGTAAGTTACATAGCCATGTCTTGACCTCAGCCTCCAGTTGTCGGCCAGTGTGTGGTTCGTCTTTAAACTCTCTATATACGAAATGCAGCTTAGCTTTATCCAGATGTTTTTAAAAGCCAGAAGGAAGCATCTTTGAAACGCTCGGAATGTTTTTTGGAAATCAAAGTGAATGTTAGCAGTCTCAAGGTCGAGTTCAATAATCAACCAGAAAATTCAACAGAGAATACATATGAACATGAACACGAACGGAATATTACCGGCATCAACGTGCGAGATAGTAAGGCTCTCTGGGCTCTTATACGGTAGGCAAACGGAACTGGCATAAGCAAAGCTATAAGGGTAAGCGCACACAGCCTGGCATCGCATTTTCAAAGCCTACTCTATGAAGAAATGCCCATCTCTCAACACCTTTTTGCATTTCCGTTTGTGACTACGCCAGTATTAGATCGAGCGATTCAGGACGTTGCAAGCCCAAAAAAGCACCTGGGGTAGATAGAGTTCCGGCTGAATTTTTAAAAAATGCAACACCACTGCTTATTACCCAGCTCTCAGCCGCAGCCGCAGTCGATTGCCAAACAGTTCCTGGGACAAAAGAGAAAAATGTTTACTTTTTTTGTACACTCAAAAAAAAAATTCGCCCTGAATTTTAGAAAATCGCCCTATTTTAAAAATTTGCCCTGGTATTTAGAAAAATTTTCTAATAAACAGAAAAAAGTTTTCTGAAAATAAGAAAAATATGGCATAAAAAATTTTTTTTAGAAAAAACTTTTCTAAAAACAAGAAAAGGCCAGATTTTTCTGATAATTAGGCCGCATTTTTCTAAAATCTTTTTCTTAAAAATAGGGCAAAATTAACCTTTAATTTTAGAAAATAGTAGCCCTTAAAGAGACTACTGTAATTTCTTAAAAAACAGAAAAATTTTCAGGAACTAATTTTCTTAAAAATATGGCGATAGTAGCCATTGCTTTTAGAAAAAAGGCGTTAGATTTCAGAAATTTTTGCTCCAGTGCAAAAATATAAATAGTCCATTCAGACGTTCCACTTCAACGCTGTGAAATAGCCTAACCGTCTAAGCGGCCGCCGTCGTTGCGCGCGACAAAGGTCTTGGGTTCTAATCCCAGTCAGTCACTGAAAATTTGTATTTATTTAATAAAAATGAATCAAAGCAGCTGGGGTGTTGTTCGAACAAAGCGGACCTGGAGCTGGGACCGGTGGTGGACTTGGACCTGGACCGGTGGTGGCGAACTGGATCTGGACCCGGTGGTGGATCTGGACCACCCTCCGGTGGAGGATCTGGACCACCCGGCGGTGGATCTGGACATGGTAGGTGGATCTGAACCGGTGTGGATCTGGACCCACCCGGTAGTGGATCTGCACCTCCCGGTGGTGGATCTGGACCACCCACCCGGTGGAGGATCTGGACCAACCGGTGGAGGATCTGGAACCGGTGGTGGATCTGGAACACCTGGTCACCTGGTGGTGGATCTGGACCCACCCGGTGGTGGACCTGAACCGGTGGTGGACTTGGACCTGGACCGGTGGTGGATTTGGACCTGAACCGGTGGTGGACGTGGACCCGTAGGTGGCCATTGGGGTGGACCTGGACCCGTTGGTGGACCTGAACCGGTGGTCTTAAACAATTTTTTCTGCTTTTAAGAAAATACCTTTCTATTATTAAGAAAAAACTTGTCTCTTTATTAGAAAATAAATTTCTTATTTTAAGAAAATAGTTTCTATGATTCAGAAAGAGATTCTAGTTCTAAGAAAAGTAGCCCTTTGGTTAAGAAAAGCTTCCCATAATATTTAGAAATTATTTTTCTAAATTTTAGGGTGAGTCGCCTTAGGACGGATTTCAAAGGCGAATTTCTAATTTTAAGGGTTAATTTGGGACTTTTTTTTATGAGTGTACTCAGACTCAACTAAAGGGTGATTTTTTAAGAGCTATAGGAAAGTATTTCAAAAATAAGCACATAAAATTCAGAAAAATGCATAAAATCTTTATTTGAATCGATAGTACGGTCCATATAATTTAATGTTTGAAGATTATTTGATGCAAATGTTAACCGTGACTGCGCCTCAAATGGTCCATCCGCTTAGTCCAATTTTGGCATACTCTTTCCAACATTTCGGCCGGTATCTAACTAATAAATCCTTCAATGTTGTCTTCCAATGCGTCAATTGAAGCGGGTTTGTCTGTATAGACATGAGCTTTAACATAGCCCCACAAAAAATAGACTAAAGGCGTTAAATCGCACGGCCAATTGACCGGTCCCGAACGTGAAATAAAATGTTCACCGAACTCGCCTCTCAATAAGTCCATTGTTGCACGTGCTGTGTGGCATGTGGCACCGTCTTGTTGAAACCACATGTCATGCAAGTCAAGCTCTTGCATTTTGGGCAAAAAAAGTTGGATATCATCTCACGGAAGCGCTCACCATTCACAGTTACGTTACGATTCGCATCATCTTTGAAGAAGTACGGTCCAATGATGCCACCAGCCCATAAACCGCACCAAACTGTGACTTTTTCTGGATGCATTGGTAGCTCTTGCAATGCTTCTGGCTGATATTCACTCCAAAATCGACAATTCTGCTTATTTACGTAACCATTGAGCCAAAAATGAGCCAAAAATAAAATGGAAGAAGCACGCATTTTGATAATAAAATTCAATAATTTGTAAGCGATGTTCGTTTGTAAGACGATTCATGGTAAAATTATAGACCAAACTGAAGATGTTTGACAGTGAAACAAAACACGAAACGTGCGTGAGTGTTTCCAAAAAGATAAGCTAGAAAAAATCACCCTTTATAAGTAAATAATTTTCTAATTTTTGAAGGTCAGCTTGGGTCATCATATTGACATAAAGTTAAGCCACTATTTTCACTGTTAAATATTCAATTCAAAAAAACAATTATTTCCATCTCTTAAGTCAAATTATTTACCTCTGACAAATCCCTGGCCTAACGAAACCAAAAAAAATTTCAACTTGTTTATTCCACCAGCACCTGCAGCGGCAAAGCTTTAACTTGAGGTGCACTTCAGGCACTTTAGCTTCTGTTTGTAGTTGAAGTTGCTTGGCTATAAATAGGACCAAACAACTGACGGCAACAACGCTTCGGTTTCGTTTTAAAAAGAGGAAACCAAAAAATTAGTTCCCAGGTGGCCAGGCCAAAGGAAACAGGTACGCGAAGTCAATAGACAAGAACAGGTGCCCCAGGTCCCACATGTGCGGCAAGGGTTAAGTTTGTTTTAATTATTTAGATGTAATAAAACTAAGCATAATTTTCGAGTAAAGGTAAAACTTTAACGCACTGGCGCCTCATTGCAAATTCTATAAATAATTTGAAAAGCAGTTGATGGGTGAATTATACCAAAAAGGGTAGCGAGAATAGAAAACAAGCATTCATACAAGTTGTTGGGCCCAGAGAGCAGAAAAAGAAAAGAGAGAGAGAGAGCGAGTCACATGCGGCGTATGCGTAACTCTGCCTTATCACAAAACCACTTTATTTTAAAGAGCGAACAATTGTACTCTCTCTCTCTCTGCATTGTTTGTTCGCCGGCTGGCCGCCAATTGTTTATTCAAGTAGCATCAGCAGCTCATGTTGCCTGCCCCTCACCCCTTAGGCTCCGCTCCGCTCCTGCATTGTGGTCGCATGCCTGTGCATTCATTTGGTCTACAATGTTTGTCTGGTGTGATTTTTTTTGCTCCGCTTGCAGCCTCCTCCGTCTGGGCTTAAACGGCTTTTAGCGCCAGTGAATCAGCAGCCGCCAAACGTGTAATCTGTTTAATGGCTACTGCCTGGCCAATTGGTTTTGTGTTTTTTTACCTCACGTACGTGAACCATACGACGCACTTGACTCTAGGCTAGATTTCCATATATTTGAATATTTCTACTAAAGTTTTTCTTAAATTCATTTAGTTTAAAATCTGCACCTGTTGCACTTGGCTGTTATTTAGACAAGCACAAAATTCCGCGAACAAAAAAAAAACAAAACGAATGTCAAACTTGTTTAACCAATTTGCATAAAAAAGAAACTAAAAGTCAAGACAAAACAAACATTTGACTGCAAAAAAAATAAACAAAACAAAATGAACAACAATAACAATAGACACCCCGACAAACACCGTGGGTCAAGGAGGCAAAATTGAATTAAGGAATTTTGACAATCTATTTGGGGTCAAAAGGGACCGTTATGGTCCCACAAACGAAAGCTACATCAACAAACCGCTCAGATACGTCGAAGCCGTAGCTTCTACACAAAATCCGGCATCTTAGCACATACAACTATTAGGCACTCGCGCGGCATGGCCGCCAAATTATAGCAATAAAAGGAAGCGACCAGCGAAGATAAGAGAATGTGATCAACAACACGTTTCATTTCGATTTTCTTTATGTAGCATTCAGCATTTGCAGTTCTAAACCTTTATATTTAGAAAACCTATACGTCACGTGCGAAGATCAGGTTTCCAAATGAATAATATTACAATTCCGTAATAATTTTGTGCAAGCATTTTTGTTTAGAATTTTCACACGCTTTTGGCTTTTAATATCCAAACGTTAAACGTATACTTTTGTATACCCTTGCAGCTTCCATTGAAAACAAAAAAGTTTTTCTAACTAAGACTACTTTTTGGACCTCATTTTTCTATGGGATCTTTACTATATAGATGTCTGATTTCGACCAAACTTGGTGAAATCTTGGAAAAGCATCATACACTGTTAATTACGAAATTTGGAGGCGATACCAATTAAAGCAAAAAAGTTTTTCTCACTAGAACTTCTTTTTCGACCGATCATTCATACTGCAGCTATATGCTATAGTTATCCGATTTTGATAAAACTTTGTAGAAATATGTTAAAGTATATAAAATAAGTATATGCATTGGCAAAGGACGTTTCCATTAAAAACAAAAAAGTTTTTCTCACTAGAACTAGTTTTTCGACCGATCGTTCATATGGCAGCTATATGCTATAGAGATCCGATTTCAACCAAACTTAGTAAAATCATGGGAAAGAATAGTAAACTAAGAAATACGTACTTTGGAGGCGTTTCCATTAAAAACAAAAAAGTTTTTCTCACTAAAACTAGTTTTTCGACCGATCGTTCCTATGGCAGCTATATGCTATAGTCATCCGATCCGGCCGGTTCCGACAAATGTGCAGCATATATGTACCAGAAGACTTCGTGCAAAGTTTGGTGAGGATAGCTTTAAAACTGACGGAGGAGATAGCATAGAAACAGACAGACAGACAGGGCTAAATCAACTCAGCTCGTCATGCTGATCAAGAATATATATACTTTATGTGGTCGGAGATGCTTCCTTCAATGCGTTACAAACATCCGCACAATTTTATAATACCCTCTGCAAGGGTATAAAAATTGCTAAAGTGCTCACTTTGACATCTCATTGCAATATTCAGCAACAGCCTACTTGAGATATAGTTTTTAGGGGGCCTAGCTATTGGTCTTTCGGTCGAGTCGCTGGTTGCGGATAGCGAAAGGCCTCTTACTGGAGGTAAGCTGCGAACATATGTAGATACTGGGAAGAGAACCTTATTGCACTGAATATGTACAAGCACACTGCGATGCACTAGCATATTTGGGATATATAGCTCACAACCCAACAAGATTACTAACCGAAAACTCACGGAATTTTAGACATTTGTACAGAAAATTGGGCCGCTAGGAGCGTTGTAAACTCAGTAAAGGGGCACAACGGACCAGGACAAATATAATAAAATGTACCAAACAGATTTTAAACCAACGAAATCGGGTCGTCGCCGGGTATTCAGCAAGATTTTAAGTATAACAAAAAATTCAATCCTAACCTTCCAAAAAAGGGATACAGCCTGATTACAGGTGTAAGTGACAGAAGACAATGTTTTTGGATCAATGGAACATCTTATCAGCAACTGTACGAATCAACATTTTTCTTCCTTGAAGATATTGCTAGAAGTATAGGTCCTTCGCGTTCAGAAAGCTTATAGAAATTATGGTAGGCTTCACCTAGTTAGTTCCACCATGCCATCTGGCACGCGTGTGCTCTGGCGCCGCAGAGCCTACTTAAATATTTCGTTGGGTTGCTTGAAGTTTTGAAATGTAACACTATTTGTCTCTTTCCTTATGAACATTTTCTAGTCCCTTTCTCTTTATGCTCCAAATGAAGTTTATTTAGAAATTATTTAGTAACGAGTTAGCTGGTCGAGGTCAGAAGCGTTGTTATGTAAACTTACTTGAAAAAACGTTGAAAACCTTTCAGCGAAAGGTTTTGCTAAAGACTCTGTCTGGTTTCGAACTTTTAACAGTTGGGAACTGCAAAGCTCAATGAATTTGCTGTTAATTTTGCTTTCTATGCTATGTTTCTATGCTATCTCCTTCGTCAGTTTAAAAGATATCTTCACCAAACTTAGCACGCAGTGTTTTGGCACGTATACGCTGCACATTTGTCGGAACCGGCCGGATCGGATGACTAAAGCATATAGCTGTCAAATAAACAATCGGTCGAAAAACTAGTATTAGTGAGAAAAACTTTTTTGTTTTCAATGGAAACGCGTCCAAACTTCGTATTTCTCAGTTTACTATCCCATGTTTTACCATGTTTTCACAAAGTTTGGTCGAAATCGGTCATCTATATAGTATAGCTGTCATAGAAAAGTATAATCTGAAAAGTAGTCTTCGTTAGAAAAACTTTTTTGTTTTCAATTGAATTGTTCTTAAAATCGGCATATATTCATTTGGTATGCTTTCACAAAATTCTGCAAAGTTTTGTCGAAATCGAATTACTATAGCATATAGCTACCACAGGAACGATCGGTTGAAAAACTAGTTCTTTTTTTTGTTTTGAATGGAGGCTGCTAGGGAATACAACATTTTAAATTTATTTTAAAAATTATAGTCGTTACGATGCCTGCTTAAAATAGATCAACTTTTTTGTTTTTCATCCGATCGGGCTCAAACTCATTTTGAAATATCTATATGTGTGCGGGACAGGGACCTGGAGGTGGAAAATAGTCCAAAAACCGCGGTATTTTCAAAACTATAAATTTCGGTTACATTTTGGGGATTGGTTGGGCGCTTGCCCGGGAAGGTTTCTAATTTGAAGAAATGGGCGGGAAATGGTCCTAAAATCGAGATATTTGCAAAATTTTTGTATATCGGTAAAACTTTGGTGATTGGTTGAGTGCTTGCCCGGGAAGGTTTCTAAGTTGAAGAAATGCGCGGAAATTGGTCCAAAAAAACACAATATTTGCATAATTTTTGATTTCGGTGAAACTTTGTGGAAGGCGGGAAGTGGTCCAAAAACCGCAAAACTTGAAAAATCATAGCGTTCACCAGATTGCAATGAAACTTTGAGATATGGTTGGAGATTTGGTGGAAAAACCACCAAGATCAGAAATGTCAGGTGAGACCTGATTTTTAACCGCAAGTGAGGCATAAGAGGCATAAGAAATGGTCAAATATTTTCCAATTTGTGAAAATAAGTGTGAAATAAGTGGCAAAACTTAATTTTAAACAACCTTACACTAACATCTTAAAAAAAAACAGAGAAACAAAACTAAAAAGAGCTCTGCCATTATCTGAAACAAAAAAAACCGGTAGAATATGTTGTCAAAACCTAATTTCTTACCGCTTATCTCCCACTGTGGCACGACACTTTTCAAACATTTGTTTTTAACCAACAATAAATGAAAACATTGCAACTTTGAGGTCGTTTCCATGTTGTTTTTTTTTAGCATTTTCAATTAGCAATCACCATAAATAATAGGTAGACCCTTTATCTTTATACTGCTCGTAAATCGCAAAATTTTTTCATTAATTTTTTACCACAAACGAAACCTGAAATACAAACCAAAATCCAGTCGTTAGGGTTTTTATGAGCTTATAATTATTGTGTTTTTTTTTTGGCAATGTTTATAGCGTTTGCTTATCGATATCAAATAAAATTGTCTAAATATGTCTATTAAATACAAAACAACAAACCGGTTGGATTAACATTAAAGAAGTGGGCCGACATGCCTTGATTTGCCTAAACTGTGGCTCAGCTCAAGATAACAAGCCACAGCTCTCCGCTTTGAATATCCGTTAAGCTGAACGGTGATGCCACAGTGTTAATATAAATATCAAAACGTGCTGCCAGAGTGTTGGAAATAATGAAAAGCAGGGAAATTTAGCGCCATCTATGTTTGGTTTTAATGATACTGGGCACAGTTTACGACAAAATCGTGGCTAGAGGGCGCTGTGGAGCTATCGATTTATCGATAGGAGTTTTAGATACACTGCAGACCCGGCGACGTTGTTCTGCCTTCAGGTGGTGGGCGTCTGCCTGTGGCTGCAGTGAACGATGATGATTATGTGCCAAAATCTGCTGATACTCTCGTAGCGCATGAGGGACACATGTTTGAAGCATTTCCTTGTATCTATTCCTGAAGCACAACTGGCTTCAGGGCTATTTGCCTGGCTTCCACGTTAGAGTGGTATCGCATTCTTTCCCAATATCTGGAGCATGCCTCCGCGTAGATTTTTTCAACTGTTTTGATATTGAGGTCTGTTTGGTTCTGTTGCTTACATACCAGGGGACTCCTACAATGGTTCCCCGAATTTGGTTTTGGGCCACTTGCAGTCATTTGAACTGAGTATCACAAACTAACGGACTCCATACTGGTAGCGCGAATTGCCATATTGGTGAAATTAGCTGCTTATATATCATTGTTTTGGCTTTCAGCGGTAGCTTACTTTGATCTGCAATTAGCCAGTGCAGTTTCTTCGCACTGGCCTTAAGTCTTCCAACAATTGTTGTGACGTGGCTTGAAAACAGTAGTTTTGTATCCACTTTGACCCCAAATAGGCAAGTTTATCTTCTGTGACGAGGCGTTCGTTCATAATACCAGGTGGGTTGATTGGTTGCTGGATATTTCGCCAGGTGTGCATGAAATGTTTGGTTTTGCTGATTCACTGTTTGGGGCTGGAATCCTTCTAGCCTTGGACAATTGTATGCCCTCCAGCAGTCTGACATTATAGTTGTCCCATTTGCTACTTTATTCGCTTCAAAAGTGCACAGCACATTGCAATTCGGATTCTATAGAATTAATACATAAAGGTTTGTTTGTTTCAAAATTTGGCTTTTTTTATACTCTGACTGCACTAATAATGCATTTTTTTTTTGTTTCAAAATTCAGAATATTCCGCTTTAGATTTTTTCGGCTAAAAAACAGATTTCTTAAACTCAACAGTTGACAACATATTTGAACTTTTTTCTTTTGTTTCAAAATTCCGCTTTTTCCCGCTAAAAACACACATTTAGTTTTGTTGCCAACACTGTTTCAAGTTGGCAACACTGATAATTAAACAGCTGATCAAGCAAAATAGTAATTTTGTATTGTTTAATTTTAAAGGTCACCACCATGAGCTCCTGGCGTGATAGCTTGACCAGCATTCCGGGTACTTTGTCCCAATTTATTAACGAAAGCGCCACCACCGCCTCCAGCTATTTACACCAATACCCACAGGCCACACCCACTTCCAGCTCATCAACAATTGCCAACACTAGCATCAGCTCCACGGGCTCGGAGGAGAGTGCTCCACAGGGCAACTACAAGGCCTTGCCCATACCCGCCACCCTGGTGAAAGAACAATGGCGTCTCATTTTCACCTCGGATGCCAACATCCAAGATCTTCAGGCAGCCATTGCTCATTGCAGGGATTTGGTTTTGTTGAGTGAGGAGTGCAGCGAGGAAAGACGCTGGTTGGTGCGTCATCTGGTGGATCTACGATACTCGCTGCAGGAAATGGAGGAGGCTGCCTCGCGAACAGATGACGATGACGCGGTGCTGGTAACTGCCTTTAAATCTGTTGTGGGTCATCATTTTGTGCCACATCATCCGCCGGCGGGGCGTAAGCATCGCCTGCAGGCGGCGGCCAAGCGCAGCTATTGTGACCACTGTGCGGGGATTGTCTGGAGTGTGGTGCAGGCCTCCTTTATGTGCAGTGATTGTGGTTATTTGGTGCATCAGAAGTGCATTGACAGTGTGGTGCGTGTTTGTGCCCATGTGGTGGTCTCCGAGCGCAATTTGCCCATCTCCGAAATCTGTCCAGAGATTGGTCTGGCCGCCCAACGCTATAAATGTGCCGAGTGTGCCACCTTGCTGAACTTTAGTAAGTGTCCAGCTGCCACTCCGCTGCTGCTCTAACTGTGCCCCTCTGCTTTCAGAGAACTCCTGGATAGAGCCACGACTCTGCGACTACAATGGCCTTTACTACTGTCCCTCCTGCAGCTGGAGCGATGTGGCCCCCGTGCCCGCACGCATTATACACAATTGGGATTTCACTCCAAGGCGAGTCTGCCGTGCGGCCCTGCAGGAAATCCATTTATTCCTGGACAAACCCCTCATCCGTCTGGAGGAGATAAATCCCAAGCTCTTTGTGTTTGTCGAGAAACTTTGTGCGGTGAAAAAGCTGCGTCAGAATCTGGTACACATGCGTCATTACCTGGCTGCCTGTCGGCTGGCCATGGAACAAAAGCTAGTGGACACACAAATGGCCGGACATCGCCATTTGTCCCAATCCCATGAGCTGTACTCGCTGAGAGATTTGCTGCAGGTCGAATCAGGTGCGCTGGCTGAGTTTTTGCAGACTGTTTTCAAGGCATTTGACGGCCACATACGCTCGTGTCCCATGTGCCTGGCCAAGGCTTATATATGTGAGATTTGTAGCAATAATGAGGTCATATTTCCCTTTGATGATGGCTGCATTAAGTGTGATCAGTGCAATTCCATCTATCACAGAGTTTGCCTAACACGCAAGAATATGATTTGTCCCAAATGTGTAAGGATTCAGGAGAGACGGATGCAGTTGGAGCGAGCATCGAGCACGCCGGAGGAGGCGGCCAATAATGAAGAGAGTAAGCAGGAAGTTGCCAAAATATGTGAATAACCAGGCTGTAATTAGTAGATTAATAGGAGGAATATGAGACCAATCTCAGAGAGAAATATACACATGCCCACAATAAGAATAAGAACTGCTCTTTGCACTGTTTGAAACGAATCGGCAAGCCTGTGAATGAGTTTCAGCAAACGGGTCGCCTTATCAACGAAATGCGGTTAAGAAAGAAAAGGTACATTTTCCAAATACATCAACATATAGAGATTTATAACGCTAAAAGCACGTCCAGGAATTTGTCTGTAAATAAGAGTTAAGCAAAGTTTACACAGTCAAATAATTTGCCCAAAATTCGATGAAAATTTTACTAAATAGCCAAGATGGAAGATGTGGTATGACTTAAAACTAAAGCTATGGTTCCATTTACAAATATGGCCAAAAAGTGCACTATTTAGGCTTTTTTAGACAAATTTGTACCGAAATTTGTGCAAATTATTTGCCAGTGTGAACTTAGCTTACGTCTATCCAGGGAATGATACCAAAACCAAATCTACAAACTGGTCCTGAACCGAATCGCCTAAAACCGAGTCAATTCGGGATTCTTGGAAGCCTCAAAACAGTGTTTAAAAAACTGCGATATGTTTCATTTTGTCTCCTTTTGATTCTGCCTCTACTTCTAAGTAAAAAACGAATTCTGAAAAAAGCGAAGCAGCAGGAGCGCAAGTCGGAGCTGCAATTGTCGATGGCAGCACAATCAAATACAATAAAATACGGAGCCAACAGTCCTATGACGAGAGAGTAGTATTAGGTTGTTCATGAGTGAGTGTCTGTCAATTTCGAATCGATCGATAAATGGGTTGACGTTTTTAACTCGTAAAATATTTTCAAATTTTGTGGTCTTCATCAAGTAGCCACAGATATAAGTGCCATTTTCCATATAAAGCAGCGAGTATTTGTTGTAAATTCAAGTGTTCACGTGCTGAAATCGCAAAAGTAAGCTGAAAATGGGCTGATTATATCTGATTTGAGATTTTCGTTAAGCCATGATCTGCAAAGAACTTTTTCGCGCCCTTATGGAGATACTTGTCTTGAGTAGTTTATGAGGGTGGGGTTCAGAATGTTTCAAACTTTGGGGGGCCTGGTTTTTGTACGCTTTTAGGGGTTTGAACATTATTCCATTCTATTTATTTAAGACTATTTCAAATAAATTGAATATGGTAATTCTCCGTATATAAGTGGAATTCAGCCTAAAAATTAATTTTTCAAATTCCTGGGTTTAAGAGTAACTTTATGTTGATGTATTTCTATTTGGTTTGGGATGCAAAATGCAATTCAAAGCAGTTCTCTAAACACCTTTTACAGCCTTAACCGTAATAATTGTTACATTAATGTTAAAGTCTTACAACTTTTTAAAACGAGTTTTATTTTGTGAATTTGTATGTACATAAAATAAATGACAACTACGAATATAAAAAGTATGCGGTTCAGTTTCCTACTCTTTTTTCGCGCCATACTTTTCATGTTTATGAAACTTTCTAGGATTGATGCCATAGGCCTTGAGGCGATCATCCGTAATGCCATTGGAATTCTTATTAAACTTACCCTTGGCCTTGAAGTTGTTGGTTTTTCGTGGTGGAAATGTGTTACCAGAGGACTTTTTGAAAGGATTGGCCGACCCTGGTTTGGATCCTCTGGCAAGTGGTTTTGATTTGCTTACTGAAGATTGATTCTTATTGAAGGGATTGTTGGCCTTTGATGGGTCTTTCGGTGTTACTTTCTGATTTGTTTCATTTTGTGTCGGAATTTTCATTTTTTTACTTGTGGTTTTTTCTTTCCCTTGGCTAGTTGAGGGTTTCTCCTCCTTTGTCACCTTTTGGCTGGTTGAAGGTTTTTCCTCATGCTTCAAATTTTGGCTAGCTGAAGGTTTTTCTACTGGTTCCACTTTTGCTTCTGTGGTTGTTGCCGCTGCAGCAGCTGCTGCTTTGCGTTTCAAACGTTTACGCTTGGATTTGGATAGGTTTTCGGTGGAGACTTCTGCTTGTGGCGTCACAGGAGGCGCCTGTACCTCTTCCTCCTTTTCATCATCATCAGATCTAAAATTTAAAGGTTTCATTTTGGTCTTAAATTTGTTTAATATTATCTAACTTACCCCTCGCCATATAAACTTTTAAAGATTTTGCGCTTAAGCTCCTCATTCTTGGCCTTCATGCGGTACAAACGTTGTTCCTTCTTCTCCACATGTTCAGGTCTTGTTTGAACGGCTTTCTTGAGGCTGGCCCATTGATTCAGCTCTTTGTTCTTGGCCAGCAAGATCTGGAAAAAGAAGTCAATAAAAATATATTTATTTATTTAAGACAAGCATTGATGCCAGTAACATTGAAGTAGATTTAAGGGTTTGGCTCAGCGGCTAGTGTGCGAGACCGCTGTGCAAGAGGTGTGGGTTCGATCCCGCCTCGAAACATCTAATGAAAAAGTTTTTCCTTTAAATAAACTCACACACTCGGTCACCCCTCACTGCTTTTGGCGCCAGCTTTGTAGTAATTAGCCATGCAAAAGCTTCTCAAACTGCCGTTCGAATTCGGCGTTAAACAGTAGGTCACTTTCTCTTGTGCGAAAATTAGAAGCGCACAAGCCAAGAGATTAAAAGGAGCTTTGCTTTGGCCTTTGGGGCCAATATTAAACGGAAATATGTGTTAGCAAAGTGAATAAGGATTAGGAGAAATTTAGTCACACAATTCGGCCCCTATGTCGCAGTACTTTACATGCAAAATAGTTTATGAGGTAGACAGGAATTGAAGTATACGTGACACCATAACATGAATAAGGTAGTTCGAATAAGATATTTTGGTACAAATTACAGCATTCGACATGAATAGGAAAATAAAGTCCATAGTTAGAACATAAAAGGGTGAAGGTAAGTCATTAAAGGATGACCATGATCAATGAAATACAAATTTCAAGCAATATTTACCTCCTCAATGGTCAGTCCAAAGTCATTTGGTGTGGTCTCCACATACTTAAAGCGACACGGCTGATCACCCACAATATCCTCGCAGTCCAGTTGGTAGTATTCATCTATGTAGTCGCCATAGGTTTGCTCATCTTCGGGATTAAATACAGGCTTCTCAGCCTGAATCATTTCCATGAAACGATTGCGTCTGCCTTTCCGGCCCTTGCGACTGCGCGTGTTTTCTATCAGCTCCTGCTGCAAATCCAGTTTGGACTTGGTAGGATCATAGTCGCAGTCCATGTTGAAATCTTCATCTTCGCAATGGGCGTCAACTTCCTGCTGGTTGGCTGGATTATAATTATCCCAGTCTTCCAAAGCCAATTCCTCTATATCAGAGGGACATTCGGGTTTCTCTTCGCCCTCGTCCACATTGTAGTACTCCTCGTTGAACAGTTCTTGCATGCGTCTGTCATGTGCCGCAGGATCAAAGTCTTCCTCCAACTCTTGATCTCGAAAGCCCAGTTCATCGTTGCCCGTGACGGCCTTAAGTTTGCGTATCTTTTCCTCAATTTCCTTTCGCTTGAGTTCCTTAATCAACTCTAGTTCCTTCATCTTTTGCTGCTTTTCCTGCTCCTTGCGTTCTTTAAGCTCTTTACGCTTTTCCTTGCGTTTGTCATCCGAGCGGCGTAGGGATTGCTCTACCGTGCGCGGATAACGTTTGATGAATTCTGCATCTGGCTCCTCAAAACGAAAGTTGTACTTGTGCTCGAATTCCGCCTGCTTTTCCAGCTCTTGCTCGTCCTCGGAGAGCGCTGCCGGCGCTGTCTCCCCCACAATCTCATCATAGGTGGGTATTTCCGAGGCCTTGGCCTGGGCATAGCCCTTGTTGAGTATATAATCTCGTAGGAAACTCTCGCCCTGTGTCAATTTCTTGCTACTCCAATATTGCTTCAGTGGCTCCAGCTGTTCCTTATCCTGTTGCTCCAGGTCGGCCTGCTTGCCGGCCAGCCATTGAGCAAAATCCGCCTCCTCGGCAGCCGTTTGCTCTTGGGTTTTGCTGCGTTTCTTGAAAATTCCACCAAATTCCTCTTCCTCGTCCTCATCCTCTTGGTTCATCACCTTACTAAACTCGGCCTTCAGGCGTTGCTCTTCCTCCACCGCCGTGGGTGATGCGGCACGCTCCTGCTCCTCCTCCTCGTCGGAACTCTCGAACTGGCCATTGTGCTCCAGTATAACCTTACGCTCATAGTCCTTCAATGTAACCGGCTTACTTTTAATGGGCCTTCTCTGATCCCCCTCTTCCTCCTCCGAGGAGGAGGCTTCCTTAAAGAAACGCGTCTCCTTGTCATAAATTCTGGGATCCTTGCTCTTGAGCGAGGCCAGAGTCTTGAAAAAGTCCTGATCAAACTTGGGATCCACTTCATCTTCCTCCGAGGAATCGCTGTCACTATCTAGTTCCGATTCGGACACATCCAGGCCACGATCTTTATCTGCAATTTGGAAAGTTGAGTTGAGATTTTGGCTAAATTTACAGCTCATTTAAGTTCATACATTTCTGCAGCAGTTCCTTTTTGCGCAAAAAGTTGTAGGACTTGGCATAGTCCTGGTTGGTGGTCAGCTGCAGGTCATCCGCCTCGTCGTCGGAGCCTCCAAATAGTTTGTTGTCCATGATACGGGCGTCACACGTGCGTTTATGAGATTAGTAAGACCAGACTGGACTATTTTGGAGATTTTTTTAATGACTTGATATCGATATCAACTCGATATCGATAGTCGCTAGCTGCTTACACCACGCTTTGCGCTGCCAATTTAGCTATTTTCCCGCTGAAGTTTTTTAAATTGCGGAGGTGGATTAATTTGTTCAATATACACAAGTCGGAATAAGTATTTTGACAAAAATTCTTTATTACATTAAACATTATATCTTCTAAACTAAAAAATCGTAAAATTTTTAAATTTTTATCGAATTCTGGTGAACTATTAAGCTTTCAATTAAACATAAGTAGTCTACAATCAGATGCTTGGGTTAGAAAATAATAATCGAATTGTCCAAATGGGCGGCGGTATAGGTATTTTGACATATTTAACAATTTGATTTATTCTCTGCACAGGACCTTAAATGCTAAGAGATTGACTGCTTCCAGACAAGTTTTTCATGCTAAAAACTCCATATTCCAAATTCGGTACCAAATATTAAAGAAAAAAGGATATTGTTAAAAATGGGATATATTCATTGTTAAGAACCAGTTTCAAGATTCCAGGGTCGTCAATATTCACGGTCTTATCGGGGCCACCAAGTTTTCCACAACTCTCTCGGATAGACCAATCTATATAATCTTTTCTCGGCCTAATTCGTCTTTCAGAAACATGATTTCATCTTTTAAAGTTGCAATTCAAGAATGTAAATTTTACCTTTTAAGCGAACTGTATCCCAAACGACAAAATTCGCAATATCCTTGATTCTTAACTTTAATTTAATTGCCCGTTGTTGTAGCAGGCCACCATTTTCTTAACGCATGTTCTGCGTTATCAAACTCACTGTGGTGTAAATGTTGCATTATATAAATATTGCTTCTGTGCAATATTTTTTAGCTATTTCAAGATGTTGATTTACCTTAATTGGACCTTCTTAGCTGACAGCACTGACAGCTAGAGAAGCTAGATTTGAATTATCGCTCATCTGTGTCTCTGGCTGTCAGTGTTGTAAAGTGCTGGTTAACCGAGCAATCGGAGCATTGCCGACTCTGTCACATATAGTTTTATAATCCTCCCAAATCGAACTGGAAAAAGTCAGCAGCCGTGCTGAATTTTAGCGGTTATTAAATACTTTTCGTACAGCTCGATTCCAAATTCCAAGCGGAAGTTAAGCACACCTCAATCCAGTGGAAGTTCCAACCGTGCGAAGCAACAGCAGCAGAATGTCCGGACCCGGCTTCGCCGACTACACCAGAAACAGCGAGAGTGAAACAGAGGTCAACGGATGGATCCGTTTTGGTCTCAGGATGGGGGTCAGTGCGGCGCTTCATCCATTTGAATACTCCAAGACGCTAATACAGTTGGGCTACGAGCCCATTGCTTCCCGGCCGGGGAAGTCGCTGCTGGGCAAGCCCATCATGTTGTTGCCCAACATCTTTCAGTATGGTGAGCTCAGGGGGGCATTGGGAAAGCAGAGATTGGTATTTAATGTGGCTTTAATTTGCAGCTGGCCACATACGAAAGGTCGATGGCTTCTATGGTTGCTATCGTGGATTGGCCCCAAAGCTGGTGGGTTCCATGTTGAGTCTGGTGGTGAGCGAACGGGTGGCGGATAAACTGGGATTAACCCAGCAGGAGGAGATCAAGGATGAGTCGGATTTGACGGAGGAAGAGGTGTAAGTTCTCATATTTCCCTCTAATTCCTTTTATTTCTATTCCCTCCATCTGCAGCTACGTTCAGTTCAAAACCAACCTAAAGCGGGACATTGTCTTGACTGTGAGTGGCATAGTCGCCTCGCATCCCTTTCATGTCATCTCCTTGCGCATGATGGCCCAGTTTGTGGGTCGTGAGACCTTGTATACCTCCATAACCGGCTCCATTGCTGAGATCTATAAAACCGAGGGCATCTTGGGTTTCTTTGCGGGCCTCATACCCAAACTGCTGTGCGATGTGGCCTGCCTGGTCTTGAGCAGTTCAACTGTTTATATTCTCAACAAATATGTGATCAAGGACAAGCTGGGCAGACAGTACAATGCTGGATTCACCCAATTTGCCTTCTCCAGTCTGCTGTATCCACTGCAGGTGGTGTCCACCTGCTCGGCTGTGAGTGGAGCACGTCTGATGTCCGGCCAGCCACCCATAATGCCGGTGTACAAGAATTGGGTCGATTGCTGGAATGATTTGCAGTGCCGTGGAGAACTAAAGCGCGGCAGCTCCCTTTTCTGGCGGTGAGTAGCAAATTGTATTCGACTTGAAATAACAATTCAATTGGGTTTTTTTTCCAATTACAGCTCACAGGTCATTCAGGCCTCCACCATGTCAAACGCCTTTGTGCCTCTGCCCAAGCTGGCCCGTTACTAATAGAGAAACCTTTCCTAGCTAACCACGACCATTTGTTGGGCTCACCACTTCAGCTGCCTATGCATTTCTAGCTCATCGTAAGATTTAATTGCATTTCTTGTTTTATTCTTTCGACAACAAATTAACTGAGATTCTGTTAATACTAAAGTATAAAGAACATCACCCACAGTGAGTGTGTGTGTGCGCCTGTGTCGGTTGAGGTGTGCCCACTGGTAATTGTGGTAGCTTTTTATTTATTCTTCTTCGCATTGTATAAATTTATTTCTCTAATTTTTCTGGGTCATTTAATGGCCATTCCAAAGCAAATGAAATTTTCAGCGTTTTGTTTCTGTTGTTGCGGTTTAACTGCGAAAGTTTCTATATTTAATAAACATATAAACAATTTCCTCCAAAAATGTTTCATTTTGGATTAATTGGAAGCATTGGATAAGCTGATACTCAGCCACTTCAAAGGAAATTGTCTAGGAGTGAAACTTGGGTTTAGAGTACCAGAATCAAACAAAGCAGTAAAAATAACTTTTATTCATTAAGTCAAGCGGTTTGTGTTCAAGTGAGTAACTGATCGAGCTATAAATGTGGTAATATTTTGCTTAATTTATAACATTTTTAACTGTTTTTTTTTTGGATTGAAAATATAGCTGATTAAAATCAATGGGCTAAATCGAAGAAGTGCGCCAAAACTGCTTTCGTTAGGATTCCATTAATTTTAGGAACATTAGCTGTCTGGCTTTTTAGCAAAAAAATTATAGTTAATGCTATAAAATAAAACTGGAAGCTATTTGCCATAATATAAGTGAAAGTGTTTACTACAAATTAAAAATTTTTTATCGTCGACCCCTTATTCCTTCACAATGCCTAACGGCAAATATGGATGAAACTGAGCGAATATCTTAAAATATATTATTGTTCGCAGCGCAACTCAATTTTACTTCGGTTCAAAATAAAGTTACAAAGGTTCCAGTCCATAAGTCGAAACAATATCGCGCGTTTATTCACACGTCGTCATCACAAAATAGAATATAAAAATTAACACTCAATGAAAACAACGAGGAAAGTAAATGCTGCCAATAAGAGGCACGATTAAAATCACACTTGGCGGTTGTCAATGGTCGCGTTATTGACTTGGTACTCGCGCTTCATTTTTAATAATCGGAACCACGTTATCGCTGTGTCTTCGAGCTGCAGACTGCGAAAAACTTAGGTGTTTTTAGTACAGTGTGTCTGGATACGTGTGTATTGCCTTCAGAAGGGCCGCAGTCAAAATTTTATATATTTTATAAATTTCTTAATCAGCAGGACGAGCTGAGTTGATTTATCCCTGTCCATGTGTTTTTGACCATAGTACCATAGAAAGAAAATGTCTTAGGACTTCAAATCGGTTCAGGTTACTGGGTCTCTTGAACCGGACCACCACACGTACCTCAAGAACTTATATATGTATTTACCAACCTGTCCTACTTCTTTTGGATAAAGGTTTGGTTCAAAAAATTACTATATATTATTTTATTTAAGAACATAAGAAACCGTCTGATACATAGGAACTAGAGGTTCTCTAAAAGGACAAACAATTCCTTTTTATGGTAAAATTTATTTTTGAGTTACGATTTGCTTTTAAAAAATGTTACTTTGAAAGATCTTGGGGTCTGAAAGTTTAAACAAAAAACTAAAAATAATTGTTCGGCTTTATTCTGACAAAATGGACAAGCCGAGCCGGTCTCGATCTCTTGCCTGGTTAGTGTGCTTCTAATTTTCACACACAAGAGAAAGGGGCCTACAGTTTAACGCCAAATCCGACCGTCAACGTTTGCAAATATACGTTTTGATAAAAGCAAGTAAGAAAGTCGGTCCAGCCCGACTATAATATACTCTGTACCAACGAAAGTGAATGATCAGTATGTAGTTTGCTGCTGCAGTAGCATCTATCTTCCAAACTGTGGGAGATATGACTTTTGCACAAAGTTAAAATGGTACAGAGTATAAAAACAGAGTTTATGACCGATAAAATAACGATTAGAGGTGGCGAATTAGGCAGTCTCTTCGATCTTGAACATTTGGCAACACTTGCTTGTGTAAAATCGTTCGCTGTGATCAGAAATCAGATTACAAAATTTTTCAATTGTAGCTTTTTTAAGAAATCGCCACGTATTGACAAATGTATAATCTTGTATTTTTCAACATTAATTTAGTAATCAAATTCAAAAAACAAGAAAAAAATCTTTTGCCGTTTTCTTTTCACAAAATTAAAAAAAAAGCAGCTCAAATTCAGCCTTCCAAAAATCCAAATGTAATCTTATCATCTCTAACATTAAAATGGGGGTAATGGGTATACTAATATCCGTTACCCGTTTCGTAACACTTATCACATAACTGAACCGGAATAAAGCTATGGCCCAAAACAGTTACTGGTATCCAATATTCGTTACGGTTTTAGTCTCTTGTTATGAGTAAACATAGCATAACTTCAGAACCTCGCTAAGTATTTTCCCAACCATTTCAACTTTAAAGCAATTCAAAAATTAAAAAAAAAGTTTTGCTAATTGGTACATTACGATTTCCGACTTTGAGAGAAATTGAAATTAAGCAACGAAAACTTCGTACTAAATCCATATAATATCTGAAACTCACTGTGCAAAAATTAGAAGCACACCAGCCAAGAGATTGAGAGAAGCTCGGCTTGGACTTTTGGGGCTGTAAAGTCAAGTATTATTATATAAGTTAAGAACCAAGATTCGAGTTATAAACTTGGATTCGAAGACTTTGACGACGGGATCAAATCAACATATAGAATCTTCCTTAGAATCTTGGTGTATTGCAGCCTTGATTAAAGTAAATTAAATACAGGTTCAAAATGATTATGCAATTTTAATTAGCATAAACTTTCTTTGCTGGTTCATTGAACAAGTTTACAGATTGAAGTGGTTTGTACCCGCTTCGTTTTGTTGCAGTCTTTGGGCAAGACTGGAAACAGGAGCGACGACGCGACGTATTAGCTAAATATGTGTATCATGTTTGGCGTGGCACTTACAAGATAATGGTAATTGAAATGGACTAGAGCAATTGTGCAGCTCGGCTGCCTTGGCATTGGTTAACTGGTTTTTGGGGGTTGGGAAAACTTGCAGCGGCTTTTTGTTATTATTTTATGGACATGGCAAATTTCAATGCACAACCTCGCGCTATCTCTCAACGCAAATGTGTCCAATTTGAGATTAAGCGACGATTTCAATTTTGAAAAACCGGGCGGCGTTGGACCAGCTACTGCAGAGAGCCACTAGCCAGAGGCCTGGGCCAGCCAGCTTCATTCAGTTTCCGATTCAGTTTGCAACTCGCGCTTCAAACGAGCAGACGCGCTCAAGCCACTCAACTCCAACGCTGCCAACCGACGAACCGACCAACCGACCACACATAAAAAGTGCTAATGGTGTGTTTATAATACGAATAAAAAGAGGTTTTCTTTCGGCCAAGAAGAAATCGCATTTGCATTTCTCTCGCTGGAAGATCCAAAATTGGATCAATCGATGATGTGCTGTGCTTTTGGTGTTCGTTCAGTGCCACTTTCTGTTGAGAGGGAAACAGTTTAACCGAATTTGAATAATAAATGGATAAATGCAAATATTAAAAAACCGTTAAAAGCGTTAAAAGAAATATAGTTTTTTGTGATTTGGGATGGGTGAGTCTCAATCGATCTGCAATCTGTAACTGTCACAATATTGAGGAGGAGCTTGGCGAAATGCATGAAAAAAACGCGATTTAATAGCTTGGATTAGCCACTCGGCATGAATCAAAGTTATTAAATAATTAATGGCCAGTCGTGCAAAAATATATACAAAAAAAAAAAATAACAAAACAAGAAAAAGATCGTTATGCTGCAGTCGACCGACCGTGCCCGACTATGAAAATACCCGTTACAGCAATTCGAAAATACATAGCTTATTATGCTTAACAGAGCATTAACAGATCAATGTCAATTAACAGGCAAGAATGTTATGGAGGATTTTTCAAATTACCAAAATTACAAGTAAAATTGCGTAGAACAAATCAGTTGAACCTCTTGAACCTTAACCAAAAAGGTATCTTCAAAAGTTAGACTTAAAAATACTAAGGGCCGATTTCACATCTTCTACATAGCAGTATCTGTCACATAAACCAACATTTAACAGAGTAAATTTTGAGTTTAACTGACACATAGCAGCTATCTAGATGTGAAATCGGCCCTAAGGCTGCAAAATTTTTCAAATTCTTACGAAGACTTGTTCCAGTTGTTCGAAACCGTCGTGAGGACTAGGCTTTGGTTTGCGAACCTAAGTTTTTTAGTTCGAATTTAGCAAAAAACATTCTCGGTTTTATTTTCATTGAAGAGGACACTTCCAATTTTCCATTTGATAGCCATTTGAAAGTTTAATCAATTGAAGAATCGACATTTGCCTTTTTGTTATCCTTCATTTAATGTTATTTTCTATTTATTTGCTTTGTTTTAGCTAAATAAATATTTTGTTTTTCTTTCTATTCGGTCATACAAACGTGGATCAACTTATTCGAAATGGCCTGTGCCTTCAGTAACGCCGGTGTTTTATTGCCACTCATCGGGTGCGCTCAGTGGGGAAATTGTCCACTGTCGAACAAGGGCGTGGTTCAAGCTCAAATTGGGTGTCAGTGTCCGGTTCAGCCTGTTGCGCGCTGTGTATTGCGTAAAGCCTCAAACTGCCGTTGGGCGTTAAACTTGTGGAAAATCGGCGGCCTTGGGGCTGTGTGCTTTACTACTGGGCGCCTCGAGACGGACCCAGTTGTGTCAATGGTCTAGGTCTGGGCTATCACAGCCAATCATCCCAGAATGAGTTTGGCAATGGTTTAAACCTTGTTTGAGTCGATTTTGCCTTATAAGCTGGAGCCGAGTTTTGTTGAAAGGTCCACGGCAAATATGGTTGAGAGGCTTCACAACCTTTTCCAAAACGTCGGATTGTGCACTTTCTAGGCGACTTCCCACCAAAACATCATTAAGCCGGAAGGTGACCTCTCAAACTCGGAAAAAGTCGGAAAGTTTTGACAGCTCCAGTTCTGTTTGTTGATCCTCTAGGTGAACATTTTCTCTTCAGTAAACGATTGTCTGTAGGCCTTGTTCGTGCGCTGCAGTTCGTTTTGTCTTGGTTTTGGTTTCTGCTGTTCTGAGCAAGAGCACGTTGTATGCACTAAGCAGTGTGAATCATGTCACGAGCTGTCTCGCAGGGTCGACGATGTTCTGATTCAGAACGTTGTTTTTCAAGTAGAACACCCAATACGACCTGTTAGTACAAAACGGTATTCGCGTTGTGCGCCGGCCGTTGGGTGTAGTACGGCGTCGAGGTGTCCGGGTGTTAAGTTTTTTAGAAGAACTTCATTAGATGTCGAGGGGGCACACCTCAAGGGCGCACATACGTGTCCCGCTGTGGGTCGGATATAAAAAGGGAAAAGTGGTTCTAGCGGGTTTATGCCAGGGGGTGGTTCGGGGGTGGTGGCGGGGAGGTGTGGGGTTAGTGGTGGTGCTATTGCTACCATACCTCTACTTTCCTGTCGCTTTTTAAGGAATTTCAATCAAAGTTAGGTAAGAAACGTAACACCATTATTGTATGAAGTTGTCATATTTGGGTACACAAAAACTATGTTTCTACTTTAGCGAAACGACACATACTGAAAAGATGGGCTAATGATAAGGCATCAAAACAAAATGACGCCATCCATTTAAATTTTCTTTAAACCGATTTTGTATCACCTTTTTGGTACAAAGGTTTTAGTTCGAGCCTTGACCCAATTGATTTGAAAAAGTACCTAATAATACTCAGAATTTTTTCCTCTTTGGAAAAGCCTTCTCAACTTCAAAGAAAATTAAGAAGGTTCTTAGGTTGAAATATTATCAAAAAATATTTTAAAATCCTATTACTTGAAAGTGAATTCAAGTCATATTTAATTTTCTATAAACTTTGGAACGAGCAAAGTTTGACATGCCTTTTTAAGGATGCTTAATTCACATTTATTTCGTTTATTAGTTGTTAAGAAAGTGGTATCTTGACACCTTTGCCGCCACCACTTTAAGAAAATTCCATTTAATATGGTCTAATTTAAACTCATGTTGACCCTTTTATCAATTTGAATTTACGAGCCCAAGACACAACTTGTTATAAGCCTGAAATTTCGCCTAAATGCACATTAATGATTTATGTATGCTAAGATCAATGATTAAGAATAACTAAGCTGGCAAGCAAACTAACAATCGAAAAGTGGGTTAAACATAAAAAAATAACTTGTTTATTTGATCTGATGAGTGGGTTGATCTAGGTCGTCTTTAATAACTAACTGCAGTGGGAACACCTTTTACTTAGCAGTTCTCCTACGTGCTTCGGTGCGATTGTTGGCGACTTTAGGAAGTTCAAATTAAGTTTATTGTAAACATATCCATTTAACTGTGGATGCATGTACCATCTACCCCCTGTCAATGTTAATGGGTATACAAAAAGAAAAACATCGCTTGGCCTGGCATGTTTGATGCATTATTTACGGCCTGCTTAGTTTCGTGTTTCTCATTAGTCCATGCATGAAAAATGCCGGTGGGGTAACATAAAAATAAAAACCAGAACCCCAACTCAGGCTTATGATCGAGTTCATTTAAGTTAATTTGGCGGATTGATTTGCATGGCAAACAGAAGAAAGTTTTGGGCAATTACGTAAAGTTGAAATGAAACTAGAATAAGCTAAAGCAATCAGAGATATTGCGGTTTTTGGTTTTGATTTTTAGTTTATTCAGGCAAATTTGTTTTGATTAAAGTTATACGAGATTTTAATGGCAGCATTGATTATGTACTGCTCTCTTATTGATCAACTAAAACCTATTATGATGGCTTTGAGTTTTTCAATATATCCGGTTGACGGTTTGAAACTTACCTTAAGTGTATCATAGCCAGGATTCAAAATAAACGAGTTATACTATATACTAAAATGAACCGATAAATTCTTAGAACTAGAACCGATTACTAAACTTATATTTTAATTTTATTGATAGCCGACTTTCAAGAATCTTTTTTTTTTTTAAATCACGAACTATATTTTATTTTGGAAAAGAAACCGCTTATCCCCCTTTCTTTTAAAGTTAAATGGCTTTAGTCAGGATTTTTTTAGCTTAAGCTGTTCCCAACACTGCTACAGTGTATTTGAAATTACAGATTCTTAAACTTGGAACGTTTATTTAAAGTTAAAGTAAATATTATAAATACCTGCACACAATTCAATACATGAAGATTGATCCAAGTCGAATATAGACGTACTTAAGCCACAAACCGAACCTTATAAGTTAATGGCCTGCTGAACCTGAAATCAAATCGCACCTACGCTTCTTGGCAAATGTTTCGGTTCGAAAGTGATCCTAATTCGTGTTTTGAAGCACGTAAATATATTTAGAACAATTACGCCGTCCAACTAGAAAAAATTGTTTCAACTATCTCATAAGTTATAAACAAAGATTCGAACCAAAAGCTATGGATCGAAAACCGTGCCGCGAATCGACAGATTTAAATCATCTTCAAACTTTCAAAGGCTTGCAGACTTGGTTGTAAAGGAATTCAAATGTTACCACTTACTACCGCTAAATAACGTTTCGAATGCTCAAATAATTTAGAACCAAAGCAGAATCTTTTACCGAAACATAAGTTTCGATACGTAATAGGGATGTCAATATCGTTTTGATAAATCAATATATCGATGTTTTAAATCAGCGATGGGCAAGCCCTTGCTCCCATTGCTCCGATTTTACGCAGTCGCATTAAAAATTGCCTTCTTCTTGGCGCCTCCGCGCAAGTGCATTTGTTCCTTGATTTCAGGCCTTTTAGTCAAAAACTTGACATGTTAACTGAATTTGCGCATCTCATGCTCAGCATGGTACAAGGAACAAACCTGATGCCTCGACTCACTGGCTTACAAGTTAACCGCGAGTTCGTGTTGTTAGCAGAATTATGCGGCGATGTATTTTTATCGCTATACAAACAGCTGGCAATTTATTTGTTTATTATATTATTTGCTGCGGCTGAATTTTTATGAATAATCAGTGTTCCTTTGAATTAAGAGGCAGGCAAACAAATGTCCCAGGTAGAGCTTTAAGAAGAGGTCAAAAATTTAAAATTTTGCAAAAAATAAGTAATTTAATAGATAAAAAGCATAAAAACTTACTATCTGTTGATGCCACATGACTGGTCAATGATTCAGGTTGACGGAAATCAAAATAATGTATAGCTAACTAAGAAATGCGAAGTTTGGAAGACGTTCTCATTTCATCCTTTGTAAACAAGAAGATTTTCCGGGTGTGTCAGCAGCATGCTAAGCCAGTCCACGGCAACAAGTGTCCAACAAATATGCAGCTTTGATTCATCGACAAATGACTTTAAGCAAATTTTTGGAAAAAATATTCCAGAAAGACAGACGTAAGGGAGAAATAAAACTTAACAATGTCATGCAGATCAACAACATATACACTTATATGGGAGTAGCAGAAATGCAGTTTTCGTTTCCATTGAAAAACAAACGGAAATTGTATATACCTCTGCTGCAAGGCTATAACAAATCTTTAAGAAAGTTAGGTGAAGCTGCTTTCACAATTTGTACAGAGATTTCCATTGCGTTCCTCACATCTAGCACTGGCTTTATTGGAAATTTCTTCTATATGCAATAAAACGAAATCTATCCTACCTAGTGAAAGGCTATAGAGAATCTTTTTGCAATAATTTAGCAGTCAGATTTAGACTTGTATGCTGGTCGTGGACATCTTTTATCGGCAGAGTGTAAGTGTGAATCATTCATTAAAATGCTTTCTTTCCCTATAATGTAGTAATCATACAGGTACTTTATCTACCCTTAGTTAGAATTGCAGTCGTTTCCAATATCTCTGGATGTATCGTTAAAAAAATTACATAAATTGGTGAACCGAAACTCATTTTTCGAGAAAGTGATCCGGTTCGAGTTCAGACTCGAGGAGTCAAAAATATAAGGCGCATGGTCCAATTTGCGAACCCCAAAATACCCGAAACGATCTGGCTCTCTGGGGTTCGGTTCCGGACCGGTTTGCAGCCTTGGTTTAATGTCTTAACTTAACAATATTATTCTAAAGTACTTTTGAAAACAGTCTTATTTGTAAATATCGACCATATCGGGTACTACCAACGGGTTTTCCAAAAGTAACTCTAAAGATTTTCTTAAAAAAAAGATTTCTGTGGTTTTTGATGGCTTCAGAAAATATCTTTTTGTCGATATATCGATATTTAGTGAGCTAGATATATCAACTATCGATTTGACGAATTTTTGATATTATTGATTTTAGTTAATTGATCGACAACTCTAGTAAGTACCAGAACCGTTATAAGAAACGGGTTAAAGACTGAATATTAGGAAAACAATTTTTTTTGTTCATAAACCTTGAAAAAAGTGGATAAGGACCATAACTAAGTTTGGTTTTGGAACATCAGTTGAAGGGGATTATAAAGCAAATCGTTAATTTTGGTGTCGTATGAATAGACACTTCACCTTTGACTGGAAGCACTGATATATACTACTTCAACAGATCAGAAGACATCTTATATATAGCTTCAACGGACCACCCCACACACAGTTTTTAGTTAATTTAAGTATTTGAGTTTATGTTTTAAAGAGGTTTTCTTTTGTGTGGGTCTCTTCTTAGAAAAAATCTTATATTCTAAGGGGTTTTTCTGAAAACATCCAAAGCTGCCCAATATGCACAATATCTCTGTTGATTTTCATTGATTATTGAATTATTATCAATCGTTGACCTTGAGACGGCTAACAAAAACTTTGATGAAAGAGTATTTAAGAAAAATAAGCTCTATTTATCAGAAAAAATTCTTCTTTTCTTGTTTTTAGAAAAAAATTTTCTAAGACTTGTTTTTTTTTATCATTTTGTTTATTAGAAAAATCATCTAAGTATAAGGAAAATTTTAGAATTAATATCTATCTAAAATTCTTATACCTAGTCCCTTCCCATTTGATGCGTATCCAAAGGTTTATCCACACGTACCACTCTTTCGGCCACATTCAAGTAAGCCTCATATTCCACTATATCCGGTGTAGTATCATAATGATAGTGTCCACCCCAGTTGCTAAATGAAAACGAATGGAAGTGCTGCAAACGTAGGTCCAGGTCATGTTCTTTTGTCACCAAAGTTCCCACTGCATTCAGTTGAGCCGGCATATTATAGAACTTCAACCACTCATTGACTTCTTCGTCGCTGTTAATGGGAGTCTTACTAAAATCACGCATCACATGCTGATGAGCTGCCCCCTTTTTAATGAGAAATATGCCACCCAAACCGACCACCTTATCACCGTAATGCGTTTCCAGACCCTTGCGTATGCACTCAATAAAGTTCTGCTCCCCCGTACGCTGCTTGGCACTGATTTTCAGCACTTTTCCAGGTTGACCTTGACTTAGAAAGAGATTTAAAAGCAGGGCACAACGTGGTTCTGTATGGGGTATCTTTTCCAGTACACACTCCTCTTGCTCCCCCCGTACCGTGGCCGTATAACTGCCATTGGTTAGCACATCCTTCTCACTCACAGACAGATTATAGATTCCCTCGCAATTTGAGCTGCGTATGGGCCAGGGTCCAGCTCCTGCACCCACAGCAAAGATTTTGCCTGGTCCCTGGATTTGACGTGTAATTTCCTTGATATTATACAATTTATCTCGCTGCACTAGGGGCAGCAGGTAGGGAGGTCCTCCGGCTTCCAATAGCGTTGGTTTCCCACCCAATCCACATTCTACCAAACCAAATTGTGGCGCCTTCAAATCTGGACAATCAGTCACACTCACATCCACAGTGGCAAAGTTTGTAGTCAAAGCACCCTGTATGACTGCAAAATGAGAGAAGCGCACACATAAAGCTTAATCTTGCCCTCCATCTAGACAACAAGCAAAGCAAAAAAGCTTCCAGTTGCAATCATATGGTTTTCGTGTCGAGAACAACAACAGAGAACCGAAAACAGACAAAAAAACCGGCTATGTTTGAAGGTCATTTGCTTTGCCTCATGTATCTCTGTTGAGTGTATCTCGAAAGTGCTCACCATTCTGTAGCTCCAACAATGAGGGCACATGCAGCGCCTTCTCCTCGAACAGCAGTTGGTCGGTCTTCAGTTGATTTTGGTTCATTGTATTTTGGTTTCCAAATTACTCTCTATCCGCGCTGTAAACCGCTCGCTAGATCGTAACAAACTCGACTGTTGTTCAATTCGAATTCCAGCAACTTAAGTTTGTCCTATAGTTAACATTGTTGACCATACAGGGTGCCTGCTGGTATACAGTTGATAAGATAAACTCATTTACAGTAAATTTCCCACTTATTCGTATTTAGTTTAATTAGCGTGGAGAATCTTTTCAAGTCACACGCATAATGCACATGTACTTAGTGGTTTATTGGGTAGATACAGTAAAGCTTGTTATAAATGAATTGCAATGCAATTTTATGGATTTTATGATATGGGTTTAGCTATTAATCACTTCTTCCACGATTTTCGGGGATTACATTTTGGGTAAAGTTTTAGAACCTAACCTTTAAAAAAAGCTTTGGGTATGGTTTTAAGATCCCTATTCATAAACATAAGGATACTCAGATATTTGTCTAAATATTTTTACTAGCAATAATCTTTAAATAAAGGATTGAATATCCGCTTCATCAACTTATAATCGTGCCACATGGATAAATGGTTTTGGTTTGGAAGTTGAATGTTGAAAGTTTTTCGGAAAAGAGTTTGATCGAGCCTGGAGCGGCTTAATTAATTAGCAGTTCGTCATCGGAACAGAATCCGATCCAACAGGGTTATTATGGGTGATTTTATGCCTATTTTCAACGTACTTTTTTGTTTGAATTCGAGTCTTTGTCGCTGAAAAATTGAAAGATAACAAATTGTAAGATTTGAAATGTCGATAATTTTTAAAACAAACCGAAATAGTTTAAGCAGGTTCTAATACAGCATTTTTTTCATCTTTGGTTTGTTTTAAGACTCGGCTTACATTTCAATAAGGCGGAATTCCGAGTCTAAGCTGGTTCAGCTAAAAACTGGATATAATGTAAAGTCTTGGCTATAGAATCTTTTGAGATTAATAACGATATCCTAGTATCTTAAAAGAGTACATTTTCAAAAGCTCTTTATTTAAACATTGTTTTCATTAAAAACCACTCTTGTGCCACCAGATTAAGTGGACTGTAAAGTCGAACTTTTATTTGAATTTCAGTAAGGTCACCAAGCCTTAACGAGCAACTGAACTGATGAACAACAAAAAAATGTGGGCATTTTCAGAGAACAAACCAATGCTAAAAACCTTTAAAATTGTAAAGAAGGTTCGGTTTGGAGGTTTGAACACGTTGTGAAGTATAAAGTAAAAGGAACATGATAAAAACGACACTTAACACACTCAAAGGTTCCGGTTGGCCAACCGCCGGTCAAATTTGTTCCTCCAGTTGACAAGCGGTCAAGTCATTTGGTTTTCTCAACAGCAGTTTCATCTGATATCGATAAATTTCTATCGCTGCATTAGGGTGACTAGACAATGTCATCAAATTAGGTATTTATGTTAGGGATTTTTTAATGTTATTGAATGCTGTTGGTAATGTTTTTGCGAAAAATTTATTAAAATTGATTGCGATGAATCAAAAGCAATAGCTAGGGTCACTTGTTTACCTGCACGGCTTATCAAAGGAACGCTGACTACACAGAAGTCAGCTGAAGTTGCCACATGCATAAGAACGCAGCTCCGCCAAGTCCTGCTAGCAATCCTAGCCACAACAAATTGAATCCCAACTGAAGTCAAGGCTTTAACCTTATCTCTGATCCTAGCATAAATTATTTTACATGTAGATTTTGTCAACCTGAATCATTGAACAAATGTGTCATCATCCAGATCAATACTCTCTGTACTCTCATTGTTTATTCGTTGCTCTGCCTCTTCAAATTCCATATCCATTGCGTGGAGTTGAAAAATTCGATTATTCATAAACATTTTGTGGCAGCCAATAATTAAATAAAGAAATCAAATGTTGGAGCCATCTGTTTGTTTAACGATAAAATATATCGATAATTCCATAGGCACTAAACTCGCTGTTTACTTTAACCAGTGCTCTGGCAGCGGTTAAATCTGTTCCTCCGGTTGCGCCACACACAGCAAGAGACACGCAAATTCGATTAAACTGCCTGTCAAGTTAACAAAGCTCACATTGAGAAATCGGGCCTAAGAATTGCGCAATGCAAATTCACCAAATCCACCTGGATTCACCGAAATATGACCAAAACCTTATGCTCGACAAGCTTAAAACCCGGAAACAAACCTTGCACTTTATGATAGGGTCGAACCCCACGTACTGAACCCCTTGCAGAGAGGTTTACTTCCTTGATTCTGATAAAATTGCATTCATGGACATCGCTGGCTGTATATGTTGAAAATGCTGATGAGTAATGAAAATGTGCGCAGACGAAATTGTTTTGGTAAAAGCCGCGGTAAATGTTATTCGGTACCTTCATACCAAAATTGTAGATCAAAAATTGAACCTTCCTTTTACTTGAATTTTAAAGTTTGTATTTTTGACCATATAAAATGTGTTGAATTTCCTTTTTTATTTCAAAACAATTTTCTTTTTAGTCTGTTAACAACACAGAAAAAAATAGGCGAAAGCTAAATTCGGCTCGGCTGAAGTTTTGTTTACCCTTGCAGTTTGCTTTTCTAAATAAGACTAGACTAGATAGATGTCCGATTTCGACCAAACTTAGTGCAATCATGGAAAAGCATAACAAACTGTTAATTACGAAACTTGAAGGCGATCCCAATTAAAACAAAAAGATTTTCTCACTAGAACTTCTTTTTCGACCGATCATTCCTACTGCAGCTAGATGCTATAGTCATCCGATTTCGACAAAACTTTGTAAAATTGTGTAAAAGTATATAAAAAAAAAATAAATATATTCCAACGTAAGGGACGTTTCCATTAAAAAACAAAAAAGTTTTTCTCAGAAGAACTAGTTTTTCGACCGATCGTTCCTATGGCAGCTATATGCTATAGTCATCCGATTTTGACCAAACTTTACCAAACAAATACATGCCGAATTTGAGGACATTGCCATTGAAAACAAAAAGTTTTTCTAACTAAGACAACTTTGCTGACTATACTTTTCTATGACAGCTATACTATATAGATGTCCGATTTCGACCAAATTTGATGGAATAGCATAGTAAACTAAGAGGCGTTTCAATTGAAAACAACAAATTTTTTCCCATTAAAACTAGTTTTTCACCGATCGTTCCTATGACAGCTATATGCTATAGTCATCCAATCCGGCCGGTTCCGACACTTGTGTAGCGTATTTGTACCAAAAGACTTCGTGCAAAGTTTGGTGAGGATAGCTTTAAAACTGACGAGGAGATAGAAACTGACGGTCAGACTGATAACCTTTAAGTTGATGAACAGTTCTTCATCGAGGTATCGGCCGGTGCTGCCCAGCATAAGTATTTCTTTTGCTTATTATCCGACTATAGTTTATATGAGCTTCCCAAACTTGTAGCTAACGATTGATTTAGAGGTTTACCTTTAAAATTGTGGGAAATATATGGTTTTTTATTTTACAGTTTCGTAGGAGGCATCGGGATTGCAAAACTTGAAAGTAAACTCGATTTTCCTTCAAATGCAAACATTCCCCGTTCCGTTTTCTTCATGCCTTAAGCTCTTATCATCACTGAGATTCTAATGGCTTTAACTATGCGGTTAATGCTGATCAAAAATATATATATCTTATAGACACAACTAATAGTTCCAGCGTTATAACTAACCCTCAACATATGCAGCTAGAAAACCGAGTTCAATGGTTGATGACGGATTCGTAACTCCGTTCAGAACTTTCGACGTTCGGCAGCCTTAAAATTAATTAACTTATCAGCTCGACAAAAATTTAAAAGTCCAACTCTATGTTTAATGAATGCACCTCAACATGACCTAAACCAAATTATTTTTTTTCAACTTTCCACTTCTTTCTCTGCTCACTTTCACTCATCCATAAAGGTTCTTTCTATGTTAAGGGTCTACAAACAATCAAACTGGTTAGCGTACCATTTTGTTATCTCCCATTAACATAAACGAAAATTGTATGCATAAAATATCATTCTGATTTAAATTGGCTTCCGACTGGGCACCAAATCATCATTAAGCAACTGTTACTGTAGTGGCCAGATAAGCTCGATTTTGTTTGGTTTTCAACTGCACTGATTATAATGTTTGTGTGTTATCATTCCCAGTGGTTCACCTAAGGGCACCACCACAAGACTAATTTTTTGAAGGGTGTTGAGTTGATGTATGTGCCGTCTAATCAAAGCAAGTAGCTTCAGCCCAACTCTGGCCTAAATTTCTGTGACAGCTATGCGAAACTGGATTCTGGCCATCCATCATTGCCTCAATGGGATAGTTTATCATAATTACCCGCAGGCTGCCAAGCCAAAGAATCTGCAAAGTGAAGGAGCCACCATCTATGTACATAGGCATCTGATTCTTGACCTCGATACAAAAAAGCACACACAGAAATCGCGACTGACCCAATTCTTCACTTCACTTTTTCGCTGCTGCGTTTGAGAGAGGAACTGGGGAACTGGTTAGGATGTGTGTCAGCACTAATACTTGAATCTAAACATGTGTTATCCATGTCCATGTCACATTAGGCCATGCATGACAGGCGCCGATCAACAAGCACAACCACGTAATGGGCAATCGCAATACATCAGCTGGCGGTGGAGCTGCAGGAGACCAGGCACCAACCCAGTACAACACACGCAGACGCTATCAGCAACACAAGCGGGAGTACTGTTTGCAGGATGAGTATCGCTCAAAAACCCTTCCAGCGAGACACCCAAATCACGAACAAACACATTGCGATCCATCCCGGCTGGGTTCTAGCAGCTGCCTTGGTGGTGGAGGGGGAAATCCAACAAATGCCACAAACGCAACGCCAAATAGTGGAGAGACGTCGAGGGTCTTGTTTCTGCTCTACTTAATACACCGCACCTGGAATGTGGTCATGGAGTCAATGGACACACGCACCAAGAGGTGAGTTTTCTAAACATATAAATATGTATGGGCTGAGTAGATTATCGAAGTGGCCAATACTTTCAATAATTATACATTCTTTTCTCTCTTAGTCGCTCTCCTCGCCATGATATTCCACATGAAGCTGAAATGAAGCCTAAGCCTCAAAGATCTCCTCTCGATGAAGAACATTCGATTGGTTTAACAGATTTCGACGCCTCTTCGTTTTGCTCGCAATATTCCTGTTGTAGTTGTAGCTACTGCTATGGGGAAACCAGAGGGACTCAAAGCAATGTGTACAGTTCAATAGCAGATGACTATTCTTTGGACTCCATGTACGAGGCGGGAAAGTCTGTGGTTGATAGGTGAGTGAAGAGCCCTTATCAGTTTATATGTGAAAAAAATCATAGAATATCAAAGAACTGTCTTACCTTCGTCTTATCATATAAACAAAATAATTTACTAGTGCCTACTTTCAGGCAGTTTGTATATAAAGCAACGAAAACACTCATATAAATAACTAAAGTCTACTTTCAGGCTGTTTGTTAATTAAGCTTTTTATTTTTAAGCTTCACAATTATTTAAGGTATAACTAAAACAACTACGAGTACATAAGGTTGGCTTCATCGTGTAAATTAAATATATACTATATAAAGGCCCGTTTCTGACTGTACTTTTGTCCATTTATTTGATTAGAAAAGAATGTAGGAAACTACTATAAAAATTGAATTGAGGAAACTAGTGTAAGATTGGGTACCTTAGCTTTTCGGTTTCATAAGGCCCAATTTCGCCAAGATTCAGAATATCTAAACTCCGGAAAATTTGTTGCTCGAGTTGACCTGAGTTTAAGTACTTTGGCTTTCTTAACGACAGTTTCAACCGATATCGATAAATTTCATGCTAGGGGGTGACCAGATGCTGTCAAATATATCGACCCGAATTAGCTGGGTTTGTTTAGTTATTTACCAGAGGTACACAGAGTATATTAAGTTTGTGCAAAAGTGTCCGTCTGTCTGTCCGTATGAACGCACAGATCTCAGAGATGGTAAAAGATAGAGGATTGACATGTATGGGTCAAAAACTTCTTATACTTACAGAGTTTATTTCAATTTTTGCAATGTAAAAAACTACCCCAAGATTTATGATGGGTCGTTCCTTGGGCATATTTAGTAAAAGGATTATTTACGATCCGAATGGAATTAGCGGATGAACGTAGTGGTTATAGTAAAAAACAATTGGAAGCCCAGTCGGTGATGGGCAGACTTCAGGTAGAGTATGTATGTGGGCTGCCGACTTTCTTTTTTTTTGTTTTGGTTTGTTGCTGGTCCCTTTTTACGGAAAAGTTGAATAAAATTGCTTGAATTGAATCAATGTGAAAGTTAGGAAAGGAAAGGTGGGAAAATCTTTCTTTTCTAAACACCTTACGTTTCTATGGGAGCTATTCTATTTAGATGTCCGATTTCGACCAAACTTAGTGCAATCATGGAAAAGCATAACAAACTGTTAATTACGCAATTTGGAGGCGATCCCAACTAAAACAAAAAAGTTTTTCTCACTAGACCTTCTTTTTCTACCGATCATTCATACTGCAGCTATATGCTATAGTCATCCGATTTTGACAAGACTTTGTAGAATTGTGTAAAAGTATATAAAATAAATATAAGCCAACGTAAGGGACGTTTCCATTAAAAACAAAGAAGTTTTTCTCTCAAGAATTAGATTTTCGACCGATCGTTCCTATGGCAGCTATATGCTATAGTCATCCGATTTTGACCAAACTTTGTAGAATCGTGTGGGAGCATATAAAACAAATTCATGCCAATTTTGAGGACATTTCCATTGAAAAAAAAGTTTTTCTTACGAAGACTACTTTTCAGACTCTACTCTTCTATGAGAGCTATACTATATAGATGTCCGATTTCGACCAAATTGGTTGGAATCATGGAAAAGCATAGCAGACTAGGAAATACGAAGTTTGGAGGCGTTTCAATTGAAAACAAAAAAGTTTTTCTCACTTAAACTAGTTTTCCGATCGATCCTTCCTATGACAGCTATATGCTATAGTCATCCGATCCGGCCGGTTCCGACAAATGTGCAGCGTATTTGTACGAATAGACTTCGTGCAAAGTTTGGTGAGGATAGCTTTTAAACTGACGGAGGGGATAGCATACAAACAGACGGACAGGCTGTACCAGAGGTACACAGAGTATAATAAGTTTGAGCAAAAGTATGCACACATTTTATAGATAAAAGGTTTATTCCTTCTGGACATGTTTAGTAATTAGATTCTTCGATCCGTCAAAAAATTTGTTTGTGAAGATCGGAAGAACGGTAGTCGAGTAATGAGCAGCGCTGCTTTCTGCTGTTACTGCGGCAACAAAGTACATACTGAGCTTAGACTTTCATTGGTACAGAGTATATAAAAGTCGGCCTTGACCAACTTTCTTTCTTGTTTAAGCGAAAATATACCATTTTGAAAAAATGTTTTCAAAATGCAAATTTACTATAGTTGGCTTGTCTTATGTATTGAATTAGATTCAAATTTTCATCAAAATCCATTACATACTTTGGGGGCTAAAAAATATGGTAATTTTGAACACATAAATTCATAGAACAGGAACATTTCCGAAAACAGATTCGGCTTCAGCACACGAAATTCATCTGGGGTCCAAGCCAACCCTCCCATATACTCAACCTTGTTGTCTAGTGGATGAAAAAACTCGTTTATTCATCAACTTTTTTGTTCACCAATTAACCAAATTAACAAAGCAAGTTTTGGAATCTGCTGTTTGTCTTTCGTTGAAAATTTGGATAAATCTATACATAAAATGTATTGAACCTCAACATTCGGTATGAATTTGCCAAATATAAATCTCTCCCGATCTAAAGACCGCATCCAGGCAAGACTTTCGGTTTGAGAAAATCAGAGATCGACCTATTTTCCTGAGTAGGTTTTTAAAGTCTATAATATTTAGTTTACTTCAGATTATATTAAGAACGTTGATCAGAATAGTCTGCATACTTAAAATAAAATATATTCTTGAACGATTTCCGATATGATTTCAGACAAGAACTTGCACTCTTTACATAGGAACAAGAACTGATCCGAACTGATTTACGCCCAATATCCTGAAAGTAAATAAAACTTTGGACTTATCTAAAGAAGCGACAAATCCATCTTCTATCTTCTCATCTTCTAAATAGCTGCTAGTTATCAAATAACCTTCAAATTACTCTGTTATTTGCTAGTTTATGTGACAGACAGCTTTATGTGGAGGATAAGAAATCGGCCCTAATTTCGAAGATTATCTGAAACATAGCAGCGATCTAGAAGATGATAAATCGGCTCTAACACTTAGCAGCTATTGAGAAGGGATATAAAATAAACCACGTTACATAGAAAATTCGTATAATAGAATTTTCTGAATATTCAACGAAATTGCAGTGTTATGGAGAATAATTCGCTATAAAGAAAACTTCGTTGAACAAAATATAAATAAAATGCCACAGATCAAGCTAGGCAGATTCAAGTATCCAAAATGTTCATTTTAGAAATATTTCTTACTTAGCTAAGCCATCTTTTTGTCTTGAATTAAACTAAACTTGACAGTCTGATCTTTTTAATAATTGGTACTATAACTTTCGAATATAAAATTTTTCATTTCCAAAATTTATGACAAATTTATATTTTTGCTCAATACTGGGCCCCAAGCGTCTTATACGCCCACGTCTTATACGCTAAGAGAAACGTCTTTGTGAGAGAGCCGGCGCGAGTTGAACATCGGCTGTTCGGTGGCGGCATCGGCATCGACTTGACTTTAAGCCAAGCTTACTCTCTTTGCCGCATCAGTCTTTGCGTGACTTTTGAGCGAATTGGACGTGTGTAAAAGTGGCTGCAGTTTCGGTTAACCATTTAATTCGTACGATGTCTTTATTAGCCGTTCTGAAAGGTCTAACAAAGTTCAATCGTTAATCATACCGACAACAAGGAACTTGATCTGAGGATCCACTCCTTTTCCTTCTTCCATACCCCTTTTTTTCTTTGGTTACGTGTCATAGACGATTACGCGACAGACAATAGCTTTGGTTTCTTATTGTCTTAAGCATTCTTGGGAGAAACGAGTTTTGATTGGGTTGGAAAAGTGCTGTGTGTCTTCGCCCCCGCCCGCTCTTGCCCCACGTCGAGTGAACGCGCGCGCAGATTGCATTCTAACGGTAAAACGAGTACGACTCGGCCCCGGTATGGCCTGCCTGGCCCGGACTGGCCTATTGCAGCATCCACAATAATAATAACAACAGCAACAACAACAACAGGAACGAAGCGAGTTCTCTTCTCTGCGCTAATCTTCACAATTTATGGTTCGCATGTTGGCTCGTTCGATGACGCTGCAAAGTGCAACTTGCGGAATGGCAAGAAATATATGAAAAGTGTGTGCCGTGTTGAGATTTTGAGAACGTTCTGCAGTGGCCCAATTTAAAATCGTGTCAATACTCGCTCCCAATTTGGACAACTAGCAGAAGTTTATGCAAAAGAGGTAAGTCTCTGGCAGAGAATTAAGTGGTGCATGCTCTTGGATCTAATCTGAAGCGCGTATGCTAATAGGGTCCAACTTTCTTTTAGCTACTGTCGAGAGTCATGTACTATGTGGGCTCTGACATTGAACTGTGACGCCCACTCCAATTCCACGTCTTTTCAGTTGGTGCGTTAGAAATACATAAAAACAAATTATACTTTAACTGTACCGCAGAGACCCGACTCGACTCGAGAAAATTGGTGAAAATTGAATTGGCAGCGGCACGAGACTCTAACTACAGACTGAGACCCCAATCCGACAATGACTAACAATGCCACTTTTGTCCAGCAGAAGCCACAAGCCAAACAAAAGAAATGGCAGTGGGCAGTAAATACATACTTACATGTACCAAAAATAAAAGACCACAACAAACGAAAAGTGTTCCGGTCTGATTTAACAATTGTTAATAAATATGCGGCTTATGCATTGGACATGCTTCGGTTAGGTGTGGCTGAGTTTTTTTTTGGTAGCCTCACACGTCAAAGAAAAGAAATTTCTTTTTCACGCAATTTGTAGTTGCTCTAAAGTATTTTTAATTCTTTTTTCTTTTTTGGACTAAATCAGTTTACCACAACAGCTGGCGGGACACCTTGACAGAGGCTGACAAATGAAGCAATTGTGGAATTGAGTAACCATTAGACTTTACTTAGCTTGGGCAATGGGTTTTTTTTTTGGTTTTGTTTTGTTTGCTGCAGACACTAATTGAACTTAAATTGAACAAAAAAGTTAAATGGGCTTTTGTGTGCAACTGTACTATTTATACAGGTGGTCTTGAGTCCCACCATAGATAATCGTTGCTCCTTGGAATCGCGAAATGGTCGTCTTGAGTCCCACCTTAAAAAATCGTTGCTCCTTGGATTCACGAAATGGTCGCGGAACGGTACGAAAAGTCAAGCATTCTCTTTAAAGCAGGGGCCGGCAATCACACAATCACATTTTGGCGCATCAACAGCAGGCCCGTCCAAATGGAGAGAACAGTAAAATATGTCTGTCTCTCTCTGACACTCAGTGATGATTGAAGTTGAGAGCAGCACAAACCCTTATTCACTGTGCGCTACGACGAGCTTATCCTAACTGTGAGAGGGCAACGCTGTCTTTGAGAGTTTGCCTACGCCCAGTAGAGAGCGACGTGCCGGCCCCTGCTCTAAAGCGTGGTCTCTGAAGCCACCAAAACATACAAAATTGACAACTGAAAGTGAGCAGAAATCTCATTTTATCGACAAAACTTTAAAGTTTGTACACCAATCTAGATAGAAACCTGAAATTATTAACGAAATGATCTTAAACAAGAAAGAAAGTCGGTCAAGGCTGACTATAACACACTCTGTCCCTGTGAAATGCTGCCCATCACCGTTGCGACCGGTGCTGCCGAACCGCAAAACTTATTATACTCTATGTACCTCTGGTAAAAAAAAGTATGCTATGGATGTAATTAAAAATTGTCAGTTAAAATTATTAGAATGTGATTCTTCCAGTAGGTTTCGCTTAACTCTAGCGTTATCACTTTATTATCACATTCTCATCGCCCTACGGGAAGAATTGAGACACTATTTGATAACTTCTGGACGATAAGAAAGCGTAACTTCTAGGAGATAGTAAAAAGTCACTTCTGAGCGATAAAAAAGCGATAAGAAAAAAAAATTTCTTGGGGATAAAAAAGCCTTTCGTCTTCTGAAAAACTACGAGTTGTATAAATCTACAAGCTGACCCGACAAACGTTATTCTGCCATATAAACTGTTTCTAGTACCCATTTAGCAGCGCTACTTTCAGCATGACAATTGGAACATTCTTTGTCTATAGCACCTATTAGGACTTTCGGATGATGGAAAACGATATTCCAATAAGGTTTTTTCTTCTATTAGTATTTTACCATCCTTTCGCAATTATCAAACACCAAGAGACACAGAAAACAGCCTACTGTGTCGTCAACTTTTTGCACAAAAATGAATCAGCTGTTCGCTATCATTGAGTCATGGAGATCTCGTTGAATCAAACTCGCTCTCTGAATTTGTTGACAATGTTCGTTTAACTCTAACTCCAAGACAGGTACCTTCTTTATAAAATAACAAAATTGTTCTGCAGAGGGTCACCCCAATTACCTAGCGGTATGAAATAGGCTAAACCAGCACTCTGACTAAAAATCAAACCAGGTCGTTAAACCCAAAAACAGGTGTAAAATCTAGTTGAAAACCTATTCTACTCCTGCCAAATGAATAAAAAAAAAGTTAATTAAAATCGGCCATGCCGTTTCGGAGGAGTTTGCTTACTAACATATGACACGAGATTTTTATATATATAGTAGATATAAACTTTATTCTTACACGGGATTCGAACCTGGGACCCTCGGACTGTCTCAATCAGTTGCACAATCGCACACGCTGGTTGCTATACGGTTAAAATACTACTTATATTGAATTGCCCAAAAGTATTCACCAATTTGTTCCGCGTAGATTACACCACTTGTAATTCTCAAGTTTTAGTTCCGTACGCTCTAAACATAAAAGGGGCAGCTAAAAATAGGGTCTGTTTAGTGATGAATCGCCAATTTCCCGATTGCTTGATAAAAAATGCGATACCTAATGTAATATGTTTGTGTAAGTCGCCAAACTATCCCCAAATTCTCACCTCAAACTATCGCCAAACTCTCCCTTTGAGAGATAAGAGAGATAAGTAACACGACAAAATGTTTGCAGGGGTATGACAAATGACTGTACTGTTTTTGCATTGCATATCTTTGGGCAGTATAGAGTTTCGTCATTCGAACACATGTATTCTTAGTGGTATATAATCATTGAAAAATCATAAAATTCTGAGGGACAGTATATTTCAGAGTTACGGAGTTTTTATTTTCGAAAAACTGACGGTTGGATTCCAAACAAAGTGCGCTTAAAAACGGTCGAAATAGGCCTTTTAAGAAACTTAAGTCTTAAATTATTAAAAGTTTTAGACGTTAAGGACCATTTCCGACAACAGGTTTGCGTTTAGCTAACGAAAATCATCTAGAATCACCACCATCTCTTCAAATTACTTAAAAAATTTTTGATTGCCTTGTGTAACGCTTAAACTAAGTTCACACAGGCGAATAATTTGGACAAATTTCGGTACAAATTTGGCTAAATAAGCCTTTTTGGCCATATTTGAGCAAATTGTTTGTAAATGGAACCATAGCTTTAGTTTTAAGTCATACAACATCTGCCATCATTGCTATTTAGCAAAAATTTTCCTCGAAATTTGGTAAAATTATTTGCCTGTGTGAACTTTTAGTTTTATGTAGTTGATTTATGTGGAATAAAAGTAATTTGATTAACTTCCCAGTTGGGCCTGGCTTCATGAAATAGGCACATCTTTTATACTTCTTTTTCACCGAAAAAGTAGTTGCCAAGAAGTGAAAATTTTAATTCGCTTTTGTTAAGCCGTGAAACCCTAAAAAAATGCTTTCTTGAGAACACATTTTTTATCATGGGTTTTTGTTGAGCAAATTACAAGCATTTTTGTTGGTTACGCATGCCAAAATCACAACCCATAGAAGGGACGGTTTCACGTAAAAGTGACTTTTTGCCTTTCAAGCACATGAAAAAGAATGTAGTGACAATTTCATACAGATTTTTAAACTTCTATCATATTAAAATAGTTATGAAAAGTCATTTCCCCTAAAAGAAGTATGAAAAATGGGGTTCTCTTGGTAATCACATTCTGCAAAGTCCGAGAGGGCTGTATTCCAGAAAATTTGTTTCATTGCTGTTATTGAGAGTCCTTGCAATGGCGAAATGTTCAATATCAACTACGTGTACCTACGAACCTACTTGTAAGCGAGACCATTTCTCCATATGGCTGTATAAAGCTGTCCCATAAGTTAAGTATTCGGCAGTAAAACAAGTACATATGTTATTGCCAAAGTCATCGACAAACCCGATTTAAGTATGGCAGAGACTTTGTAAACTACTGAACAATTTTGTGAGCAGGCTTCCTCGGAAAAGGTCAGGTTGCGGGAGGATTCGTACATTTTTCGAAAAGTGCTTGGATGGCCCAATAAAATTAATGGATAAAAAAAGTTCGCCGTCCTTGGGATGACCATAAAAGAACTTATTCATGTACAGGGAAAAAGTCAAATGCTAAAAGTCGCAGCATTAGTGAACAAAATCGCCTTTATAAAAATGCGAAACAAAATGCGTCCAAAATTGTTTCACTTCTACAAACTGCTGGATCCAGATACATTAGATAATGTAAGGAAATTTCTTGAATCTAGTCCTCACTATTTATTGCCTTAGTCACCTCAGCATTATGAAGGAATGGAGGTAACAAACAGCGCCAACGTTACAAAAAGCCCAGTATACAAAATCATTTCAAAAGTCGTCTTATCTAGTTCCAAATGAAGAAAATTGGGACATTTGCCCAAAATTTGTGGTCGCTGTCCCATGGTGCTGCGTTGCCAATCACTAGTCAGTTCATTTGGAAAAGCCCATGTACACGTGTATAATTCTAAAAAAAAAGCGCGGCCAGACCTTTGATTAAGTCATACAGCAAAGTACTTAAGTACTTTTAAGTATAGGTACAAAGTACTTAAGAGAGCCCCAGACTAGTAAGAGGGATGAGAAATAAATTTTTATCTTGAACCTTTCCCTTTCACATAGGTACTAAAATAATAGAGAACCTCTTATGAGTACCTTATACACATGTAGAAAACATGTTAAGCCTTTCTTTATCACTGCAAGATTCCCCTCTTAAGTTTCATCAATTTTATGACTTAATGCATTGATTGATTGCCATCGTAATATCACTTTCTAATCTGCTCCATAGAATTCGCAAGCGTATTTGCATTCAGAGTGTCGCCCTACTAGCAAATAACCATAAAATTAGAAACTGTTGTCACCAAAAAAAAACAAACAGCGTTAATTTTATTTTCTCCCATAGAAAGTAAACTTGAAACAAATGGACAACGGGTCAAAGCCAAATAATAATAACCCAACCCAGGCTTATTCAATCGGTTTTGGTTTTTGGCTTGATTTCTAAACCAGTCGGACTGGTGTCTCTTGAGTGCAGAACTTGTCTACGAAATGACTTTGCATTTAAAATTATACAAAGCAAATAATGTAAGACTCATAACTTTATACTTCCGCCTTAAAAATTGGTAGACATAATAATGTCAAATCGATTAAACAAATTGCCATAATGCTGCCCTGAGGGCATCCATGAAATTGTCTACACGATATGCGATTATTAACCGATTGGAATCTCATTGCCCACGGTCAGAGCTCTTCGGGGAAAGTGGCAAACTAAGGCACAACAAAGCAATTATGCTGTCAACTTCTGTTTTTTATTTTCAAATCAAATCCTTTCACGCTTAGAAGCAATCGTTGATGGATGGCAGACTGCCGCTGCAGTACTTCCAGGTGGACCAGGCGGACCAGCCTTGCTGTTTCTGGATCTTCTGGGCACAACGCACAGAGTTGGTAATGTCATCGGTCAACAGGGCATTGCAGCTCAACTTGCACTCGTTGTAGGAGAAACGACCATTTGGTGGGGCACACCAGTAGTAGTTGTTGATCTGGAAGATACCATAGTCGTTGGATCCGTTGTTGTTGGTAGGACCAACCACGCCGGTGCGGTAGGAGCTCTCATGCTCGGCAATGCAAGTCCACTTGTTCAACTGATCGCGGGGCACGCCCAAGTTGGACATCTCGCGGGCCAAGGAGCAACGGTTCATGGTGCGACCCAAGGCAGGAGCGGCAAAAGCCAAAGCAAGCAGAGCAATGAAAATCTTCATGGTGAATCGGTTTGTTCAAAACTAATATTGAGTAACTGGAAATTGGGCGCTTTTATATCATTCTGGATGGGCACTTATTGAAGCGTGCGCAAAAAGAAACGATTGATAAGAGCACTGATAGCTGAGGTACACCAAACCAATTGGTGGTTGGAGTGTTAGATCTTTAACTCAACAGATATACCGTTTAACGTCACGCTCTTTGTGTAAGTGTCTTACTTTTGAACCTTATAAATTAATGACCTCTTGAACCGAATCTGAGAACGGCATATTTTTCTCAACAATTACCGTCAATTAAAAATGTGCTTAAATGAGTTTGGCGGTTTTAGCTAATGACGAAATTATGTGGGATCTTGATTGATGAAGGATGAAGGAAATTTTTAAACAAAACTTGCAAAAACGATGAGGTTAAAAGGAGCTGGGGTGGAGGAAGGGGATGTTGGGGGGTTTTGAGAATTGCCTTTGGTCGTTTCTTCCTTAGTCTAGAATTTCGCATGAAAATATATATTCAAGGGACGCTTTAACCCATTCCAAAGTGTCGTCCAAACGTAATAGTACGAATAGCTTCTCCGCCAGGTTTTCCTACTCTTGGAAGTTTTGTTGTTTTTCCCGCAGTTAGTACGAAGTACTTGAAAAAGTGTTTTTTTTTAAAACTTACACTCCAGGTCTTCTTCATTTGCTATTGGTGCCAGCTTTGAAGTAACTAGCTATGAAAAAGCTTCACAAGCTGAAGGTCCCTCACTCTTGTGCGAAATTTAGACACACAAAGCCAAGAGATTGAGAGGAGCTCAGCTTGGCCCTTTGGATAAAGCGATTTTGTATTCTAAAGTCAAACTTAAAATAAGAATTATGTTCTCCGACTAAGAATTTCCGAACTTAAACTGTAATTATAAGGTGAAGCAAACTTCATAAAGACTTTCCTACAAGCAAGAGCAAATTGAAAAAATTCATGAAGTTTGATTCACCATGTTCGTGCAGAAGTACCTTAAGGTAGCGTTCTGTGGCCAACCATGTTCAGCCTGCTCACAGCAGATATGCCTACTGCTCTGGACATACCCATAGAGGAACCGCAGGACCTCCTTATAGCAACCTTTGCCGATGACACGGCAATCTTGGCAAGTGACAGAAGCTTCTATTCGGCAACAGAAGCGTTGCAAAAATACCTCAAGAGGTTTCAGAACTGGGCCTGTCGATGGAATATATCCATCAACCCATGAGAAGTGTGTTAGTGTCACGCAAACACTCAGAAGAGACAGGAGCCCGGAGTCTTTCTACATGGGGAGGTGCTTCCTCACTGTTTTAGTAATGGTTTTAGTCACTGCTTTGGTCATTGCTTTGGTCACTGTTTGCTCACAGTTTTAGTCGCTATTTAGGCTACCGTGTGTCTTTCTACATGGGGAGGTGCTTCCTCACAAAACGGCCCATAAGTATCTGGAAGTGACCCTGGACAAGAGGCTAACCTTCAAGCAGCATGCCACTGAAGTAGCAGGCAAGCTTTACAGCAAGGCGACACGTCTCTTTAAAAGACGGAGGATAAGCGGGATCAGGGCAGAGACATTCCGGCAAGACAAACCTAAAGCACTTACCTGCTAAATTGTATCACCCAAGATTACAACGTTTTTCTGCTAGGTTGTGATTATTATTAGTACTTAATAACTAAACGTTTACTTGTTTTAATTACTGTTCTGGTCACTGTCTTTGACACTGTTTTAGTGACTGTTTTAGTCACAGTTTTAGTCCCTTTTTTGGCCACTGTTTGATCATTCTTTCGTCGCTGTTTTAGTTACTGTTCGGTCACTGTTTTGGTTACTCTTTCGGTTACTGTTTTGGTCAATGGTTTGGTCACTGTTTTGGTCACTGTTTTAGTCACTGTATTAGTTAGTTTTGTTCCCGGTTTTATCACTGCTTTGGTCACTGTTTGGTTCACTGTGTTAGTCACTGTTTCAATCATTGCTTTAATGACTGTTTTAGTCAGTGATTTAGTTACTGTTGTGGTCACTGTTTGGCAGCTGATTCGGTCACTGTTTTGGTCAATGTTTTGGTCACTGTTATAGCCGCTGTTTTAGTAATTGCATTATTCACTGCAGTAGTCACTGCTTTAGGCACTGTGTTAGTCACTGTTTTGGTCCCTGTTTTGTTAACTGTTTTAGTCGCTGCTACAATCACTGCTTTAGTCACTGTTTTGGTTACTGTTTTAGTCACTGTTGTGGTCACTGTTTGGTCATTGTTTTGGTCTCTGTTTTGGCCGCTGTTTGGTCACTTTTTTGGTCACTGTTTTAGTCACTGTTTTAGTAACTGCTTTAGTTACTGGCTTAGTCACTGATTTTGTCATTATTTTGGTCACTGTTTCAATCTCTACTTTTATCACTGTTTTAGTCGCTGTTTTAGTCATTGTTTTAGTCACTGCTTTGGTCATTGCTTTGGTCACTGTTTGCTCACAGTTTTAGTCGCTGTTTAGGCTACCGTGTGGTCACTGTTTTGGCAACTGATTCGGTCACTGTTTTAGTCACAGTTTTCTCACTATTGTGGTAACTGTTTGGCCACTGTTTAAGTCACTGTTTGGTCCAGCTCTAACCTATTTGCTTTATTTGGGAAAGCCAATTAGCTTGTTGTCTAAGTTATTAACGTAACAGTCCAATCTATTTTTTTATTGAGCGTTAGTTATATGATTAGCTGAGTCTCATATATAATTGCTTCGCTCCCCAAAGGCTCATGCATAAGCAATCAGAAGAGAATTTGAAAATTCTTCAAAAGAACGGTTAGATGACACACATCCCCAATGCTGGCATTTTTGTAGCATCCATAAATCAACGAAAAGTAAAAGTGAAAACAAAGAATCAACAAGTCATTCAGGCAAAAGGCATCTAATCTATAGTTCATAAATTAGCATTAATTTAATATCCACAATTCACAACTTGGCGAAGAAGGTCACGCAGTTGTGCGCAGAATTCAACGAAAACCAGTCGAAACAACATCTTTCCCCAAAATGCTTTTACAGTAGCCTTTTGTCATTTGTCTTGCTACATGCGAAAGGTTAACAACTTTCTTGGCCCGACAGAAATCTAAAGAAATCTGTGGTCGAACCAAACCCAACCCGCATCTCAATGCATGGATGCCACCGCAGGGTACAGCAAGTACATCTCTTGCATATTCGAATGGGGTTAATGTAACAGTCCGCTCTTCATCGTTTGCATACTTGTGGCTAGGTCGTTAGACTTATGACTATCTGGGCGAGAAAGCAAATGTGCAGTTGGGTATGTTGATGATGTGTGGTGGCTAGCCTTGGGGTCGTTGGCGATTCAGTGGTTTTACATTTGAGCGCGTGCCCGTTATGAAAAATAGCACACGAATTCTTTTAAGGATTTCAGGTTCAGCTTAGTTTGTTTTTTCAAAGCCAAGATTTAATAGCCCTCTCTATTTAAAGATAGGTAATTGGTAAGCGAAGAGGCAGAAAAATGGCAAGCAAGGTTAATGGTTTGCGTTAAAAAAATAATAATAGTGTTTGGTTCATAAACGAAAATACTAAAACAAAAACAAAACAAAGGTATTAAGCTAATTTTAGCTGGGTCTTTTTTCGCTCAACAAGCAAAAGCAGATAATTTCGGTCTTTACTTTTGATTTTTGAAAAAAAAATTTGGGAATTTTCTCTACAAATCGGTAAGTTTCCGTTGACAAAGTGAGCTTTGAAGCAAAAATCTTAAGCCAAGAATATATTCTCAGTAATAAATATTCTTAATTAACATGCAACTTTCTAGAGAGAGGTGAAAGAATTAGTGGGGATTTCCATAGAAAAAGTATTTTAAGAATCATTTCGTTGTTCTGTTTTTTTGGGCGCTTGTGTCCCGCGATCAATCAACTGACTGACTGTACTTACTTTACGTTGCACTTACAGAATCCTGAAACTGTCTTTCATTAGGTCAGCTTACAAGAGTACTGTTGCATCCATCAATGCTCTTTCCCCTTCCGCTCAGTAAACAAACATTATTAAGCTAAAGTTTAAGTCTTGTTCTTCACTCTCTTCTCCACATGCAACTGTTGTTTTCCTCCGTTTCTGGTAATTGCCTCTTTGCTACTTTCTAAAAGACAAAACATAGTAGAAAATCGAAGAAAGAGCAGCATCGATCTTCAGCTTCCCTTCCACTCATAATAGGCCGTTGACTTGGACCGGTCAATGAATTCTTAATGTGGCCAACGACGCAGTGGGCAATAAATTATACAAGCCGTCGCACTTTAGAATCAAGTAAAGGAAATGCAGAACAGGCTAAAACAGAGCAGGAAACCAAAGACCGGAAAATTACAGAAGGAAAAGGAAAAGCAGCTAGACCTTTTGTTCTAGCCAAGTGTCTTTCCTATAATTTGTGCACATTAGCACAAGTCGAGTTGAAAATGCATACAGAGGTAATTGTAATTGTTTCTGTTATTTTAAGGTGCTGGTGGGTTCGCTGCCCTTCCTAGGAGGGACACTGCTTGGGTCAACTACTAGTGCTTACTTAAAACAATTGCTGCGGTGACTGAGGTTGAAAGTCAGTCTAGCGTAAAGTTATGATGATGGTTCCAAGATAAAAATGCGTTGGGGATAGGGTTGGTGCCTAATCTAATTGGTTGGTGGAGGAGTAAGCTAAGTTGACGTTGCGATGGGATGGGAAACAGGTTAGTAGAAAATGTTGATAGTAAAACTAAACGGTAAAAAATTTTATGAAATATAAGTACACTAATAATCATAAATTAATTGTTAGAGTCTTTTTGAAGAAGCTAGAAGAAATTACTTGTCTTGTTAATTAAAATATCAAAAAATAAGATTTATATCTCCAACTTATCAAAGCAAAAACGATTCGCAAAAAAGAGGAAAGCTTGCAGGCTATTACTGCAAGCTGGCGCCAAGGGGCGGGGTAGTCTTTTAAAGTGTCCGGCGGGATCGCCCAGGTGGTGGAGCAGTCCGTAAGGGGGCGTTTGAAGATGCGAACGGGGGGATCTAAGAGTTTGGGCGGTTGGGGGGTGCAAGAAAACGGAAGCGGTATGCGTGTGATAGACTGTGGAGGCGAATTTGAGTTGTATGGGTGGGTTGTAAAGGAAGGGGGAGGGCGGTATTAAGGCCCAACGAGGCAAGGGGAGGGGGTGGAGGGGCAATGGGGTGCGAGCTCAGTTCGCCGTGGGGGTGGAGTTGTGTCGTTCTCGCTTTTCGGTTTGTGCCCAGAGGAGAACTATAGGGTAAGAAAGCTCTCATAGACGGCCCATTTTTCACATGCCACTATAAAACACATTTTTTTTGCACGCCAAAAGACCGCAAGAAACAGTTGATGACAGCAGGGAAATTTCGTTAAAAAAATTACAAAAAAAGTTGACGCGGAAAATTGATAAGATATTTTCGGCTCTACTAATTCTTTCTCAGTACTGATCTCAGTTTTGCCCTAGTCCCATTATACTGTTACTCAGTACTCGATAATCAATACTTAATACTAAGTACTAGATGTTCAGCACTCGATACTCAGAGCTGGATACACAGTACTCGTTAGCCAGTACTCGATACTTAGTACTTAGGGCGGGAGGGGGCTTGGCAAAAATTGAAAATAAACTTGATCTGTTTGTTCATAGGGGCAGACAAACAGACTAAGGGACGGACGGACAGACGGACCTGGCTAATTGGATGTTTGTGACTGGGGAGGTTAGAAAAAGGAGGGTAGGTAGGAGTGTGGATTTGGCTAAAATTGAGGAGGTTGATAAACAGAATTAAATATTGAGGTAATTATACTAAGTACTAGACTTAATCATTGCAGTAAATATCACATTTTGTATACTTTTTGAGTTGTTGACATTGTATTTGTTTATCTTTTAAGTGTTAAATTGATACACTCAAAAAAAAATCCTCATCCTAAATCTATAAAAAATTTGTACGTTTCTTAGTGAAGCAAAGGAAATACAGGGTTTTCATTAAGCATTTTGTTATCTCATCATTTTAAAATTGGGGCTTGATACTATGAAAGCTCAACTTGACAAGAAGAAAATTTTAAATGGCACTTCCAAAATTCTTGAATAGCTAGCACAAAATCTGTGATATCTACAACCTATTTAAAAATATTTGCAAAACATACCCATGTTTTCGTATTCGTTAAGAACTCATTTTTAGTTTTTTTTCAATACTTTTTTATTGAATAGTTAATCAATTTTGTTCTTTCCTTGTGTAGATAACTTTAATCAATCATCTTCCCTCAGTCAAAAATAATAAATTTATCAATGGTTCTGCCTGCCATTCAAGTATCATCAGGTGATTTTCCACTTGCAATTATATATTTCGTGCACAATAGATGCTCGAAACTGAAGTGATTTCGTTAAGGGGTTCATTCTTATCGCGGCTTTTAAAATGGTTCGTTGTAGCCAAAGTCCCAGCCATGTCAGAGGATCTAATTACATTCGACATGTTGAAAATGGGTGAGTTCTTCATACTGAATGCTTAAGTGCTGACTGATCGTAGACAATACTCATAGATCACATTACTCTAGGAAACAATTTTTCCACCCGCTTAAGTAAACATGATCTTGACTGCAGCCATTGTCACTGCCACTCGAACTGTGACCAAAACTTTGAACTACTTTCGGCATCAATTACCAACTAACAAATTATAAACATTTCACCCGACCGACGCAACTGTGTCAAAATCCAAGTCCAGCGCCTCCCTGCTGTGTTTTTATTTCAACAATAACGTAAAACCTTAATTATTATCATTATTTGACAGCTCTGGGGTCTGGCTGATATATAACCTCAGGGCGCACACAATCTGTAGTCAACAAATCTCAGCGAAAATCATAATGAGAGTTGGAAAATCTTTCATCAACCAACAAAACACAAAAAAAAAACTTTATTTTTAATTTAAAGTCAAGCGCGATGCCGTCAGGCATGACAGCCAACTATCAAAAAGATGACAAAGTCAGCGATCCAAGAGCTGACAGCATTGGGAAAACTCCAGCAAAGGGAATCTCTCTCTTACGATCTCAATTCAACTGACAACTGAAAAGTGGCCACATTTCTTTCAGCTTTTGTTGTTGGCTAAATTCTCTTAATAGTTTTATCTTTCATTTGTATTTCAGTTGTTTTGCGTTGTTGTGTGTGGGTAAAATTTACAACACAAATGCAAATGGGCTAAAGAAATGGCACTGTCATGAGAACCTGTCCCCGTCAGCGGTGACTTAATCTCTGGCATCATCAAAAATGCTGCATAAAAACACACATCCGATCTCATGACTTTTGCTAAAAAGGTGTCTCCCCAAAGATCTACTGCTTGGTTTTTTTTGATTTTCTTCTCTTGGACGCGTGTTTTTGTGTAACAAACTGAAAACTATTTGGCAAGGTGTCAGCTTAACACAAAGAGAAACTCTTCTTTTTCTATTTACCATTTTTTTGAGCTGTCCGAAATGGGCTATGATAAATTTTCTCTATGAGTGTGAAGAGGGAAAGAACTTTTTTGAAGTGATTAAAGTGTCATTTGCTATATGAGTGAAAGTTAGGAGTGATAGCTGATCTGGTTTAATAAGCTAACTTATTGGTTGTGTTCAGCAGAACTGCTTGCTCCCTGATCAATTATACATTTTCAATGATCTTCCAGCTGAACTCCACTGATACGGTATCATGATAGCCAATGTGACGTATCATGATAGAGGAGCATGTATCCAGGAAATACCAGCTTCAATGGTATATCGTTTGTCTTCTTTTCGATACCGATATGCGTATCTTGTTCCATTTTGCGCACTTAATTTAAAAAAAGTTTTTAATGGGCGATAAAAAATTAGAAAAAATAATAAAGAAAACTATTAGAACTTAAGTTTGACTATTTTTATGCAATTTCCATGATAGCATGGAATACTGCCAATGTCAGCGCCGCCTTTATGACATCGTCTTTAAATGTGTTTGGCAAAAAATGCAGCACATCGTTCAGCAGAAACTAGTTATTTGATGTATAATATTTTTCTGATGCATGCTCAGCGATCAAATTTCAGTTGAACACGGCCATTGAAACGTTCCAATAAGATTTCATTAGTAATCTTTGTTAACTATCTGATGAACCAATTTGAATTCCCAACTATTTCTAACAATTTTCTTATGAGATGATGCTAGATTTAAGACCAATAGTAATATAATCTTGGATTATGGTTATTTCATGAACATTGAATGAATATTCACTACTTTTTCTAAAGTTTAATCGGGTTTGATTAAGGACTATCAAACAATTAATAGTATGATCAAGAAGATTCTAAGAGACTCCTAAATTTACTTAATATCCAGAAACAGCCTTTAGTCAAATAAGATATACGGAGGTGACACGGAAATCTCTAGTGATTTTCGTATAAACACTTGTATTTCAAATTAAAACTGCTTGCCATTGTATGTGAAGTGTCTCCAAAATGCTAAGCTACTAGATTAGTTGAGAAAAGTTGAGCGAATTGAACCCGATTTAGGTTTAGGTAGTAGGTCCAAATCGCTTAACATTGACCATCTGATCTAGCAAACGAAGATATACTTGTCACCTTACATATAAAGGTAACAAATTTTAAATTGAAGTGCCAACGTTTATACGAAAATCATTAGAGATTTCTGTGTCACTCCCCATAAGAATTTTGTAAGTGAATCAAGTAATTCCGTACCCAGAGGGAAAAAATCAAGAACATTGGACTCAAAATGATGTGCTCATATGTTGTCTCGTTGTCAAAAATTACACTTCAATAACTTTTTTTTAAGAACGCAAAATCTAGATGTGAGCTGATATGCTCTGTTTTTAAAAACATTTTAAGCTCAGAAAAATTTTGACGTCCACCGTCCTAGTCCGGGTCCACTGTACAGGTCAACCGTCCGTCCAGGTCCACCGTCAAGATCCACCGTCCAGTCCAGGTCCATCACCGTCAAGATCTACCATCCAGTTCCACCTCCGTCCAGGTACAGGTCCGCAGAGACATCGCTTGTACAACATCCCACCTGCCTTGGTTAATTTTAAAAGAAATAATCAGAAAGAAAGTCGTTGAAGCCCAACTACGAGGTGTGTTCAAAGGAAAAGGTGAATTTTGAATTTTCTCGGGCTGTGAAGTTACATTCGGTTATCGATATTTTGTTTTTGTTATATTCGGACACATATGTTTATCATATGTTTGCATTAGCGGCCAATTTCGATTAGTATTTTGTTTTTGGCAACTGAAAAGGTTTGTCACGTTTTTGCGTTCCTTTCGATTTTTGACTTTTGAAAAAAAGGATCAAAGAATTTGTATTAAATTTTGAGTTAAAAATGGAGTAAAGTACTCCAAGGCACTCGAAATGGTGACTGTGGCATTCGGTAAGTCCACTTTGTCTCAAAAAAGTGTTTATAAGTGGTACAAACGCTTTACAAAAGGCCGAGAAGATGTTGATGTTGATGAAGAAAACATCGAAACAGTGAAAAAAATTGTTTTGGGAAGTCGTCGAATCACTATTAGGGAAGTTGCAGAGGATGTTGGCATATCAATCGGCTCATGCCATTCAATTTTCTCGAATGTTTCGGGCATGAAACGTGTGGCAGCGAAGTTTGTTGCTAAATTTTAATCAAAAGCAACGTCGCATTAGTATCGCCCAGGAGTTGTTGAATGACGTCAACGACGATCCGGGTTTGCTCAAACGGTTCATAGTTGTTGACGAAACGGGGGTATATGGTTATGACATCGAAACCAAGGCCCAATCATCCCAATGGAAGCGGCCAGATGAGCCAAGACCGTATAACATACTCTGTACCTGTGAAGTGCTGCCCATCACTGTTGCGACCGGTGCTGCCCATAATTGTTTGTTTTCCTTATAACTCGACTATCGATCATCCGATCTTAGCCATTCCCTTAGTGGATCGATAAATAATCCTGATTACTTAATATGTCCAGAAGGTACAAACATTCTAAAAGAAGTTTTTGTCCCATACATGTCGAACCTCTATCTCTTACCATCTCTGAGATCTGTTTGCTCATACGGACAGACAGACAGAGAGATAGTCGGACAGACGGAGAGACGGACAGACGCTGATCAAGAATATACTACTTTATAGGGTCGAAGATTTCTTCTGCCTGTAACACACTATTGCACAAACTTAATATACCTAGTGTACCTGTAGGCTATAAGTCACAGGTATGAATGGATACTTATACTTTTCAGTGCGGTGGTTGAGGTGAGCACATTTCATGAACATTTCAAACATTTGTTCTCAAAAATTTGAGAGAACATTCTGTTCATATTTTGAGATGAAGAAATCTCATTTTCTGAACACGTTTTTCCCCTCTGTTTACCTTTTCTGAGTGCAGTATCTGCAAAAGTTATTCTTCAAAGATCTGGGTGTTCGCGCCAATTTCAGCCAGTTTCAGACCATCGCAGAATGTTAAAAATTTCACATCCAATTTCACTTCTCACCCGCTCAATTAAATAAATGTCATTCAACTCTCAATCGACACCCTTGAGAATTTGTTGCTACAAATTGATACATTGTGTGGCTCAAGGCATGTAGTTTGCCATTTTTACTACCTTTGTAAGCAGTTTTTGTAAAAAAAAGAGAAAAACAAGGCCTAGACAAACTGAAAATGGCAATGTTGATCTCAAGCGATTAACCGCAAATGGCATTCCCAAAGACCTACATCATATTGGTAGTAGTCGACCTGCCTTACACGTAATTGAATTGAAATTGTTTGCAATTGGCTGGAACCGTCCCGTCAGTCAGTCAGTCAATCAGTCCATTGCCTTCTCTGCCATCAACATTAGGAGAGGAGAGCGATGATAAACGCCGCGATAACGGCTTGTGTTTTTATACGTAATTTGTTTTTACGCTTGGAAATTAAATTAACTTGTTTGCCAGCCGGCTAGTGGAAACGGCGTGTCCAAGACTGCAATAATGTCTAATAGATTTCATTTCGTTTTGGCCAAGTAAAACTGTCATAATGACTCGGTTATGTACATGAAAATTTCACTTTTTTGTGGCAAGCGTCAGGGGCCAAAAAGGCTCGTAGAGACAAATTTGTCGTTTGTGGCATTATACAACACGACGTTTTTTATTATTCATTCAAATCTGGATGATTATCTAAAAGCAATCATCCACTGGCGGCACCCAAGCACTGCAGAAATGCCAAGTCGACCAGGCAGACCAGCCCTGCTGGCTGAGCACCTTCTGGGCACATCTCACTGAGTTGGTAATATCATCCGAGAGCAAAGCATTGCAACTCAAGCCGCAGCCGTTATGGGAGAACCGTCCATTTGCCGGTTGACACCAGTAGAGATCATTGATTTGGAAAATGCCATAATCATTGGAACCATCCGAGTTGGGGGGACCCACCACCCAGGTGCGATAATTACTCTCATGGTCGGCAATGCAAGCCCACTTGGCCAATTGGTCACGCGGCACACCCAAGCTGTTCATTTCCCGGGCCAGCTTGCAACGATCCAGAGTGCGTTCCGACCAGGCAGGAGCGGCACAAGCGGTCAGAGCAACGATCAACATAAAAGCTTTCATTTTAATTGGAATTGTAAACTGTCGACTGCAAGTCCAGAACTGCAGTTTTTATACCCAAGATGGAACCTATAAATACAGTTGAATCAACAGTTAGCTATAGTATACGAATCGTATTGACACATAATTATATGATAAGTCAAATGATGAACTGGGCAAAACCCTTATAAAAAAGTGTGTGGACATTTCTTGGATGAAATAAGCAATGATAAGAGAACAAATAAATCAACTGTATGAGGTGATTCAGTAACCACTGTAAATGATTTTTCGTCATTTTTTTTATACTCTGACTATTAAAAGTTTGTGGATATTTATGTAACATCCAGAGGAAAGCATCTTCTAAAGATCAAAGCGATGGTATGAGCTAGGGCCTTTGAATGGTAAATCATTTCAATTTGATCAAACTGACAAAAGTTACTTAAGCCCGTTATTTGCCGATAAGGTTGAGTTCTACTAGCTAAGAATTATGCAGCTTCTCTAAAGAGGCGCAAAACTGCTCGAACTAACAAGAGAAACAATAGCAAGTGTTCTGTTTAGAGAGTGAGAAAGACTACTTAATTTGTATTTGTCATTTTGGTGAGCAGACAGCTTAGAAAAACGAGAAAAGCTGACTTCGTCTTTGCCAAAGCTTTAATACACCTGAAACAGGTCATTCCCAAGGCAGCTACAAGAAGTGGTCATCCGATCCGCGCGGTTCCTAAAGTGTGCAGCCAAAAGATGAATCTCTGTGCAAAATCTCACCTCGATAGCTTCAAAACTGAGGGACTAATTCGCGTAGAAACATGTAGACGGACGGACAAAGCTCAATCGACACTCAGCTCGTCATGTTGATCAAGAATATACATACTTTATTGGGGGTCGTGAACATCCAAGATTTAAAAACACAAAAAAAAATACAATCAATAAAACTCTGTCTGTAACAAGACCTAAAGAGCCGCCATCACCTACTCCAAACACTGTTTAAATTTTCCTTATTAATGCAGCTATTTTGCATACTATTTCTTTAAGGGCCAAGTCAAGTTTTCGCTTATTCCAAGCTTGTTGCACCCTTTGTCTTGGCATTTTTATTTTGTTGTTTTTATTTGTCAAGTTTTGGCACTCAAATAATGGCTCGTCTAAACATCTGGTTTATAGCCAATTTACACTAGGGCATAAAGGCTGCCTTTACTGAAAATAGATTTAAGGCAGCCGGTAAAGTGTGCCTTTGCCATACAAAAAGGTGGCAGTTTTGTTAAAAATTAGTTCGGCCGAAATTACGGCAGGTTTTTACAATAAAAAGTTGGCCCTGAAAATTACCTACTATGAATCACAAGGGTTCGCTCAGTAGCTTGTGTGTAGTAAATTTACGCTTTACCATTTTACGAGAACTAGTAAATACCCTAATTGTATTTCAAATATTGAAGCAAAAGTTCGAGGAAAAGACACTATAGGTGAAATTTAACATTTAAAAAAGTTTTTCGGTATGAAAGAGCTTTTCTGAGAAAATTTTCAATATTAAAAGGATTAGCTAGACCAAATAAAGTTGGTTCAAACAAAAACCCGGGGTGTAATACCTCTAAAAACCAAATTTATTTTACATCAAATAGTATGTTCCACTAGGTTTATGGTTTTTGAGACTGCCGGTTCAAAAGGTCTGTGGGTTCTATCCTGCCTCGGAACATCTAATGAAAAGTTTTTCTGTGAATAAACTTTACACCGGTCACTCCTTTCTGCTGTTGGCGCCAGCTTTGTAGTTATTTGCCATGAAAAGCTTCTTAAACTGCCTTTCGGATTCGGCGTTAAACTGTAAAGATGGGCTTTAAGTGGACTTTTACTTAAGAAGGTTTTAAGGCTTGAGACGGCGAAACAAATTCGATCCTTGAACAGAAATTTGAAGTCTTTCCTTAAAGATTACAGTTCGTGATGTTATCCTTAAGTGCAGGCTTTAAGGGTTTATATTCGGCGGAAATAGGGCGATCCTAAAAAAAGTTTTTGTCATTTTTTTAAATAATCGTAATTAAATCCATTCCATTACTTATCAGCGTTCACAATTTACGGTCACTCTTTACAGGAGCATTAGAAAGGAGCGCCACGAGTGGCGCGGGTATCGTTGGCAGTGTATGACAGATGCAGTAATATGCCATGAGTAGAGTAAAGACTGCATACATTTGGTTGCAGTGGTTGGGACACTCGTGTGTGAAAAATATAACGTACTTATGCACTAGTAGTTGCAGAGTACTCATGCAGTTCTCTGGTTCAAGCCAATACAGCAGGTTTGACAAGCCTAGGGGCCTGTTCGCAAACCGAACCTTAGTCTCTATAATGGGTTCGAACCTCCAGGACATTTCTCTAAATCTAGCTATCAATGACTGTTTCCATTATCAAAACATAAAGAAATGGTTTCCCCGAGGTCATCCCGAAAACCTTTATCAAAACCTTTACAGCTCTACGCCGTATATCCCATTTATCAGGCTTCTGAACTTGGCTTATCTTAAATACAATAAACAAACATGTTACTCGTCAAACAACACACCTTAAGCAAGTGCAAAATCAATTGTGACTTAACTAAACCCACAACAATTTCATTATCAGTACGGAACTATTTGTCTTAATGATAACGTAATTCTACCACGTCTTAGGTTAAAAATATAAAAGCAACATGCGTAGATATGCGTACGTTTATTACCTCTTTTTTTTTTTTTTGTTGCTTTTCAACATTACTTACAAATATTTATTTATATTAAGCATTGTCTTTGCCTGAGTCGCTGTTCACGCAATCCCCCACCAAGATAGACCGAGGAAGATTGCATGTTGAGAGAAATTATTTATTCATTGTGCGGCATTTGAGTTATTTGAGTCTGGAAATTGCAATAAATTTTCCTTGCAAAAAAATTCCCAACCAAGTTTAATGTCCGACTTTGTAGACAGTGTCTAAGCCACCGCTTGACTTTGGTAATTAGCCCTCGTCATGTGAGCCCAGATAAGCGCGTGCGCCGCAAAAGTCATCAAGTGCGTCTGGTTTATGGGCTTTTGTCATTGCTTAGACAAATTATGTATGTTAGTTTAACGATGTAACTCGCACATTTACCCAAACTCAAAATGGTGTTATTCAAAAACATCAGCCTTGAGTTGTCGTAGTACAATGGACGGACCTTTCTAAGTGGCCCCGAACAAAGACAACCACAATATCAATTATGCTAATCAGTTTGAGGGTTGGGTTGGCGGTCTTTACCTTTCTCCAAGTAATTCAATGAACCTTAACCATGTAACAACAATGAAAAGATACAAAACAGTATGCGACGATAAATTAAAGCCTACATTCTTAGCCTAAAACTATGCAATACAAGGAATACTAAGAGAATCTCGAAAAAAATTACGTGACGTTAAAAGGCATATCTGTTTAGTTAAGGATCTGACACTCCAAACAGCAGTTGGATTGACTATCAACTCTTATCAACTTTTTCTTCAATAAGTGCCCATTCAGAATCGTATAAAAGAGCCCAATTTGCAGTAAATCAATATTAGTTTTCAACAAACCGATTCACCATGAAGATTTTCATTGCTCTGCTTGCTTTGGCTTTTGCCGCTCCTGCCTTGGGTCGCACCATGAACCGTTGCTCCTTGGCCCGCGAGATGTCCAACTTGGGCGTGCCCCGCGATCAGTTGAACAAGTGGACTTGCATTGCCGAGCATGAGAGCTCCTACCGCACCGGCGTGGTTGGTCCTACCAATAACAACGGATCCAACGACTATGGTATCTTCCAGATCAACAACTACTACTGGTGTGCCCCACCAAATGGTCGTTTCTCCTACAACGAGTGCAAGTTGAGCTGCAATGCCCTGTTGACCGATGACATTACCAACTCTGTGCGTTGTGCCCAGAAGATCCAGAAACAACAAGGCTGGTCTGCCTGGTCCACCTGGAAGTACTGCAGCGGCTCTCTGCCATCCATCAACGATTGCTTCTAAGCGTGAAAAGGATTTGATTTGAAAATAAAACGAGAAAGAAAAGCTAACTTTTTGAGTGCCGAAGTTTTAATACACTTGTAACCGAACGTTTCTATGACAGCTGCACGATATAGCCATTCGATCAGTGCGCTTCCGACAGCTCGATAGCTTTAAAACTGAGGGACTGCTTTACGTAGAGACAGACCGACTGAAGGACTAAGCTCAATTGACTCAGTTCTTCATGCTGAACAAGAAAATTTATACTTCAAGTGGTGGGAGTTTCTTCCATGCTTTGCAAACTTCTGGGCAAAATTATTATACACTTTTCCAGTGATGCCCTTAGGTCATCATTATGGCAATTTGTTCAATCGATTTGATATTGTTATGTCCACCAATTTTTAAGGCGGAAGTAAGTAAAAAGTTATGAGTCTTACATTATTTACTTCGTATAAATTTAAATGCAAATTTAAAGTCAAGATACTTTATTCGGACTTGCTTAGAAAGCAATCCAAAAACCAAAATCAATTGAACAGGTCTGGGTTGGGATATTGTTTGGCTGCGACCCATTGTTCATTTGTTTCAAGCTCCAAATGGGAGCAATTAATATTAACTTTGTTTTGCTTTTGTTTTTGACATAAGTATCTAATTTTATGGTTATTTGCTTCTAAAGCGACACACTTAATGCAAATGCGCTTGCGAGTTCTAAAGAGCTGATTAGAAAGTAATTTTAAATGCATTAAGTCATAGCGTTGATAAAACTTTAGAGGGGAGTCGTGGACAAATTTTGAACTTTTTCCTTATGCAATAAAGATACTCCAAAAGAATTTTGCGAAAAATGTATCTTATTATTATCTGTTACCATAGCCAACTAGTATCCCTAATCAAACCTTTCAAAACGAAAAGAAATCTACATTTTGGCATCTTGATTTTGGATCAAGAGTTGTGAATAAATAGTACAATTTCTTTGCTTTCAAATAAATTATCAAAAAAAGTAATACGATTGTTTTAAAAATGTCATTTTGGGCCGCGCATTAGTATGGATGGGATGTTATTAAAAAATATTAATCAGAATTTAGTACAAAATTACTCTTTTTGCATTGCATACTTTTTGGCAGTAGCACATTTTTTCATATCTTCGCACCTACTTAGAAAAAAAACCAGATCAATTAACCCACCCGACATTTGTAAGCGACAACGGATCCGCTTTCGACATTTTCCCGTAAAAACTATCGAGAATGTGTTCCTTTTGTCGGTTCAAAAAAGTATTACCAGAGGCAGCAATACGTAAGTTCTCGATACATGTTTGCAGTTCTCGACACTTTCTCGATACCTAAAACGAAAAGAAAACTAAATCTATTCCAACGCGTGCCGAGAACGCAATAAAAAATTATTTTTATTTTGTATTTTTGACTCCGAATGAACTGGAGTAATAACACTAGACAACAATATGAGACTTCCTTCCTTATATTAAAAGGATGGTTATGATTCTAGATGGGTTTCGTGTGCTAAACACGAATCTGTTTTCGGAAATGGTCCATCACTTCTAGGACTTTAGTAATTTGTGCTTAAAGTTGCTCATAATGCATATTTTGAACCTTTTTCGACACTTTTTGTGGGGAACCGATGTTTTAACTCACTGTAATGTTATCGTAAAGTACTTCTCCTTAACTTTGACACAAACTATTCCAAACATTTCTGCGCTATACCAAAAATATACCATTTTGAATACAAGTATTCACGTCGTTAAATTGACAACTGCCCAAAAATTTGCTATGCTAAATATTGCATACCCATTGGCGGTAAAAAATTTGTCAGTTGGAGCTAGAGGTGGAAAAAAATCGAAAGTCGTCACCATCAATAGTCGGCGATGGTTTTTTATAAACCATTGATATCTATCGATTGTTTTCGATGGTATATTATTTTATACAAATTTTCCTAAATATACAAAAATGTGCAGTTTTAAATTAAAATAAAAAAAAACTTATATTCCAAAAAAACGATATATTTAACTTACATGGGATTTTTAATGTCAAAACCCCATTTTGTTAATCAATACAAAATGTTTAGAATATTTTCTCAAAGTTTCAAGTCAATCGGAATTATGGTTTATGAGGGAGGGCATTTACTTGAAACTTCGATTGCGATTTTCTCAAAACATGGATGCATATGGTTTTTTTTTTCTTACAACAAATTTAGTTGAATCACCAGCTATACTAACCTACATGAATCTATCACCTCCGGAAACCAGCACCAAATGGTTTAATATTCAATATTTTAGGATGAAAATTAGAACAAAAATGATTTGATTTTGCTTTTTCTTATGTTAAAAAGTTTGAATAACTTCGATTGCACTAGTTTACAAACGTCAAAATAAGTTTTGTACAATTTTTTCTTAGTGAAAATTGCACTTTAAGTCTAGCTTTTTTCCAATAACTAATAGATCTAAAGCAAAGTTTCTAATATAACCCTTGATTGCTTCGAAATCGAAGAATACATTTAAAAAAAACATTTAAAAGGTAAAACACACCTCTTTGGGCTTTAAAAAAACTATCGAAAACTATCGATAGTGTTGGGCTACCATCGATGCCTTCGCGATAGTGTCAATCCATAGATAGAGCCATCAATAGTTTTCCACCTCTAGTTGGAGCACATGAATTCAAAATAGTATATATTCGCTTAAGAAAATCCTAGAATTGTTTGTTTTAAATAAAGATAATATCAAACTGAACCCAATCAATCAAAAAATAACCCCTCGACACGTTCTTAAAAAGTGCTAAAATATGCATTTAAGAAGCTCAAATTACCATAAATTTAGACGTGATGGACCATTCCGAAAACAGAGAAACAGATCTCGTAAAATAGAAAGGGTATACTATTGTCTCTACGCAGATCAAGTTTATTTCATATTTTTGTCACGCCCCCGCAATAAAAAATGCTGAATAACTCTCACAATTTTAAAGACTATAATTAAACTTACACTTATATTCAAAACATCTGTAACAAAATTTTCATAAAGATCGGATACATTTGGGGCTTACAAAAAAACTTAGCATTCTTTTCGGCGACGTCTGTTAAACATAATTTAATTATGTTAACATTAATGTTAATGCTCTGTTAATTAGCATATGGGATCGGGTATATCGAAGTCGGGCAGAAATAAAAAAAACCGTTTGAAACCCGCTACTCTTAGGAAGTTCGATTTCCCTGTTACGAGAAACTGTAGTAAATCTCGTTGTTCCGTCAACATATGTTTCTTTGTCCATTTCAAATGGATATTATCAGATCCATTTATTTTTGAAATTAAAATATCTTTTTTTCATATTCTTTTTACGATTTTCTGCTCCATTGGATGATCTAAGATCAATTTATCATTAAATGTATATTTTTATTTCCAAAAAAAGGATTTTTATAATATCCAGTCCAAATGGATACCTAAATAATCATCAACAAATATCCATTTTTTTTTCTGTGTAGACGTAAATATTTTTTCAAGCCAAAGTGTTTTGGCCCACAGTGCATTGATAAGTATTTTGGTTTACTCTGATTTAGTTTATCGCCAATTTGAATAAATTTGATTTCATTTTCACTTCAATTTTTTTTAATTAAACCGGTCTGAGTGGTCGGATGTACATGAGTACACTCTTTGGCTGATAAGCTCTGTGTAGAGTCCACTCCTTAGCTGATAAATTTCTACTATATAAACAGTGCGCATTCATTCAAAAATACTGAAACCAATTAATTCATCACCATGAAGGCTTTCATTGTTTTGGTGGCTCTGGCCGCTTGTGCCGCTCCAGCTTTTGCTGCACGCACTATGGATCGTTGCTCGTTGGCCCGCGAGATGTCCAACCTTGGTGTGCCCCGTGATCAGCTGGACAAATGGACTTGCATTGCTCAGCATGAGAGTGACTACCGCACCTGGGTGGTGGGACCAGCCAATTGGGACGGCTCCAACGATTATGGCATTTTCCAGATCAACGATCTGTACTGGTGTTCCCCACCAAATGGTCGTTTCTCCTACAACGAATGTGGTTTGAGCTGCAATGCCCTGTTGACCGATGACATTACCAATTCGGTGCGTTGTGCTCAGAAGGTGCAGAGCCAGCAGGGTTGGGAAGCCTGGGCAGTGTGGAAATACTGCAACGGCTGGTTGCCTTCAATTGACGAGTGCTTCTAAATGATGAAATAAATGAAACTGTTGTGTACATTAATAAACTGGTTGAAAGTTGTCATTGCTTCCATTAGCTAGAGGCGTGAGTGCAGACCAGTTTTTCTCTGGCTGTCAACGCCTTATGAAGGCAATTTGAATTTTCCTTTTTACAAATTGATTTATGCAAAGTGAATGATCGGTCTACTCCACAACTTGCTTTTACTTTGATCACTATTTTGAGACACTTGCATACCAAGCAGGACCTGCAGAAGTACTTACAAATTATCGAAGTTTTAAGTCTGAAATTTGTTAGTTCCTTTATCTAATTGAAAGTAATGGAACAAATCGAATTAAAACTGCTTGTCTTCACAGAAGAAGTGAGACAAGTAAGCCCGGTCACTAGATCAGATTCCGATAGTTAAGCGATTTCAACTTGTCTATTTAAAGACGCGGTTTCCTTCAAATGATCTACGAAATTTATCTAAAAATCGAAGTTCTCTAAAAATCGAGATGCGGGTTTCAAACGGACATCAGTTATTACGATAGTTTCTCTTAAATTCGAAATCCGTTTTCTTTAGAGATGCGGGTCTCAAACGGAAAAGATTCAGTATCCGTTTTTGACCCGTTTTCGCCGACGAATCGAAGCCGATCGCATTTTGATTTCGGCAACGACGGCTTGTGGCGACTTGCCGCCGAAGCTACGAGTCATAGCGAGTATGGTACTTGGGAAAAAAAAAAAAAAAAAAAAAAAAAAAGTTTTTTTTTATTTTTCTTTTGTGCATGAGCTTGAGTTAGCTCAACGAGATTCGAATGCTAAGTTTACTTGTATCGCATTTGTATCAAGGTTGAGCGAGTTTACTCGAAACAGCCCGTTGCAGTTCTCTGGTATGCACCAATCTACTTGCAAAAACTTGTGGCTCTATCTCTTATTGTCTCTGGATCGACGCGTTCATACGGATAGACGTACAGACAAACGAACATGACAATATCGATTCGACTGTTAATGCTGATCAGGAATATATATACTTTTTAGGGTTGGAAATGTTTCCTTGTCCCTGTTACTTACTTTTGCTCAACTTTATGATACCCCTTTTACACATTTTCAATGGGTACTAGAGCTGGCAAGCTAATGATGGCACTATCGATATATCGAATCTTTGTCACTATCGTCACTATCGAATTTTGCTTTTTACACTATCGATAGTTTTTTACGAGCATTTTTGTGAGTTTAACATCACTTTCCCTCACAAATAGTTCGCGGCTAGGCAGCTAAATTTGGGTTTTGCTCAACCCGAGGTTTAAGGAGCAGTGATTCTGTTTTTGAAGAACGAAATTTTATTCTTCAGCAAGCCACCAGACCTGTTCTCAAAGGAGACTCCGTCGAAATAAATTTATTTTTAATCGTAAAGCAAAACATTGAGAATTTGCAAAAAACCGAAAGAACAGACATCAATGTTAAGCTCTGCCAATATTTTTCAACTGAGGATATAGAACCGCTTTATTATTGGAAGGTAGTTTTATGAATGATTTATGAATTCGGATTGAATCCAATGATAAGGGACATTTCTATTTTTCCAGCACAATGATGGTAGACTGAAAGATGTCACTAAAAAAACCTGTGTATCTCTGCAACATCCACAGAATCGGAGAGAAATTTCATTAAGACTGGATTAATTATAAGTAGTCGTCAGTCTACGCTTTAAGCAAAGCATGTAGACAACTCTTGGTCTCCTCATAAATGATTGGATCCCTGACTAATTTTAGTTGTTCAGTTTGGTTTTTAAGTTAATTTATAGTCAGACATTGGAGTAATTTGGATAAATATTGGTTTGAAACATATATGTATAAGATTTTGGAATGGATTTCAGACCTATTTAACGTTTACAATTTTGAATTTTTGCCTAATTTTTTTGTTACTAGATGAAATATTTTAAAGTGAAGCTAAATAGGTTTATTAAAAGAATCACAAAATTCTGACGATACCATCGATATTATCAAAATTTTTCTCTAAAACTATCGGGAAAATACCGAATGGTGCCATAGTTTTTGTACAGCCAGCTGACTATTATCGGTTACAGGTTGTAAATGGCTACCGAAGGCCTGAAAATTTATTTTCGCGAAATGACATAAATGATGGAATGTGCTCTGAAATTCTCTTGCTTTTATTGTCGACCACCTTTCACGTATTTTACAGTTTCTGTCAGTGCCAGTAGAAGTTCTCAGTTGTATCTGCAGAGTAAGCTAGCCTCAATGGAATGCCTAACCAATTCCACTACGTGTCTGATTGAGTTTGACTGATACGATGATGCTTTTTTGCATTCGGCACATCATAATCGGCATTTGCATACTTATGCATGCTGGTACCTACTCATACGAGTGCCGTTAAGAAACCATTGTTGGCCTGGCCAACGGTATTGAAGTCGTTTTTATGTAGCTGCATATCTACATATCTGGCGGGGCCTAGTGAAAGTGACTAGCATATTAAAATGTTAATTTTTTTTTAAAATTGTTTACGCACCAAAAGAAAACTAAATAACAAATCAAAACAAATCAGCCAGTTGACTTGGAGCTGATTCAATCTCTTCACTTCAAAATGTTTCGCCTCGTCTGGTGATCAGTTGGCAGGAAGCGGTCGAGACTGGGTGTCGTTGACAGCCATCAGGTGGATAAGTGTCTTTCCAAAATTAAACCAAAAAGAAAAATGTTTAATAAACTTAACGGCTTGTTTTTCCGGTGCGTACCATCGGGTGGGGCGTCATATAAATGCAAATATGCAAATACAAGTTCTCCAAAGTCAGGCACGTACATTAATTGACTTCATTCGTTGGTTTTCCATTTTTATTTGATTGCAGTGACAGCTCCACGCTGCAACGTCGACACCACTCGCAGTTCAGTATGGCTCCCAGTGTGTGCGAGACCACGACCAAGTTGTCGGCCCAGGGTCAGCAGGTGGCGGTTAATGCAACGGCAGCTTCCTCCAGTTCGGGCACGAACAAATGTGGCGGCAGTAGCTTAAATGGCTCCCTGGCTTCCTATAAAATGGCCGGATCCGAGCAGAGTTGGCCCCAGGCCCCCGTTTACAGCAAGGTAAGCCAACTACTTGACTGCGGAGTCCTACAGATATTTAATATTTTTGATAATCACCAGGAAAATCAACGTCCTCCCGTATACAATCCTGAAGACTATGTACTCTCTCTCAGAAAGTTCACCAAAGGCAGCAGTTCCCCCAAAACACAGTCTATCTATGATGTCCAGACGAATATTTTGGTAAAAGAGGAGTCCTATAAATCCTCCACTTTGCCCGCCAAACACTCGGACTACAAGTAGGTTGCAATAGGAATCTCTTTAGTCCTATGATTATAAGAAAATTCCTTACAGATCTCCCATACCCGCACCACCAGAGAGCGACAGTGAGATGTCCTTGCGTCAGTTTGGTTCAATAACTGATCTTCTAACCAAACTACGTGCTGATCTGAGAGTTTCCTTTCCTAGGTGAGTCCAAACTATGCCAACTTTGTACAGTTATTTAAAGAATGTCTGCTCTGCTAACAGCTTTGTCCAGGAGTTTGTGGCCACACCTTCTGATGGCATCAGTCATTTGCTGGAGGTTCTCAGGGCCATACAGATGGCTCAGGCTAGCAATTCACCAGCTCCCTTGGCGGGAGCAACTAATTCTTTGGCCATGACGCGGAATCCACAGAGCTATCAGCGTCGTGCACTGCTGGATGAGCTCTCCTGCCTGTGAGTAATATTCTAAATTCTACAATCAGAAAAAAACTTCAAATTTCAAGTTAGTTTTGTTTTTGGAAATACTTAAACTAATGGAAATGCGAAAAAGCGTTCTGAAATCAAGAACTTTTCATAAAAGCTTTTCTTAATTGACAAAATAGACTTACACTTCAAGCGAAATTTTTTTAATCAAATCTGTTCTTAAAATTCCCAACTGGTTCTAAAACTTTTCTTATGGAGTGATGGGTAGATGGCACTTCTGGCAGTTGCTTTATGGCTGGCGGTGACTGAAATGCCCATCATCAATTCTGGTGTTGCAGGAGATCCAGAGTTCCGAGGTAACGCGTTAATGACGCGATTTTTTGGATCTGGACTTCAGATTCTGGCAACAGGTGTTCCTACCCACTTTCCGGGAAATGCCAACAGTCTCCCTTCAGCTATTGACTTTCGGAATGATCACATCCCTTTACTAGTGTATTTTGACTTATGACTTATGCTCAAAATTCGTACTGGATTTGACCTGGAAATCGGCTTGATGCAAGTTTGCACGAGATTAAACTGACCTCGATATTCGAACTGCACTCAATCCCAAAAAAGGCTGCTTCATAAATGACTGAGATTGACGTTATCTTTTTATCATGCCCTGTACCCATTGAAAATGGTTAAAATGGGATCATGAGGCCATTGTCAGCTAGAGCGTGCGTGCGCATTTGCTTTTGTGTGTGCATGTCTTCGTTTGTCTAGAAAATTAATGAAAACACACGTATTAAAGGTACAAGGTATTTTGGAGTCGGGGCACTCGACTTCAGTGCACTTACCTGTTGAAACATTATGTTACCCCAAAATGAGCTTCTCACTAGACCTATTTGATTTTCAAACCAACCAGTTCTTGCCGGGTCGAGGTAATCAGTTGTTTGCGTACCCCCGGTTCTATCATTAATAGGCTTTAGCTTTCTCCTCATGCCAGCATTGCTATAACTGTTTGGGAATTGCAAGGCATCATAGTAGGAAAAATCGACACATAAAATGAAATACTAAGTTGAAAGAAGACTTTGCGTATGTCTGAGTACCCATTTGGCCTCATAGTACAGGTGAGATAGATTTTCTCTCTCTCAGTTTCTTTCGCTCTTTCGCTTTGAAATGGGACATCCGTACTAACTTCAATCTCGAGTCAAGATTATTTGACTTTCAAGTACGGATTGGAGATTGACAATTGTTTCAAGCCTTTTATGCTTGTATCAAGCTCGATCTAGTACGACTTAAACATTCCCACCATTTTCGAAACTATAGAGACATATTTAAATCGTTACAGAGAAAGATTAATAATAACAATAAGAACAAATTAGGAGTAGCTTAAGAACTTTACGGGCTTAAGCCAAGAATCAAGAATGTATTGGGGTAGAACTTAGAATCTTTTGTACTTATTTTGAGAGTTAATTCGGGTTGGACTATGACAACCTAAAAGTATCATCAAAAAGATTTGAAAATTATTTGAAACGTACTTAATACATTCCAAAACGGTCTTGAATCTTATTTCGGGTTAGAAAAAATGGTACTTGAAATAAGAATTTAGTACTTGAAACTAGGTTTCTCATACTTACCATACTACTGGTTGTACTTAATTCATGTTTGTACTTAATTCATGTACTACGTTCTTGATTGGTTTTTTTTTCTGAGTGTTTGAAAAAACCTTTAGCTAACAACTTTCCATTTCCAGTCAATGCCTGAGCATCTGTTGTTCCCGCTCTCTGGATGCCATAGCCCGTTTGGGGAACACTCCTGTTGGTCTCATGCCTTTGGCTTCCTCGGCTACGGGTCAAGGAATACGCGCCCGCATATTGGCTCTACAGTTACTGGCCTCTGCCTGCGATCGTCAACCGTTTGGGAATGGCAATGGTGGTCACAAGATTGCCTCGGCTGGGCATACCGCTGTGTCCGAGGCCATGTCTACTCTTCGCCTAAGATGCAGTGAGCCTGTACGCTTCCGGCTGCTTATGGGCATACTCAACAGTGGCGGAGGGTCGGGAGAACTACAATGTGCCGGGGTCAAGTGAGTAGCGTAACTTTTTCTATGAAATTGTAAGTTATCTCATCTTTTTAAATCTTTGACAGATTTCTCAACACCTTCATAGAGAGTGCTCTAAGTCTGCAGCAGCGACTCTACATACAGGCAGAGCTCTTCCAGGCAGGTCTGGAGCCAAGTACTCTAGCTCGCACCATCTCATCCTCGTCGCCCTGGCTGGACTCACTCCGAAATGAAATCAAACGTTTCAATGAGCTGCACATTGATGTGGACAAAATGATATCCCAGGCCAGAGATGCGGAAAGGGTGCGCAGTCAGATGGTCATACTGGAGCGTCGAGTGCAGATTTTGCATGAGGAGAAGGCCGTGTTGACGTCCATGGAGCGCCGTCTGCAGGAACGATGTGCGGAACTGCAGCGCGAGATCTTTCGTCTGCAGGGAGCGCAGCATGAATCCAATTTTAAGCCCGTGGAGTCGTCCCATCAGCCGGTAGCCTTACCGCGTCAGGTGCCGCCTACATCCAAGGCACACACGGGTAGCAAGCAAAGCTGCTCTGAACACGAGGATGAGGGCATTAGTAGCTCTGAAACAGGCGCTTCTCTCAGCCCCGTGCCCATTCTGGTGTTGCCCTCCAAGACTAAGCAAAGTAACCAGGAGGATCAGGATGATGATGATGCCGCCACCATTGAGGATGTCATGGAGGAACTGGACCACATAGTAAGCGAAGCAGAGAAGCAAATCATTGGGCAGGCAAGCATTGCTCGTCCTGTGGAGCAGGACATCGTACCAGTTAATATAGTACCACAGCCGCCTAGAAAATCTCGTTCCCTAGCGCATCTGGTGCCACGCACTGACTGTTCAGAGCCAGATGGTACGGATTATGGCATGCTGGTGCTACATCAGCCAGGAGATGCGGCCGCTGCTGAGCGTTTGGCTGCCATGCAAACCTTTTTCGATGAGGCAGACTATGATGCACCCGAAACGGACCAACAGCCGCCTTACCTGCTGGACTCACCTCCCTCGCCGGACATGCCAGAGGCTAATGCCACGGCTACGGCCTACAATGCCAGCACTAATCGAGAACTTCTTGATGTAATCATGAATGCGCGGCATGATGAACATGATCCCACCATGCAAGCTCTAAGGAAGAGCGTACAAGAGGTAGTGCCCCTTCCCTTGAAAAAGTGCAAGCCACCCGCACCCACCCCACCTGCCCAGCAGTTCAATGGAGTGTTTTTTATGACCGGCATGAATACCCCTCAAAAATATCCCAAACCAGATATAACAGCAGCTCTGCAGGCCAAAAGAGTCACCAAGAATGTAGAGCGTTTGGAAGCCGCCTTTGCCTCTACCCATGAAGCACTCAATGAGGCGGCCATTGTGAGAGAGAAATCGCGCAGTAATCAGCAAATCTACTTTAGTAGTAATCCAGCCATGAGAATGCAGCACGAGATAACGACAACCTATTTGGGCGGTAGTGCCGGACAGGCACAAGTCACCTCACGAACTCGCTCCTACACACAGGGCTCAAAAGTGACGGATCTGCCCTCCGGCTTGTACTAAGGAATAAGCCTAAATACTCCACACGATACTCCTGTGCAATAGATATATAAGATTCTACATCTAAGAAGTTCCCCTGGGTTAGTTTCGGTGACAGCTTCAATCGGGTACCCTAGGCTATAAGTTTTATGTTAAAATAAACTATTGTTTCTTCTCCTTTTGGTATAAATAAATAAATAAAGTAATAAACGAGAATATATAGAAGAGTTGGACAATTTTGGAGCTTGGTCTATTTGGGGTTGAAGAATCGGACGGAGAACTAAAAGTAGTCTTTGATTAATATACAAGACTTTTGATTGAGATTACGTGTATTTGTGAATAACCCAAAACGAATGGAAAGTTATAATCTTATTTAAATTCTGTAGAGGAGTTCTCGAAAGCTAGGAAAAGGATCCACTGTGGAGTACCTCATACTAAGTCAGACTAAGCACTTGTTGAGTTAAAGCATATAATTATCGTGACCTAGGATACAATATCTACAAGTGTCTTTCCGCATGCGCGGCAAAATATTGAACTCACACAAAAACCTCACAGTTGCTGTTTACATTTTAGAAAGTTATCAATAGAGGCTACTATTTAATCGCTCTTTTGTTAGTTTAATCTTTGTTATACAGAGATTATACCATTTGTAGATTACACTTGAGTATTTATCAATTGTTTACCATGTTCTTAGCTCTAATCCACATTCAATTGCCTAAAAGACCCCTCCAAACCAAAAAGATTATCAAAATCCAAAGGCCTGCCTGGACGCAATAGTTCATTGGTGCCGTAGTCGTTCTCCTCCACCCAGTAGCTCTTATGATCTAAGATACGTTGCTCCCAATCCTTGATGAGCTCGGGTATGGAACCATTTTCACCACCATACTCGGTAGGCAGATATTTTTGTGGAATTTGCTTATACAAATTCTCCCATTTGTCACCATGGACATAGAGCTAAGTACACAGAAAAAAAGAATTTAAACAAGAAGAAATTCACACGATCAAAGTTGTACCTACTCTGCCTTGCTGCTTCTTGGACATCATGGGTTTAAATATATTGAAGACCATCTCAAAATTGCCCGGTGTATTGATGAAGTGTATCCCCTGGGGTCGAACTGGCAGGGCCTCCTCCTGATACACGGTCATCTTTTTGGCCATGGCCGGTGTCATTTGTAGAAAGTGTCCCATTTTGACATTAGACAAATCGATTATTGAGACTATGCCATTAACAATGGTCACATCATCTTCGTCTAACATAATTTGCTGCATCAACATGCAAGCCCGATTGATGTCCTGAAACTTGTACACATCTGGATCGTAAATTCCCGATCGTATTAGAACCAAACGTGGACCATTATCGTTAAGAGCACGTGGGAGAGTTACGACCACGCTATCAGGGAAAGCATTGGAGTTCAGAACAACAGAATCTATTTTATTGCACAAACTCACCCCAAGCGAAACAGAGCCAAACACTTGTCCACATCCACATTGTGTCCCAGAAAGTATTCGGGATACCTTGTACGCAATGTGTAGAAGCGATCTATCTTTGACTTGGTCTTCTCCAAACTGTACTTGCAGCCACGCAAAAAGTTTACCAAAAACTGGTCATCCGTTCGAGCTTTCAGATGAGGTTGTTGCTTGATCCACTCCCTAAGCGCTGCAATATCATCATCGATCCTTTCAGGCACCTCATTCAATTTGTCAATGGCTGTCTTCTGCAGCTCTGGACTTAGCGGTCGTATGGCAGGCATGATGGAAAGCGAATAAACTTGGTTGTTCAAATTTAGAAACACTTTTAGCTTTCGTTGTATATCGATTAGATAAGAAACTAAAAAATCATAATGGCTAATCAGACAACGCAGTTATTTTTGTTTAGTTTATGGAGTCCCACAGTTCAAAGTTACATACAGTGAATCAATAAAGTATTGGCACAGCTTCATTTTCAAAGGGATTCATGTCTGGTGATTGCAGAGGCGCTTTTAATTGCTTGCAATGATAGATTAGCTATTCCTTAACCAAATACGACGAATGTTTTGAGTCTTTATCTTGTTGAAACATTTTCATAGCATCAGGAGCGGGCTTTAGATGATCAATACCCAAAAAAAATCGGCTGTAAGATTATCCACTCATATGCAGGATTCCTGTGAAGATAATATTCAACCACAAATCGGGCGGAATATGCTGTGTAGAGCTGGATATCATGGCCGATTACCTCGGCGTAAACCATTCATTTCAAACGTTAATAAGAAAAAGAGGTAAAAGTTAGCCAAACTTCAAATAATTCAGCCGGAATCATTTTGGAAAATCGTTAACTTTATTGACGAATCAATGGGCGCATTCAGCAGGTAAATCTGATTTTTGATAACTGATTTACGATTTGCGATTGCTTATGATTCTCTGCTGAATAACACTGATTGATAAGTTTAAAAATATATACAACAATGAAAAATTTAGGAAACATTTTTGAGGGCTTTTACCGCTGTAAGTTTGTCAGTTCATTTCCAGTTATGGGGTAAACACTTGGCCGTACGATCGGTTAATGGTCTCACCAATCATACCTTTTGAATGATTGCATCTCAGCAATCATGATTGTCAAATTTATCAATCGCAATCACTCTATTCAGCAGGTAAAATTGGTAATCATAAATCAGTAATCGGAAATCGGATTTATCTGCTGTATACGCCCAATGTTTAACCGATTTGGTTCAGTCGGATCACAAAAAAATTGGCGAAAGCCTAACAAAGAACTGCAATAAAGTAGTGTTCTTATAACAGTGAAGCACAGCATAGGAAATGTTATGGTATGGGGGTGCTTTACGGTCTCTGGAGCAAAAAAATTTTTTGTTTTTTATCGCCGTGAAAATGTACAAGACACTTTATATGAACCTTTTAATGGAAAACTTGTCTTCCATTGTCTCAGTGTTGGGGTTAAATGGACAGCAATGATTGTTTCAATGAGATAATGACTCAAACCATTCGTCGTATATGGTTCAGGAATGGCTAATCTATCAAAGTAAGCAATTAAAAACGCCTCCGGAATCACCAGACATGAATCCCTTACAACATATCTGGCACCTGCTAGAACAAAATGTTCGGAAACGTCATATAACATCCAAGGATTCTCTGAAACAAGCTCTAATGACAAAATGGGCAAATATAACCTAAGACGAGACTGCCACCTTGGTAGCAAGTATGCGTAGACGCTTGGAAGGCGTAATAAATGCCTAAGGAGGCTTTACCAAACATTAAAAGATCCAAAATCTGGCATAACACATTGAATATGATATTTGTGCCAATACTTTTTTGATGTAAAAATGTGCTTTTTTGGTTGTGCGCTTCTAATTTTCGCACAAGAGAAAGGGACCTACGGTTTAACGCCGAATCCGAACGGCAGTTTGAGAAGCTTATGCATGGCTAATTACTACAAAGCTGGCGCCAACAGCAAAGAGGGGCGACCGGGTATAAAGTTTATTCAAAGAAAGAACTTTTTCATTAGATGTTCCGAGGCGGGATCGAACCCACGACCTCTTGCACAGCCACAAATTTCTTTGTGTTGCTCTTGCTAAAAAAGATAAGACTCTCTTACTAAGCAAAGATAAGACTATTTGTAGAATATTCATGGTGTAATAATAGATTGTTTGCTTTCTTTTTAGCTCTAATCCACATTCAATTGTCTAAAAGAGCCCTCCAAGCCAAAAAGATTATCAAAATCCAAAGGCTTGCCCGGTCGCAATCGTTCATCGGTGCCGTAGTTGTTCTCCTCCACCCAGTAGCTCTTATGGGCTAAGATACGTTGTTCCCAATCCTTGATGAGCTCGGGTATGGAACCATTTTCACCACCATACTCGGTAGGCAGATATTTTTGTGGAATTTGCTTATACAAATTTTCCCATTTGTCGCCATGGACATAAAGCTAAATACACAGAAAATAAGAATTTAAAAAGGAAAAAATCCACACGATCAATGTGGTACATACTCTGCCCTGCTGCTTCTTGGACATCATGGGTTTGAATATATTGAAGACCGTCTCAAAATTGCCTGGTGTATTAATGAAGTGTATGCCCTGGGGACGAACTGGCAGGGCCTCCTCCTGATACACGGTCATCTTTTTGGCAAACGCCGGTGTCATTTGTAGAAAGTGACCCATTTTGACATCGGACAAATCGATTATTGAGATAACTCCATTTACAGTGGTCACATCATCTTCGTCCAACATAATTTGCTGCATCAACATGCAAGCCCGATTGATGTCCTGAAACTTGTACACATCAGGATCGTAAATTCCCGATCGTACAAGCACCAAACGTGGACCATTATCGTTTAGAGCACGTGGAAGAGCTACGATCACGCTATCAGCGAAAGAAAAGGAGTTGAAAAGAACTGAATTTATTTTATAGAACAAAACTCACCCCAAGCGAAACAAAGTCAAACACTTGTCTACATCTACATCTTTTCCCAGATAGTATTCGGGATACCTAGTACGCAATGTGTAGAAGCGATCTATCTTTGACTTGGTCTTCTCCAAACTGTACTTGCAGCCACGCAAAAAGTTTACCAAAAACTGGTCATCCGTTCGAGCTTTCAGATGAGGTTGTTGCTTGATCCACTCCCTAAGCGCTGCAATATCATCATCGATCCTTTCAGGCACCTCATTCAATTTGTCAATTGCCGTCTTCTGCAGCTCTGGACTCAGCGGTCGTATGGCAGGCATGATGGTGAGCGAATGAATTTGGTGGTTAAATTGGAAAACCACTTAATTCGTTTATGTTAGGTCGATTAGATAGGCAGTATAGTGATATAGTCTAATCTAACAACATTTTACTCAAGTTCAGTTTAAAGATTATAATTATTATATTTAGGAGTTTAATCGATCATCGATCGTAAGAGTCTGTTACCAAGTTTACCTCCATATCGAAATAATCTAAGCCATCTGTATAGCTCTCTGAGATGACCATTTCCAGGTAATTGAAACGTGAGGTCAGAGAAGCCTCAATACTAAATTCAGTGTAGAGTTGAAACACCACCTGTGTTGCATTTCCTTTTGGAGCTTTGGATGTTCAGTTCTTAAATGACTATTTGATGTAGGAGGTGATGCTAGTCATTTTGGTAGCATGACTTATCATGATATTCAGCAAAAATTTAGCACAAATTCTTCTATGACGTCCATGCAAGGCGACCTCAAAAATTATTATCAATAAGGCATGACACGTTGCTCTGCCATTACACAAAGTTTAGTTGGGACGATATGGAATATAAATCCATTGAATCAAAATGCTTAAAGCGAGATGTTTCTCTGTGATATTCGCATATAGCACATCTTCTCTCCAAGCTAAGAGAGTTATTCCATTGTCAAATTCACCATAATCAGCTGTTTTGAAAAGTAAACAATTGAAAAGTTTTTCCAAAATATTTCACCACACTCACACACAAAAGCGGAAAACCAAAAATAACATTTCCCCCAAGAGAATGTTTTTCAGTTAATGCTGAAAACTCGCACGGATCGGTGTCTATTTGCACTAGCGCCAAAAACAAAAAGCGGAACTCGAATAATAAAATAAAATCATAATCTTTATGGACACAGCATGAAATCGAATGGAGCAAATTGAAAGCAGATTGCAATAGTGTGTACCTCTTTGAATGTAAATCCAATTGAATCAAAAGTTTAAGCAGTCCATTAATTAATGAAAGCCAAGTGCATAATTCTTCAAGTATTCGTCGAATGTTATGTAGTTGCAAAACGGAACGAAACGAATGCTGTAGAGGCGTGACTGCCTACAATTTGATGATGTGATGGATGGATGTGGTCCCACAGACCAAAATAGTTTTATTTCATGGAGTAGAACGAGAAGATAAATAAATGTTTAGACAAACATCTCGTGTGTGTGTAATTTGTGGTCCTTTAAACAAAAATTTATTTTTCTTGTGTGTTATTTTTCAAAATTTATGTTTAGCGAATCGTGAAATTAGCCACAAGCGAAGAGGAACTTGAAGCAGAGCAGGGCAGGGGCATGTCGGGGAGACGGGCCCAATCTCTGCCAGCTCACATGCTGGAGCCAGCCAAACCAGAACGTGGACGTTGTGTGGCAGCCATCTGTTTCTCTTGGAAGGTACTCACCTGTATAGTCTCGCATGTGTTGCTGGTGCTTCTAGTTGTGTCGTATTGCGTGGGTGGAGCCTATCTCTTTCAGCATCTGGAGCGTCCCCATGAGATTGAGGTGAAGCATAACATACTTAGATGTTCGTTAGCTCCATTTTATACTCCATTAATCCTTTTATCTATTCATGTATTCTAACGCATGTGAATATGAATATTCGAGTCAACTCATCTGTTAATCTTACCCGTATGTGTACACTCTTATTCCGACTCCTACTAATACATACTAAGTACATTCCATAGGGCCCATTTCTCATCTTCCACATAAACTAACAAATAACAGAACTTTATCTGATATCTATTGTATATAGGAGATATGTTCCTGTTTTTGCCAATCTCACGCTATAACTCACGCTCAGAGTGAGCAGTGCAAAATCACCAAATCCACCTAGTTTTGCAAAAACGGGAACATGAGAAATCGGGCCTTAATCTTATTTAACTCATACCCAGCGGCCAATGAAAATCGAACATTGCACGAGCAAATCTAAATACCAACGCTCACGTTAACAGGGTAAATTTGTAACCTTTTTTTTGAGTGTACTTATAAAATAACACCAGTTCAGGGCCGCTCAAAAGCAGTGATTAGGTAATGAAGCCATTGACTTCGAGAATTAGTTTTTTGTAAAGCCGTCTCATTTCCTCTCGCTTAGAACTCTACTAGTTTACTGAATATCCAATTAGTTCCAGTACACTGATCGAAAAAATCTCGCCATTCGGGATCAACTCTTGCCATTGCGGAGATAATAGGTTGATTTCGGAATGGCTAAAACCAAACCCGACAGAGCTCAACATTTAGATCTCGGTTAAAGCCTTGACAAGCTACTTAGAAACTAAACTTTGAAAGAACTAAAGAAAAATATTAAAAGGGATATAGGGAGGGAGGGAGGGCTGGCGGAGAGTCGGCCGAGCAAAACCACACACATTTACTAAGCAGTGATAGATTTTGAGATACCATTCAAAATTTATTTTTACTTACTTTTCTATGATATGAACTCGAAGACTAAAATCTCGGACGTCGGCGTCTGCCGCACTCGACCATCATCCCTCTCGCGAGAGCATTGATAAATTGAAAGTAAAAACAAGTAAGGGAGCTGCAGTCGAGTGCCCCGACTACAAAATACCCTGTTCCCTTGATTTCGTGTGTTTTCCTTTACATAAACACACACTCACACATACACACACTCCAACATACACACAAACGCATGGCATGCGGCCGCGCGCTATAACTGACAATGCAAGACTCCTCCCTCTCTCTCACAAGCAAAATTGATTCGTATATAACTTCGGTGTTTATTGTCCGATCTTATTGATCTTTTCAGACTAGATAGATATTAGGCCTTACTTGATATATGTAAAGTTTGGAAGGTCTATCTTTGAAATTGTGGTTCTGACAGTTTTTTGCGCTTAAAAGGGGGAGGGGGAGGAATTTTCCAAATCTGAAACAAATTCGATTTGAATCGGGCATACACCTATCTATATGCAAAAATTTGTGGCTCTAGCTCTTATAGTCTCTGAGATCGACGCGTTCATACGGACAGACGGACGGAGCAAATTGTCTTCACGTCACGAAGCAGAAAAATCGCTCTCATTTGTTGCTAAACCTTGTGGACAGTACACAGTTTATTATAGTCGAGCTAACTTTCTTATTGGTTATATTTCAAAATATCCCGGCATTTGTGTTTCGGTGTTCTTACCTTGGGTTTTTGCACGAAAGAAGTTCTTATAGACTGAAAATTCAAGTTTCCGCAGCTGCCGTTTACCGCTCTTTCCGCATATCAAATTAGTGTCCATATATGAATCTTGGCTCTAGGTAGATCATATTTTGAAAGCTTATGGACGGACATTTTACACAGATCTACAAAAAAGTATTGATCCCTTTTGAATCATCCTGAACCTTGCTTTAAAGTCTGTTATTTCACTCCAGTATTCTACTTATATTTTCGGAGTATGAGCGAAGTATAATATTCTCATCTCATTGTTTCTAGGTCAAGCGTGACATACAGCACTTGCGCTTCAATCTCACCGAACGCATTTGGTTGCTCTCAGAAGATGCCCTGGTCCTGCGAGAGAATGATTGGATGGCCAATGTAAGCAAACATTTGGCTAACTTTGAAAAGCAAATCCTGACGGCCATCAAGGCGGATGGTTGGGATGGCAATGAGGATTTGCACAAGTCGCAGTGGACTTTCGCCGGCTCCCTGTTCTACTCCATCATAGTGATAACCACCATTGGTAAGTTCATATGGATTAACAAAACTTTTATTTCAACTAAAAAACTAATCCTAGGAGGGGTCTATTTACAGTAGAGTTGGGAAAGAGAGTTGTTTACTTCTAGATTTTTTTGCTGAGCTTGTCGTTGACTTTGTTGGCTGTGGACAGCTCCGAGCTCTTGGCACTCTTGCCCTCAATCACTGTGGGTGACTTTTCATCAAAGCCAAAATTGCCAAGTCCAAGTTGACCCAAACCCACTCCAGACAGGCCATAACCTTCTGTGTATTGTGGACTTCCGCCATATTGAGGGGATGGATATTGTGCTCCCAAGCCGGGGTATTGTCCACCAAACTGGTTGCCGGGGTATTGTCCACTGAATTGATTGCCATTGAAATCTCCACCTGGATAGGAGGGATATGGATACGGTACTCCACCTGAATATTGTCCTTGGCTGCCGGGATAGCCCACACTTGTTGCTGGATAACCACTCACTCCTCCAAAGTTACCCGGATAGCCACCTAGGCCATTTTGTGCCCCACTGAATCCACCATAGCCTGGTTGGTATGGACTTGGATACAAGGGCTGGCGACCTATGACGCCTGTAGGTCCACCGGGTCCTACTAAAATGCCCGGATTCCCATAACCACCACCAGCTTGTCCAAATTGTCCAGCATTCGACTGACCGCCTCCTCCATAGAAGGGATTAAATTGCCGTGTGCCGACATTGTTTGGTGTCACCGATCCTGTGGTGGGCTCCACATCCGCATAGTCCTCAATCTCATCGTTTTCTGGTTCACCAGGCAACGGACGACGTGTGGTGGGCTCTCGTCTTAAATTATTGTCATGGGAATTCCTTATGGATGCGCGACGATTTTCGATGTCGCGATAGGAACGTGAACGCCAGACCCACTGATCAGCCGCTGTGGCCACTCCAAGCAGACACAAAGCCACGATGAGGCAACCTTTTCGCATGATTTTTAGTATTTTGGGTTGTTTAATAACTTCTTCACACACTGACCCGTTTTTTGTGCTTGAACGGCTGACTACAGAATGGTTGGGCTCCGAGAGCGGCACACGCTACTTATATAACAAAAGCGACAACGCACAAAAACCCACTCAAGCGACGAGGGCAGCCGCAGGTTGGGAGGTAAACAAATGAATCAACGCAAACATGGCAGACGATCGTGCCAGACGGATAAGTCAAAAACCGCAACAAGAATCATGGCGTATGATCGCTTGGCTGATCGCTTCATTTGCAACGCCCAGGAACTGCTGCAATCGTGGGCAACCTGATTATGTTCTCAATGATCACGTATCGATCATTAATCATTAATGATTAGTGGTTAGTCCCCATTTCGTTGGAAATTACAATGAGTGGACAAGTCATAGGTCGCAACCCGGGGCATACATTGTTGGACACAGTTTGTTGCACACACTCCCCAACGGTAATGACCTCTAAAGCTGGTAGGCTGGAAGCGTGTCAAAATGAAATCAAAAGTGGAATTATTTACCATTCATTCAATTGTTTTGTGGGTAAAACATTAGCTCAAGGTCAAACGCCACTGACCGATGACGCTTAGTTTTTATTTTGATTCTAGATTGATGATGCCAAATTTAGTTTATGGCTTGGATTTAGAAAAAGATGCGAATTGGGTTTACTGACCGAACACACCCAAACCATATTTCCGCATTTCCGTAAATGCCAAATTTGCGGCAAACTTGACTTGCCTTTTTTCGTACATAGCAGCACAATTAGATTAGACATTGCCTCATTAGCATAAGCACCAAGAACCAAGTATTTGGCAAAGTTGAAGGTGGAAGAGGATGGCAAGTGAACTCTGTAATTGCTAGGAATTAATGCAATGAGCAAATTAATTTATCCAAAATAGCCTAAGTTGTCGATCGTATGAGGATTACCATCAAACATAGTTATGTAAAATCATGGCTAGACTTTCAAAAATCACTAGTGTACAGCATTTTCGGATAGGATTTGGCAGGTTTTTTGTATGTATCGTAACTACCCTAACTAAAAGGCAATATACTTCGGAAAATCAAAATTAGGTCCAGATTATAATTTTCTTATATTATTAAATTTTCGTCACCTGTCAATGGCAGCTTTCTTTAGATTGATGTGTACATTCATTTAAACTTACTTTGTGTAAGTCTAATTATGGGATGGTTGATTGTGATGATATAAAATATGAGTAAAATTAGTGCATTGGTTCTGTCTAGTGTGTGGGGGGTTGCTAGGGTATTTGTCTGTTTGGAAGTTCTCTAGGGAAAATCTTCTTGAGGCGTCTTCTTACTCTGCTTCCGGCTTTCTTCGTCTACGCAACAGTCTTCTGGCAAGAGTGTTGGGTTGACTTCTCAACCTCTCCACGTATTTGCCTGCCTGTGAATTTATGACGTCTTTAATCTTCGGCACGTTGAGATCGCTCTCCAATGTCTTGTGCACATATACCAGGGCGCTCCCGATAGTTTGCGCAGACACCTGGACTGGAGGACACAAATCTTTGTCAGATGAGATTTTTCAGCTATTCCATACGCTTGGATTCCATATCTCCAAGCTGGTGCTATAATTGCCTTGTAAATATGCACTTTGTTACGGAGTGAGAGTTTATTCCTACTGGAGAGCAGCCATTCCAGTTTCTTCACTCTGCCGTAAAGTGATCTTACAAGCGCGTTGATATGGGTTCCGAATGTAAGGCGCTTGTCCACATATACTCCCAAGTATTTAAGTCCAGGCAAGTGCTGTAATAGCTCTCATTGAGAAAGATGCCAGTGCACTCATCGCGCCGAAGTGTATATGTTAGACTGGCACATTTATCCAGGTTTAGCCCAATGTTCCATCGCTTAGCCCATCTGCTGAAGTGATACAAGTATTGCTGAACGTCATCGGTGGCATTATAGATGCATGGGTTTCTCGCCATAAAAGCAGTATCGTCAGCAAATGTTGCAATGAGTAAGTCTTGGGGGTCTTCAATGGGTATTGTTCCTCCTGCAGGCATGTCATAAGTGTATAGAGAGTATAGGGTTGGTGCGAGGACACTTCCTTGTGGCACACCAGCGCGTATTAACCTCACACTGGAAACAGCTCCTTCCTAGATTACTGAGAAGGTCCGGTCCGTGAGGAAGCTTTTCACAAGAGAGTAAAGCTGAGGCGGAAGGATGTCTTTTACCTTGTAGAGCTATCCGTCATGCCACACTCTATCAAAAGCGTGTTTAATGCAACCATAAGATTAAGAACTTATCAAGCAAGAAGTCCGGTGGTGAGGATGTGGACGATACTCCGTCGAATCATAGACTACATTTTTTTGTCGTGCTTGCTTTGTGAACGTTAAAAAAGGAGTCCGCTTGGACTGGGTTTTGTAAGGGCTTAATTTGACTTAATATATTTGCTTTTTGAAAAGTAGTTTTAGTATGAAAAATGGAAGCATTAAGTTTATATACCCTTAAGTCTCGTATAAATTTTCAGGACGCCTACTAAGAATATTTTTCAGACCTAACTTTTCTATGGCAGCTGTACTATACAGTCTTCCGGTTTCGAGCAAGCTTAGTTAAATCATGAAAAAGAAATAGAAAACTTATAAATACGAAGTCTGATGCCGATTCCATTCAGAACAAACTTGTTTTTCTTACTAAAACTATATGCTATAGACGTCCGACCCGGCCGGTTCGTGAAAAGTTTCGTGAAGATAGCTTTCAAACTAACTGAGGAAATCGCATAGAAACAGACGGACGGACAAGCGGACAGGGCTAAATCAACTCAGCTCGTCATGCTGATTAAGAATATATATATATATACTTTATGTGGTCGGAAATACTTCCCTCTATGGGTTACAAACATCTCGACAATTTTAATATAACTTCTTCAAGGGTATAAAATTTAGTTAGTTTCAAAAGATATCATTTCCAAGCTCACCCGACGTAAGTCATTTTATACGACTTAATAAAGTTTAAGTCTCGATCTTATAGCTGCAATAAGAACAATCGATCAATATTATTACTCACTTTCTCTATTCTGGACAGGCTATGGTCATATCTCACCGAGGACCGACTGGGGCAAGGTGACAACGATTTTCTATGCCATTGTTGGCATTCCACTGATGCTACTTTGTCTGTCCAACATAGGCGATGTCATGGCCACATCATTTCGGTGAGTTGACAGCCAGTAACTTGCGTGACTCCACTCAATCGTCATGGTGTATTTGCAGCTTTTTGTACTGGCGCATTTGCTGCTATGTCTGCACCCGCACTGCCAAACGTCCCAGGAACTCACGCAGCCGTCAACGTTCCATGCGTTCGCAACGCTACTCCTCTCGCTCACAGCCACCGCCCTCGTTTCGACGCTCCATACGGATGACTCAACGTTCAGGAAACGACTCTGGCTTGGGTCCCTCAATGGGGCATGCCTACTCGGATCCAGAACTACGGGGTCGCTATGAGGAACGAGAGTTTGGCTATAGAGGCAACAGTGGGCGCAGCAATCGCCGCCAGCAGCAACATCAACACCATGATCCTCGCCAGCGTCATACCATCTATGGAGATGAGTATGAGACGCAAACCCTCAATCGTGCCAGTCGGTATAGCAGTCGCCAACGACAAAGAGATCGTATGCGGGATCGCCATACGGTCGAGAGGGAACGCTACATGAATGATGGCTCCAACGATGATTTTAGTGATATGCAACCTTCCGCCAAGAGGGCGGCAAGTGTGCGCTCTGTACGCTCACCCCAGCGTCAAGATGCTCGAGCCTCGCGTGAACTTCATCGTCTGCACTCGACTCCGGGCCGTGGAAGAGCCAAATCTGTGGATCCGCGCCATGTCTCCTCCTCTCACTATGAAGATGTGGATGAGGATGTGGTGCGCAAGACTCCCATTATACCCAATCGTTATGTTTTGGACGAGTTCGAAAGTAATCAGCGAGGGAGGAATGTCCCTCGCAGTCAATCCATGCCCAGGTCTGCACATCAGAGGCAACGACAAAGGGAAAGAGAGCGCTCCCCACAGCCTCCTCCTGCCGCCAAGCAACGCCATAATGGACATCGTGCCGGCAGCTTGGGACGCCAGTCCTCGCGCTATGGCAATCATCTGGAACTACCCGACTATGATGGTCCACCACCAACCTCAAATAGAGATCGTCATCGACGTGGACGTTCGCCTCGCCATGTGGAAGACTATGTGGAGGAGAGTTTCGATGATATGTCCCCGTGCGAGGATCACTACGAGGATTATCCTCGTCATAGATCGCGCAGTCGTGAACCCCGCCGAGAACGTCGCCGTGAGCGCGCCGAGCGTCTGCCACCCTCTCCCAGAATAATGTCACCCATGGGTTTTCCTGTGCAGCGCCAAATACGCCGTCGTCCTAGCTACGACTACGATGAAGATGATTCGTATGGTGATGATTCCTATGGTGAACTCCTACCCAAAGATCGCCCAGTGCCCATTTGGCTATGCGTCTTCTTGGTGGTCAGTTATATTCTAGGAGGAGCCGCGCTCTTTGCCTACTGGGAGAATTGGTCCTTTCTGGACTCTGCCTATTTCTGCTTCATCACACTGACTACCATTGGTAAGTGAAACGAGCTGCATGTGAGTGGATTCTTATATCTATTTTTCAGGTTTTGGAGATTTTGTACCGGCGAAAGGTGTGAAAGATGAGTCGGAGCAGTCAATTGCATATTGCTCGCTGTATTTACTCTTTGGCATTGCCTTGCTGGCCATGAGTTTCAATTTGGTGCAGGAAGAGTTCATAGCCAATGTCAAGGAGGTGGCTCGTCGTCTGGGCATACTTAAAGATGATGACGAGGATCAGGATAATCAGGATTAGGTTTATGCAAAAACTTTTTAAGATGTAATAATATTTTGACTTTGAAAATATTTAAACATGCGAGGGCAGGCAATATATTGCTCCTGTCAACTGTAAAATTTATGCAAGCTGCGTCATTTAGTTTGTGTTTTAAAAGTACATGGAAAGATAAAGAAAGGTATTTGGTGAAATAATAAGTGTACGGGTGCCGGGATAATCTTCTATTGACTTGACATTTTTATCTTATTTATTTAATTCCGACCCGCCTTATACAATACCATAGTCTAATTTTTGTTGAACAGTTGAACTCTTTATTAAAAACTTGGTAAATTTTTCACAATCTGAAAAATTCAATAATTTTGGATTATAAGTCAAGTTTGACTTATCAAATCTACGGCAATAGTGAACAATTTTAAGCTTTTCAAGTTTTGTTGGATAGTTTTATTATTTCTTTTGCAAGCTGTGGTTTGTGAACATTTGCGTAGGTACCTATCTCACAGCTGATTTGAAACCTTCGGAGGTTGATGTTTAAAAAATGTATTGCTTTATTTCACAGTCTAATATGTCCCCTTTAACCCTCATCCTGTGTTTTGGGCAATTTTGGCCCAAAAGCATTTCGACCTAGAAGGTGTCAGGTAAATTTTGTAATTTTGAGCTGAGACTTTCTGAATGCAGTTTTTTCAGCACGTGAACACTTGAATTTACAACAAATGGACATGGAAAATGGTACTTATATCTGTGCCTACTAGATAGTCTACAAAATTTGGAAGTATTTTACGAATTAAAAATAGGGGAAGTTAACTTTGGCGCGGCCGAAGTTTTTATACCCTTGCAGCCTCCATTGAAAACAAAAAAGTTTTTCTAACTAAGACTACTTTTGGGACCTTACTTTTCTAAGGGAGCTATACTATAAATATGTCCGATTTATGCCAAAACTAGTGGAATCATGGAAATGCTTTCCGGCTGTTCCGGTTTTCACTTTCACTAAATTTGCTCGAATTCGATTTCGTTACCTGTTACGGTTTTCACTATTCGATAGATTTACTCGATTTCAATTCATAAGTAAATGCGAAGTTTTGCATAAGGGCGTCAAAATAATGGCTTAAAGTTAATTTTGTAACATTGTTTAGCGTATTTAGATACTTGTTGCAATCTTACATTTCCCTGAAAGATTATTTAAAGAAAAAAAATTAAGAACTTTTATGAATAGCTTCAATTTTGCAATGTGCCATCCAAATCGAATTCACATATTTTGTTCAAGCTGTTCTGGTTTTCACTTTTTTATGAAACGCTGGGAACATGTTCATAGAATGTCATTAAAAATAGAAATGGCATTTTAAACACCTAATTCAACTACTATCAACTATTTTGAGTGATTATTTATTGGATTATTTGGCTTCACTAAAGGTAAAAGTGTAGTCAACGGAATCAATTTGGAAATGAAACATTCAAATTGCAAGTCGTTCGAGTACCAGAACAGCTAATCCAAAATCGTTCGATTTCGTTTTCATTTGAAATCGAAGAAATATGTGAAATATGTGAACTGGCCTGATATACTTGACGTGGTAGGAGATGCTTTCTTCTATGCGTTACAAATATACGGACAATTTTATAATACCCTCTACAAGGGTTTAAAAAAGGAGTTCAAAATAGTATTTTTATTTTTATAAATTAATAGTTTATTTTTTTACAAATTCGCGATTTAATTTAATTCTATAAAACGGGGTATAAAAATTAGGTGTCTAGCATAAGTGCTTTTTTGAGAGACATGCAATTAATTTGGCCCTTTTAAACAGGTTTTTTTTTCATCTTTTCATAAGCGAGACAATGGTAAAACTATGCTAAGCTCTTAAATCTTAAAAAAAGTCAATATTATTTAATTTACGCTTTTAAATAGCTGGATTAATTCCTAATTAAAGTGTATCAATAGTTTTGCCAAATTCATTAACTGGAAATTTGATGTTTGCAACGAGTTTTCGGAAAACGAGAAACTGTGCGTCAGTAGAACAAGAAAACATCACAGTTCTTGAATGATGTTGAATGTTTGTCATTGGATCAAGATATCAAAATCTGTATAATATGTATGTATGTTCTTAGAAAAATTAAATAAAAACAATTCGTTTTTATCCAACCTTTTATGCTAATTAAGCAACGAGAATTGTGAATAAACATAAATCATTTTATTTGGTATAATCCTCCTCTGTGCTTTGCAAACTATAGTTTAATCAAAGTAACATTTTAAAAGTACGAATATCAACGACAAATACAAAAAAATATACAAAGATCAAAAGCAATACAGCCAATGAATAATTTCAAAAAACTTTGAAGGCTCGACACGCCCATTAAAACATAACTTTTTCAACTATTTTGTCCCCTATTAAATATACATCATAAACGTACGTAGCAAGTTGCGCTAGTTTGACCTTAAAATTAAACATTAAGTTCTAATTCTAATCTGAAGATTAACAAAATCTTACTGGGAAGATTGTATTGAGGTTATCATGAAGGGGATATACTGCGCTGCAAATAATGAATCAAAAATAAATCACAAATCGCTAAAAGATTTCAGTTTTTGTAGATGACTCACCACTTTTTGTTCGCCAGAGTTTCGAGTTGAGAGCTTTCTGTTCGGCAAAGAAGTGCTGGGATTCATTATGTTGCCACTGCATGATTCTTTTAAGACGCGGGGCCTCAAGTTGACACCATCGGCAGATTCAATGGGTGTTGAATTCATAATGGTTTCGGTGTCGGAAACCTCTTGGACTGAAAGCAAGCGGTCGTTCTCGTTCTCATCCTCGCTGCACTATAATGAAGCATTTAATTTAATGAAAATTTCAAACAACTTTTATACCAACCAACCTCATCTATGGTGGCCGTGGTGTCCAGATCTGACCAGTCCTGCTCTTGACGATAGCGTCTTACTATATCCTGATGTGGTGAGGTGGCCACCAATGAGCGGGGATACATGAAGACACGCTTGGAGGGTGTGGTCCCCATGGGTGTATATGTCTTCAGCTCATTCTGCTGGAATTGAATAACTTCATCGTGGCAATTTTGGAGCTGCTTACGCTGCAGGTTGGCATTTTCAGTAAATTGCTTAACAAGCTGCACTACGTATTCATCAGCCAGGGTCAAGTGTCCACTGGCCTTTTGCCTGTCTTCGGTGATTATACGTTGCAGCTCCTCTACAGTTTGCTGCGCTTCCAGCTGCTCCACCTCTTGCAGTTTTTGCTGCTTTTCTTTATTTACTTCGGCCATCTCTTGGATTTCTTTCAAATGCTGCTGACATTTCTCAACATTTTTACTAGCATTCTTGGCACTCTCTCCACTGAGATTCTTCAACAGCACCTGGAGCACTGAACACTTGGAAATACCCTGATCCAGACAAAGATTACCCGACTCAATCTGATTGGCTAGCTCAGCTCTAGCCGCCTGGGCAGAAACTGTTGACGCCTTTTGGTAGCTCTCGAAAATGGCCTGAGTCTTTACTTGATTCTCCATCTTAACCAAATGATTTCTTTGCAGTTCGGCCACACGATGGGACATGCTCTTAGAATTCTCTGATCTTAACTGCTCTATTTGCTCCATTTGCCTCATTAGCGATTCCCTTTGCTGGGCCAACTCTTTTTCATGGGCCAATTCGTCCTGGAGTTGCTGCAACTGCTCAGCTTCGGGAGCATTAAGTTGGCACAGCTCCTCCAATTGTAGCTGCACTTGTTGGACATGATTGAGCACAGACTCATGATTGTTTTCGATAACGTATGAGAATTTTTCGTGCATTAGGTCTAGATTAGTTTTATGGCTTTCATTTGTCTGTTCCAACAGCTCAAGATTTGCTCGAATATCCCCGGATAGTTGCAGTTCACAATGCTGCAACTGGTCAAGCAGTTGCTGGATGAGCTTTTGAGTATGATCATCACATTTGTGACTGATCTGGGCCATTAACTCCAAGTGGAGGTGGCTTTGCTTAGCCAAGGAGTTCTGGCAGCTGTTCCTTAATATGTCTATATTTTTACTGGCATTGGCTATCAGACGCTGGTTCACTCTATAGCAGTTGGCTAAAAGGGGAAAGGCGAAGATTAGAAAATATGCATAATAAACAGGGACTTCAAAAATCAAGATTCATTTCGCTCACAAATCCATTAGCAAATTCCAAAGACGGAATGTTAACTGATTCAAATTCCCAAAAATTTTGACGTTTTAAAGCTCGTCTGTGAACTGAAACCGAACCGTTTTGATTTGTGGTTTTCGGTTATTCACCAATTTCGAAGGGACGCCAGTTCGGTTTATCAGCTGGAATTAGCGGTTCGGTTCATTTCAGATTTGGTTTGCATCCCTGTTGAAAAATAAGATTTCATTTGACTTACCCAGCTCCTCGGTCAAGTGCTGCTGTGTACTGCCTTGCTGCTCCAGAAAACAACCCAAGCTGCCCTCCATCATCTGCAGTTGCCGCTGCATGCGTTCCTTGAACTGAGCGCACACATTTTGTATATTTTCATCCACATGGCGACGCCTCTCGATGGTTCCCAGCAACTGATGGGTGTCCTCGGTGGCCTGGTCAGCCACCTCAAGAATTTTATGGGCCTGTTGGGTTAGCTCTTCCTCGGTTTTGACATGCGAAGCCACCAGCTGCTTCTTCTCCTTATAGCGACGCTTGGTTTTGGTCAGCACTTTTTTGGTGCGAAATAGTGTGCCTTTGGTTTCGCTGAGATTCTCCTCGGTTTTCTTCAACTCTTGTGTGCGCTGCACCAGACTCAAACTGACTTCATTGAAAATATTCTCCTTATTGTGTAGCTCATCCTTGAGTGCCTTGAGTAGCAGCATTTTCTCATTCAACTCTCGATTCTGCGAGTCCATTTTCAGATTCATTTCCGAATAGGTTTCCTCAGGCAAGTAGATGCCATTCTTATCTCTTGCGGCCATAAGGTCACGCTTCAGTTTGTCTATCTCCTCGGTGTATTCCTTGAGCACCGTTTTCTTGGTCAACTTCTGATTGATCTCGGGCTTATTTTGTATATTCTTGGCCCGATGAGCATATTCCAAGGTGCTGAGCGTCTCCTCAATGTCCTTGTGCCCGGGCGAAATGGTGGCTATGATGGATGTTTTGGTGCGACCACCCAGGGATTCTTGGAGCAGACGAGTTAGTTTGGATTCACGGTAGGGAACATGCGGAGCATGATCCACCAAGGCGGTAATAACGCGACCCAAGGTGAGCAGAGATTGATTGATGTTCACCGTCTCGCGCACTCGGATGCCCTTTTCATTGCCCGCCTTGGAGACATTCTCGCTGCCGGCCAAGTCCACCAGATTTAGTTTGCCTATCTTGAGCATGTCCTCGCCCTCGATGCCATTCTCACGTATGTGCACCACAATGGAGAAGACGGTATGGGAGCGCGAAGACTGCGCATTCATCAGCGTGGTGGCAGTCTTGCGCCGCTCTTTGCCCTTCTCCAGCAGCTTGTAGACATCGTCCTTGCTATGGACGGGGATCTCCTCAAGTCCCTGTATAATCACTGATCCCTTCTTGGTGCTGTCATCGAAGATGCGTATCTTGGTAGAGTCATCGGTGGAGAGTAAGTCGCACAATTCCTCATTGTACAGCTCCAGATAGGAGATGCGCATGGTGTACTCCACCTCCATGAGACGCAGCTCATCGAACAGATGACTTAAGGCGCGTGGTATGATGCCTATGTCCGAGTCCTAAAGGGAAATGTTTGATGAAATGCTTGATTAACTCAAATCCCGTTTTTAAACTTACATCTTCCCAGGAGGACTTCAACTCGGCGGTCTCATTGCCCACCATGGTATGGGTTTTGCCCGTGCCCGTTTGCCCATAGGCAAACACAGTGCAGTTGTACCCACTAAGCACCTCCTCAATTAAGGGAGACACTACCGTGGCATACACCTCGCACTGCTTTGACTCGGGACCAAAACTACGATCGAACGTAAACTTCTTGGTCAGCTTGGAGTCAAAGGAATGGCGTGTGATGATCTCCTTGGGCGAGGCCACATCCACCACCTCAGTGGAACGTATTCCCCGCTCGCGGGAATTCAGGGGCCTGGGGAAACCCAAAAGTCCCGTTACTCTGTTTATCCACACCTAAAGCATTTGCCCCGCACTCACCTGACTCTCACATAAACCTGTATATTTTGGTTGCATTTGCGAGGCGGCTGCTGCTGACGCGAGCCACTTAGACCAGAGGAAGTGTCCATTTTGTTAAAAATTCGCGCGTATATGAGAAGTTACAAGGTTTAGGATGCTGCAGCCAACAACAACAAAGCGTTTGATTGAAATGAAGTTGCAGTCGATTCACATTAGCAATTGCACTGGAGAATAAAGCGCGAACAATACCAACTGATCCAAAAAATTAATTGAAAATTTTCCCCGCGGCGTCGCTTGACCAGTTCCGTTGTTTCAAATTAAGGCGCATGGAAGAGTGGGACTGTCCACTCTTTGATTTTAATCAAAGTACAGAGTTGCCAGACTGTTTCACTGTGACCAATAACACTATGCAACAAATTTTTATTCCCTGCTTCTAAATAGTTGAGCCTTATGTAAAATTTCACGCTGAATTCAAATCTGCTCTCAGATATGTGGAATGTAGAACGGTTTTTGAGATATCGTCAAATTTCCATTTTTAGTGTTTTAAAAAAAGGTAGGTCTACTAAAATGCCATTTTCTTTTGTTTTGTAAAATGTAATATGGCTTGACACAGCCCCAAAGGGCCAAATCTCTCAATCTCTTGGCTTGTGCGCTTCTAATTTTCGCACAAGAGAAAGGGACCTACAGTTTAAAGCCGAATCCGAACGGCAGTTTGAGAAGCTTTTGCATGGCTAATTACTACAAAGCTGGCGCCAACAGCAGAGAGGGGTGGCCGGGTGTAAGGTTTATTCAAAGAAAAAACTTTTCATTCGATGTTCCGAGGCGGGATCGAACCCAAGACCTCTTGCACAGCGGTCGCGCACACTAGCCGCTGAGCCACCCGGCCACTCTTGTTTTAGTCCACCGATATTGTTTAGCCAAAATTAAAGATAATAAAATTATCTTTTCAAAAAACGATGGTTTTTTAAAATCCAATCATAAATGACGAAGTTATGGCACTTCAAAGTTGGATTTTTGTAAAAAAATTTATGATTTTTCAAGTTTTTGCTGCTTTTCATCAAGTTTTTTTCCGTCTTTCCATAAAAATTGCTCCGGCTTAGCAAAGCAAATATCTCTAAATATTTAGAAAATTTAGCCTTCTGAAATGAAATTGGACAGGTTCTATTTGATAAGAGTAATGCTGGGCTTATACTGCGTCACAGAGTGACACATTTCAGTGTCATAGCACTATACGAATTTGACACTGAAATGTGACACTCTGTGACACAGTATAAACCCAGCATAAGTCACAGTCACAGCGATGCCACCCAACGATAGGAATGGCGCTGCCAGACTGCTTAACTGTGACATTATCTCAGTCACGGTGACCACGTATATCGACTAGTGCGACCGTACTCGACTATTGTGGGAGTATTGTGGGAGTCGATAGCCGATAGTCGACAGCAGGGGGTCGATAGTGTGTGTGTGGTGGCCAGGTTACTAATATTAAGTAAAATAGTTAAAAATTAATAAAAATATATTACATTCTCTGCTGTTGGGTCCGCTGCGGTTACTGCCGCTGCCAGCGAGTAAATGTGTGAATGTAAGAACTTTAGCCCACCCAAAAACTGCAAAAACAACAACAACCACTTGATTTTCCATGCCTTTCATTTCAGGCGTGGATCTCGGTCTAACCGACATGGTCGGAACCAGCGCTGATAACGAAGTGTATGATGACATGAATCTATACATAACACCGGAGAGCTTCATAGTAGAGCCAAATGGACAAGAGGAGGAAGTATTGATTATTGGCCGCCTGGACAAGGTCACGCGGGTTCAGGCGAGGGGCGGCCAATTGAGTAATCTGCGACCCACTCGACGCATATGCGGCATCTTGGGCACCATTCACTTGCTGAGCTGTGACTATCTGCTGGTGGCCACCCACCGCCTGTTTGTGGGCGTGCTCAATAATTCGATTGTGTGGCGCTTGGCGGGCTATGACATCATACCCTACATACCCAATGCCATACAAAGGAACGAGAATGAAACGTACTTGCAGATGCTGAGAAAGACCCTGGACACCAAGTACTACTATTTCTCCTATCGCTACGATCTGACACACAGTTTGCAGAGGCAAAGGGAAATCAGCTTGAGTCTGCCCAAGAAGGGGCTGTTTCAGCGGGCAGACTCGAGATTCGTTTGGAATGGTCATGTGTTGGAGCAGTTCAATTGTGACAAAATGGAGCGGTTCCAATTGCCTTTGATTTTGGGATTTGTATCGGTGAATCAGGTCCAGATCAATGGGCAAACCTTCTTCTGGAGCATAGTCACCCGGAGATCAGTCGAAAGAGCGGGCACTCGACTGTTTTGCAGGGGAAGCAATGATCAGGGTCACGTGGCCAACTTTGTGGAGACAGAGCAGATTGTGGAGTTTAATGGTCAGAGGACTAGTTTTGTGCAGACCCGCGGCAGCATGCCATTCCACTGGCATCAGTTGCCCAATTTGAAGTATAAGCCACGGCCACGTCTTATACCAGGCAAGGATCATTTGCAGGCCTGTGCCGCCCATTTCGGTGCTCAGGTACAACTCTATGGCCAACAGGTGGCTGTGAATCTGGTGGATCAGAAGGGTGCCGAGGGAGAACTGGAGGCCACATTCGCTCGTCTGGTCCGCGAGCTGGCCAATCCAGCTGTGCGCTATGAGGCCTTCGACTTCCATCATGAATGCCGAAAGATGCGCTGGGATCGCTTGAACATCTTAATCGATCGTTTGGCCTACGAACAGAATCAATTCGGTTTCTATCACGCCTTTACGGATGGCAACTTGGTGTCCACGCAGACTGGAGTGTTCCGTACCAACTGCATCGATTGTCTGGACAGAACCAATGTGGTGCAAAGCATGTTGGCCCGCAGATCGTTAACAGCTGTGCTACAAAAACTGGGCGTACTTCATGTAAATCAGCTGGTCGAACATGCCTCGCCAGGATTCGAACACCTGTTCAAGGGTGTCTGGGCCGATAATGCTGATTTGGTGTCCGTTCAGTACTCGGGCACGGGAGCTCTCAAAACCGATTTCACGCGTACCGGCAAACGTACCAAGGCTGGTGCTCTGCAGGATGGCAAAAATTCCCTTATACGCTATTATCTGAACAATTTTGCCGATGGCCAGCGTCAGGATGGCATTGATCTATTCCTTGGTCGCTACCTCATCAATGACAGCGAAGGTGGAGCACTACCATCGCCACTGCAATCGCCACGTGGCTGGCGTTACTTTGCCTTCCCTTCGGTCTTGCTCTTCGCTGTGGCCATGTTCGTCTTTACCATTACGTATCCGCCGGAATTCAATACGGAACATATGCTCTTTATGCTCTTCTGGGGCGCCATGATAGCGGTCAGTGCCACGGGCATTTTGCACTACGGCGTCGAGTTTGTTCAATGGCCGCGGCTTTTTCCGCCCATTGCATTTCGCAACGCCTGACATTAGTGTTGTCTAGAGAGAGCAAGAGTCATCGAAGAGTCTACCTCTGCACGCTTCTTCCACTTCCACACACACACACTCCACGCACACACCCAACCTGTAACGAAATTCTTGTAAACAATTCAATTTCTTCCGAAAGCTATTTGTGTTTTTCTTTCTGTTAGTTTTTAGTTAGTCGCTGATTCTATTAATTGTCCAAGGCATTTCTTTTAGCATATGTATAACCGCTGGAGAGGATTAGGTTAAGATTATAAAAAAATATATTAGCTCTAGAGAGGCCGCTTAAAACTATCAATTTTGTAGTACCATTTAAAGACGTTGAATAAAGAATTTTATGCATTGCTAGAAAATCGAACTGAATTGCATGTACGAGTCGGTGATTTTAAGTTTTAAGTGCAGTTGCCTGGCAACTAACATCAGTTATGAGCTGCTTAAACTTGGTTAAAAATACAAAAAATTAATTACCTTGTGTTTATCTGGCATTATTTTTTCTGTTAAAAATAGCCTTCACCGAATCCAAGCAAAGACTTAATTAATTTTAATGTTTAAAAATAGGGAAAGTTAACTTCGGCTCGGCCGAAGTTTTGTATACCCTTGCAGTTTGTTTTTCTAAATAAGACTACTTTTTGGACCTAACTTTTCTATGGGAGCTATACTATATAGATGTCCGATTTCGACCAAACTTAGTGGAATCATGGAAAATCATAACAAACTAACAATTACGAAATTTGGAGGCGATCCCAATTAAAACAAAAAAGTTTTTCTCACTAGAACTTCTTTTTTGATCGATCATTCATACTGCAGCTATATGCTATAGTCATCCGATTTTGACAAAACTTTGTAGAGTTGTGTAAAAGTGTATAAAATAAATACATGCCAACGTAAGGGACGTTTCCATTAAAAACAAAAAAGTTTTTCGCACAAGAACTAGTTTTTCGACCGATCGTTACTATGCACATTGGGCCAGATTTCAGTTTGGGCGGCATAAATTCAAAATTTTTATAGAAACAAATCGTAATTTTTATCAAATATTCTGGATTCTTAGCAGGGCTGCAAAGTCAAGTGATCGGTCAGCTGATTGTTGTGTTAAAAAAAAACGAGAAACGGTTGCTCAACTTTAAGCTTGTGCCAAGTTATCACCTGTGAGTAAAAATTGAATGTAAAATATGGAAATTAAAGGTAAAGGTATGTAGAATGTGAATACTGAGACAAATTGTGTGTTGTTCTTGTTAAATTTTTTTCTGTTTACCGTTTTGTTATGTCCTTATATAGAAAAAACTTAACCAAGGGTCCCGTGAATTGTGGAGTATAAACTAACTTTCTGTCAAAAAGTAAATATGTAGAGTTTGACCTTAAAGTGTATTTCTTATCGTGTTATTAATGCATTTTGCGGCTTTGCGCACATTCTCTTGATATTTGCAGGTAAGTTTGAGTTCAGCCATGCAACGCTGTTTAGTGTATGCAACTTCAAGCTGGATTTTTGAGCAGCTTAAGAAGCATGCAGTGAGCACGGAGAAGTGAAATAAAATTTGTCACAAAAATTAAAAACTTTGAGATTTATTCGAAAAAGGTAGCAAATAACGCTTGAAATGTTCGATCATTCAAGGGAAAAAATTTTTTTTCACGATTCTGCTTCCGGCCTTAAAGGCATTCATAATTACCAATTTCCCGTTTTCCGTTTTGCTTTCTGATAACAGTGACTCCCGTAAAGTTGCTAAACATCAATTCACCTTTATATAGAAGACCCTACTTTGGAGGCAGAGAACTTTTTAAACAGCCCTCGCATTGACACGTTTTAATTTGGTTATTTTTTGTTATGACTAGTTGAACCAAATACAAAAAAACAGAATTACAGTTCTTTTCCCGATTTCTTTCCAAAAGTTTTAAAAACCAGTTAAAACTCAGCCGCCCACACCAGAAAAGGGCCTTAATCTAATGTGGGCGGTAAGGGTGGGCATGGTCGGATTGTTGTACATCTTTGCCTAATTAGTATACACTTGATGTTTATCAAATGTGCCAATTTGCAATTGTCGAACTACATTTTTCGAATTTATGCCGCCCAAACTGAAATCTGACCCAATGTGCACTGTGCGGTGCTGCCCATAATTGATTGTTTTCCTTATAGCTCGACTATCGTTCATCCGATCTCTACCATTCCTTTGGCGGATCGATAAATAATCCTGATTACTAAATATGTCCAGAAGGAACGAACCTTCTATCTATAAAACTGTGGGAGATATGACGTTTTTTCTGAATTGGGACGGGAGGGGCGTGGGAAAAATTGAAAATAAACTTGATCTGCCTGCAATTATAAGACATTTTTGTCCTTTTCATGTCAAACCTGTATCTCTTAGACGGACATGGCTTAATCGACTCGGCTATTAATGTTCATCAAGAATTTATATACTTCATGGGGTCGGAGATGTTTTCTTCTGCCTGTTACATACTTTTGCACAAACTTAACATACTCGATGTACCTCTGGTACAGAGTATAACAAGTAAGGGAGCTGCAGTCGAGTGCCCCGACTACAAAATCCCTGTTCTTGATTTCGTTTGTTTTCCTTTACATACCACATCCACAAAAAATTGATCGTTCCGGTGTTTTGGACAGGAAGGTACTAAAATGTGGCTGGTGCGGGGGGAGGGGGGAGGAATTTCAAATCTGAACAAACTCGCGAATCGGGCAACACCTAAATGCAAAAATTGTGGTAGTTTTTCTGGGGAGAGGAGGGTAAACTGGCTGTGCTGATAAGATATATTATAGGGTATTTTTGGCTGTAAACGGATCCCAAAAGCGTAGTATCCTCGTCGCAAGAGTAAGTGCTCATTTTTGCGAAATTTTTAACTCCAACCCCATTTCGTCACCAATTCTCTATTTTTCTTCAAAAATGACATCTAAAAGTTTTTAGTTTTTTCTTTTTTTAAGAAACTAGTCAATCACATTAGCGATTGGAATCGATTAGCAACTTCGCGCAAAATTTTGTCACATCAAGACTGCTATTCAGAATTAATTTGAATATCCAAACCAACTTTCAACAATCGTTTGTGGCGGCTCTGCCTACACTAGTCACCAGCGACTATCGATTACTAGTCACGAGCGACAATCGATTACCACACTATCATGAAGCTCATCATCACTCATCTCCAGTGGAAGTCGGTGTGTGAGAGTTGCGACAGCGGCTGGCCACGACCAACAAACTACAATTTGTATTAAACTAGTTAAGTGAATCAATAAATATTAAAATTGATTTAAGCACAACCTTAATCCCTATACGTTCTTCGACTTGAAAATATTTTTTACTGCTGATAGCTTCTTGCTGCCTGTACACTTGCCATATATCTAAATAGTCTGTCTTGAAATCTCTCTAAAGAGAAACTTTTATTTCAAAGAAGGTAAAATTTTCTTAATTTTTCGAGATATTTGCTTTGCTATTACAATATCATCAAAGATTCTCGCGCAATCCCTACCTGTTGGGCCTATATATTTAGGCTTTATTTTATGGGATCGGATATGTCTGCTGCCTATGCCGCGCCCGAACGAAATGAGTAATACCCAAAAAATGTACAGAATTAATCAAATATCATGTCATTTCTTTACCAACCGATTAACTATTCATCCCAGCTCTATTTATTTTCAGTACAAAACTATAGCAGGCCGTGCCTTCTAGCTCAACACCTACCCATACCCCAATTGGCATTTCTCAATTCTCTTCGTTTGATTTTCGGCTACTTCTGAATTCAGAACAAAATTTTACAAATTCGAAACACACAAAATTATTTGGTTCTGTTTTCACAAAATCCGAATCAAGCAAAATTCGCAGAAATGGCACAAAATTTCCTTTACATGTTTGAGTTTGTGGTCGATGATCTAGTGATAACGCGCCAGAACTTGTGCGCTCCCGAGGAGTATCCCACTTGTGCGGAAATCTCGTTCCGATCGAGCGTCTTCGTTTCGGTTTGTGATCGGGAGTACGGCACATGTGTGAATCCGTCTCAGCCGAAGTGCGGCAAGTGTTGCCTCTTCACGCTGGAGTCACCGATAACAGACAAGGACCGGCTGCAGGTGCATATATACAAGAAGCGTAATAACAGCTGCAAATTCTTAATTGGTCTCACCGATTTGGCGGTGAAACCGATCTTCGACCGGGTACATGAGTCGTTCAATGCAGAGAATGCCAATTGGGAGAAAATTCTGCATGATCATGTCGCTGATTTGCCCAAGATGAAGTCCCAGAACAAGGGCCTAGATAACTGCGCCTGTTACGAGGCTGCCAAGGCGCGCAAGGAACAATGGTGTCCCACCTCAGAGCTGTCCAAGCGACTGTTGCCGCTATTCAATCTGTGCAAAATGCAGACGGGAAATATCGTATTGATCATGCGCTTGGTGTGCAATGGACCAGCCATTGTTTCGTCCTTTCCCTTCAGCCGAGTGTGCTCGCGCAATCCGACCTGTCCGGCCTGTCCCCCTTGTCCGTCTGCAAATGAGGGAGGTGAATGTAATGGAAACGGAGGAGGAGCGGCCAGCGCCACAGGCGGACCCATGGAAAAGTGTAAGAAGTGCTGTCGCAGCAAATGCCGAAGCCCCTCACCTCCAATATGCGGGCTACCCGATCCATGCCAAAAATCTGAAGCTGAAAGAAATGAGCTGCCCAAGTGTCTGCGCTACTTTGCCTGCAATCTGGACAAGATGTGTCCCTGTGACTATTGCGAAGACGAATTCGACAGGGGTAAGCTAATCCCACTTTTAAGTAGCGCTCGTTTTCATAGCTCATTTGAACACCAGAATGTCCCACCGTGCCTTCCAAGCGTCGTGGTCTCTCCGTGATCGAGCAGCGTCTGCAACCCTGCGGTCCTTGTGCTGCCATTCCTGCCTTACCAGGTCACGTACTGGCGAAAAGAAAGGAAAAGGAGGCAAATGACAAGGAGAAGAAAGAAAAGGAGAACAAAGAAAAGGAGAAGAAAGAAAAGTCTGAGGGTAAAGATAAGAAGAAAAAGCGTCAATCTGGTGGAGGTCTTTTCTGTGACGATAATCAAATGGGAGCTTGGAATATGCATAATCAGGGCGCAGGGGGCTTTAGTCAATGCCAAACTTCCTGCCCAGAATATGAAGCTGGCTGTGATGCAGGTGAGTTTATTAGATAAGACATTCCAAGTGATAGTCTAGAAAGGTTTCCTTGAAAGTGTTTTGGAAATTATGCTTTCAATTCCATTTTGGAATCGACTTGTAATGTTTTGGTTAAGTTTGTGCAATTCTGCTAAAGGTGAATTGCTCCTTATAGTTATCCCTCATCTCGACCTCGTCCACACCTTCGAAACAGACCTGGTCTTAGGACCTACTTTTGTTTATTTCCTGTTCGATCTCGTTATAAACTTTATTTAGATATTAACTTTAAAGCAAGTATAATCGAATCTACCTACTCTTTGAAAAAGGTTCAGTGCAAAAATAACAAGAATCCTAAAGAAAGCGATTATTCAAGTGTTGTTCCTCAGTTAAAGAAATGTAACTAGTCAAAGGAATTATATATTTGGCCAAAGGGGCTAAGCTGAGCTTCGAAGGAATAACGTTTATCCTAGAACACCATGAAAATGGTAACCGAAATTACATTTCAGCTCTGTCTTTCGTTAACGAGCTCTTTGCTCAACCAACGAGCGTTTTTCGCTCTCTTTGGGCATGTGTTTGCTTGAGATACATTGTTGGTCTGAATTACAGTAGGACTTGGAGGAACGAAGTTCGCAAACAAATAATAGAAAATAATGAAAAAAAGATGAGAAGACAGTAAGTCTGCATAACCTTCAAAAGTCCCTTGAACCAAAGAGAGAAATTTGAAACAACAACAACAACCCATGCAAACGTCCTTTCTATTAGTTTTCTATTAGAACAGTTGTTTGAGCAACTACTTCTTGGATGAAAAAGTTGTGGGCAAAGCTGCAAGTATGTATGCATGCTTCTGTAGAAGGCAAGAAACAACAAAAAAGACACTTTGCGCAGACAATCGGCTTACATTGCTCAGTTACTTATGCTCAGCTGCTGAGAGAATGAAATTATCACCTTCCTGCGGTTAACGTAAGACTGCCTAGTGTGTTTCTCTCATCAAAAACCATGAAAGAAACACGAGAGAAAAAAAGTGTTCTGTTGAGAGAGTGAACGAGTCTGCTCAACTTGTACCTGTCATTTCGTTAAGCAGTCAGCATAACAAAATTGGTTGACCATACTTTGAGAGGTCTGGTACTATACATACACTGAGCTTCGAAAATAAATTTAGGAAATCAAATTTTTTGAATTCTTAGGAAAGTTATTTCTTACCCATTTCAAAATGTTGATTCGATGCACTATTTAGTAAAGATATGTTTCGAAAGGGATATTTCAGTTAAGCTGTTATACGATTTCGAAAAGGGTTGAAGTACTTATCAACCAACAAAGTTTGGTAGTCGTGGTAGAGGACATTTCCAATTGACTATCAGCAAGTTAAGAAATTGGACCAAGAGCGGCTTTCTCATGTTCATGTTTTGGCAAATCTAGGTGATGAATTTGCACTGCTCATTTTGAGCATGAGCTATGCAAATGCGTGCAATCCACCTGGAACATGAGAATAAGGCCCTAAGAAGTTCTTTGCTATTATAATAATCTCCCATCATACATATATGTTATTTACCTGAAATATGGTATGAACCAAGGTTTTTTTTTTTTTTTTTTTTTTTTTTTTTTTTTTTTCACAAACCCACACACACACAATAAAAAAATTTAAAACATTAAAAACTAACTTATTACCAAATAAATTACTCAAGACGTTCTATTTTACAGAGGCATGTCATAGGAAAAGGACAATTGTCTCAGGCAGCAGCCATTTGCAACCAGCTTAATTACAATTGTCCCCTGTTACAGCCATTTCCAATCAGTTTAATTCCAGTTGTCCTTTGTGTAGTCTTATGACTTGGCCCAATATAAAACCTATTCCGTATGTACTGTACTTTACAGTTTTTCATGTTTTATTTCCCAAATCCTTATTCAACCACGATGCACAATAAATTTTTTGCCGCTTGATACAAATTTTTTCCTATTCACATTGACTTTGCAGTAACTTTGACCTAATCCTTGTTTTTGAATGATAATTTTGACAATGCACACCAAAAGCTTTGCCATGTGCTGCTGCGCAGTTGCCCAACTCACCCGAATCTTGCTTTTTTACTACCAGCTAAACTCTAGTTGCTTTACAACCAGAGCTCGAAAAAACTACTAAACACTTTCAACGTGTCAGCAAAAAACAGTTTGGTTACGGACACAAGGAAAACAGGGAGCGAAAGACAGTTTCAGTTCTGTATTTGCTCAATTCTGTTGCTCTCAGAGCAAAGACCACATTTTTCGTTCCTGTTTCTTTCCTGCCTTTCACTGACACTTTTGACGAGAGCATACTTCCGAAGAGTTTTTTGCGTATGTATATGTGGTTGTGTGTTGCGCTCGTGTGTGTCTTTGTATAACGATCGTCACGCATACAAACAGCCTACCAAACGCACAAAACAAAAACAAAACAAAAATCACTTTTCGTACACACTTATTGTGATCTGCATTTGCAGTTGTTTAGTGAGCGCTCGCTCAAAACAGTTGCTGTTGGAGGTTGTCGGATGACCGACACGTTTGTTTTGCTCAACCGAAGACATGTAACAGAAAACACATGAGGTGCGAGAAAAAGTGTTCCGCTCAGTGAGAGACCGGAGCACAAGCTGCTGTTTCTGCTTTTCACTGAGGCTGGTCGCAGTTTTTTGCGATCTATATTTACAACTAGGTGTAGTACAATTTTTTTTGTTACATTTGACAGTTTCCTTCAGTGTATGAATCATTTTTTTTTTGCTTTTGCTTTCATTGTTTTTGTAAAAGTTACTGCAATCGACTTTAAGTTGTTCTTGTAATGTTAAAAGAGAGCGGAAAGGGCAGGCCTGGCCAGCCATAGCCCCTGGGTCCCGAAGTCAATCGCCGATTCACACCGAATGCTTGCAGAAGGGCGAAGGGCGATTAAACAATCGTCGAAGAGAGTCCTGAGAGTTGCCGTGGAGATTGCTACTCTTCCAAATGCTCTTCTGAGACTCTTGAAGAAGACTCGTTTGCGACTCTTCTGGAAGTGTCGCTGAAGCGGCTCACTTTTCCCAACAGATGATCAGAATGCGATTACTTGGCGAGTCGCCTGAGACTCTTCGCCGATTAAAAATGTTTGCTGGATAAACGTGGATTTTGCTTTATTTGTCTGTGTATGTGACAGATAGCTCTATGTAGAAGATGTGAAATCGACCCTAAATGTGGTTCTCAAATCTGACAGAATTAACACAAATTTAAATCTAGAAGCCTCTGATTTTTGTGCACAATTAAATTGTTCATTGTTGACACTGGGTAAATAATTTTTCAGTTCTATTTTGTTTTTGTTAGTGTTAGAACGTCTGAATGCTAAACAGAAAATCAAAAATTATTCCTAACCTCTCCCATTGGGCAGGATAGTGAGCTAACCGTACACTTTCTTCTTTTTGTCCGACTCTGTTCTAGCGCGGAAACGAGCTATACGGAAATTGCGCCATTTACTGGTTAAGTACAATATCCAAATTGACTAAATCAAAGGATTCCAAATTGCATTTCGATCTGTAACACACCAATCAAAAGTAACCAAGAAAAATGGCCAAGAAGGGTAAGAAGGGTAAGAAGGGTAAGAAGAAGGTCGATTGCAAAATCAAGATCACACCCCAGATGCTGCAGCCCATGAGTGAGCAAGGTGAGAAGCGGGATTCGATGTTGAATAGCTTGGGATTTGATTTTCTTAATTTTTTTTTAGTTATCGATGATTGTGACGGTTGCTGTCAATGTGAATGCGATTGTGATTGCAGTCCGGAGATTCAACCTTGCTTTATTGAACCCACTCGACCGGAACCGGGACCCGAGGCCTATGATGAGTTTGAAGCCTGTCTAAACGGCAGTGGTCTCACCATACGCGTCCTCAAGGATACCCATAAAGTGGAGAGTGTGGATGATGGGGCCGCTGCGCATTTGGGTGGAGCTGGTGATGATGCGGAATGCCTGGAGGATTGTGAAACCGGTCAGCCCTCTGGCTTGCATGAGATGCTGCAGCGTAGTGCCTTTGCCCGAAATCATATCAAACGTCGCACTGGAGGGAAGATCGTCAATCATCCAAATATACCGAAAGTGAGAGCAAACATCAAATACTCAGGAAACGATGCTTGCGAGACGGACAACTATTATGTGCCATTTTCGAAGATAAAGGAGGCTTGCGATCAAAATGAGGCCAAAGTCGATTGCTATCGTCAGCGTTTGTGTGGCGGTGGACCACCCCTTGTACCTGCAAAGCCACCTCCACAGAACCAGCGAAGCTGTTGCGTTCAAGTGGAAAAGAAGGATATTCTAGATACCATGAAGGGAGTGAATGTGGATACCAGACAAAAGGGGATAGAGGTAAGGAGTTTATCTTTGCTACGTGCGGGAATGCAGTTTTACAATTGCCACAATTTAGTTGCATAATCAAATGTGGAGTAACCGCCAGCATAAATGCTCGCAAATCTCCAAAACACCGCTTTCTACGCTTGCATGCCAATTTGTTGTGTACATTTTCTTTTTTTTTTTGTTGCAGGTCTGTTACAAAACCTGCGACGATACCGATAGCGATGTCTTTCTCGTCAAACTGGGTAGCAAAGCGAAGTCGCAACATAAGAAAAATACCATAGAGATTGAGCTACGTACTCCCAAACAACCTGTCGTCCTGCCCCAAAGTAAGGTAACCACTGAAACCTATGTGACTGAAGCGCTTCTGGATGCCGCAGGTAAAGGAGGCAAAAAGAAGGGCAAGAAGGGCAAAAAGGGTAAAAAGAAGAAATAGGCCCAAACCCCGCTAGTAAATCTCTTAACCGGACTTGCACTGAAATGGCCCTGACTTGTTAAAACCACAAATTCGTTATGTGAAAACCTCCAACAAATCTTTGGCAACTGCCAGTCTCAAAAACTGGAAAAAACAAAATTATATAGCAGTTTTGAATAACACTTCATATATTATTACACTATCACAACACAGCATTGGTTATTTTCTCGAAAATTATGAACCTTTAGTGATGAAATAGAATGACTCTGATTTCGGCTTAAGTTGAATAAATGTAAATTTTGGGATTAAGCTAAAATTTCAATTTACTGGGGTGTCTTGGGAGAGGGGTGTCTAAATCATGGGAACACATACAAGAAGATGTAATACTAGCTGAGCCCACTAGTACTTCGGATCAAACGTTATTGTGTAATGTGCTGGCAATCACTTATTCCTTTTATTCGAGGAAAATAGTTTTTCCTATGGATGACCAATTTAAATCTCGATTATTTCATTATCGGAAGCCTGTTAAGCGCAAGAATACTTTTTTAAGTCTGTCGTGTAAAAAGGAAAGTGCAAGGAAATTATTACGCCTGCTACTTTTCGCTCAATTAGAAATTTTCAATAACATTGAAGTCGGCAATATTAATTGTCCTATAATACTTGGCAAGATTCCCTTCAATGTTCCGCCCTTTATCTTTGCGTGTCATGGTCCTATTTGGGTTGAAGACTTTTGCCCTTATTGACCCGATATGTACATAGATCTCTCCGTACAGATAATTTTCTTCCAGATTGTAAAAATTTAAGTTCATTAATTGTTATTTAATAATTAATATGCGCATTGCGTTTACTCAACCTCCGTCAATTTCATCATCCACAGCTTAACTTACCCAGTTACTTCTTTTTACGGGAGAAACTCACTACATTATTATTTTAGTATGATAGAAGTTAAAAAATCTGTATGAAATGGTCACTACATGCTTTTAACATGCGCTTAGAAGGCAAAAAGTCACTTTTACATGAAACCGTGTCTTCTCTAGGTTGTGCTTTTGGCATGCGTAAACCATAAGAATTCCTGTTCTTTCTTCAACAAAACCATTTGCTAAAATACGTTCTCAAAGGTGCATTCTTTTTGGTTTTAACGCCTTAATATAAGCGAATGGAACTTTTCAGTTTTCGGAACTGCTTCTTCGGTGAAAAAGATAATGAAAGATGTGCCTTTTTCATGGTGTCAAGTCCGACTGGGTATTTGTTTAACAACACTCATTGTGCGTCACCGGATAACAGGGTTGTCAACCACCATGTGTAGCACTCCAGGCCAGGGTTGTCATATTACACAATTGTCATGCGGTTCGGCTTAAGAAGCGACAATGTTAAAGTTAAGCGATTACTTAGGGACTCCTTTTTGTTGTTAACTTGTTACTGTTTTAAGTTTTATTGTAAAAGTCAGTTAAGTTAATTCGTTGGCGGAATACACTAAAAGTCAGTATCCAGCACGACAGAATTTTTATTTCGCCACAATGTTTTAGATAAACAGACACATTTTGTTTTACTTTGATGCTGATGATCTATTCGAAAGTGTTTCAATTTATATGAAGTATTATGACGAAAATAAATCAATAAATGATACCATGAACTATCATTAAAAGTTCATCTTGCTGCTCCAGCTACCCAGGCAAGGGGTAGAATGTACATATATTTTCCTGAATGAACTTTATTCAGTGTCTGAAAAAAATACTCATCCTAGGGAGCCCAATTGTGTACGCGACCCCAATTACTTTTAAGAAGTGCAATTTTCGCCCATAATTCAAAAAGATCTACGAAAGTCTTTAAACCCGGCCTCTATACAACTGATACAAAGTATTGCGCCGAAAATAATACCTATGTGAAGTTTATGAAATGCTAGTTTCTTTCTTAATGCCATAAGCAATGCCTACAAATGATAAGATTATTGTAGATGCCTTCATGCTTGAACTGTCATATATCAGATTTCCATAATTTTGCCTGTTGTCTACGAAAAGTGATACCAACTGTCAAGGCCTACGTTGTGCTTCTACAGATCCTCTGCAATTTCATTTGTATCTATGCGTCGTCTTTTGTGGAACCACACCCCATCTACATTCAGTACACCTGTAATTACAATAAACCGCTTCAAAAACGATCGCAGAGATAATGACCGTTCCGAAAGCCAAAGGCCGTTTTCACGCCGTTAAACGTAGAGCGGCTGAAGAAGGCGCTGGATGCAGCGCCATCGCTTGCTGGTCAAACACCAAAGCAAACTAGTTAAGAGAGAGAAAGAGTGAAGAGGTAGACAGAGCAGACGCGGGCCAAGCAGCTGACCGATCGTGGCACCGCAAAACGGCTCGGAGAGGAATCCAGCGAGGAACGTGTTTTAGTTGCGTTCAAACGCTTTAGTCTGTAAGTTAAGACAAACCGAGAGCTATCGCAGCAGCAATAACCTAAGGTAACGGAGCTACAGGCGAGGTTGTGGACGGCTCCAGCGCTTAACAGCAAATGCGAACCACTTTTGAGATCGGTCAGCACAAAAGCCGACAATCTCGACGAAAGTGAGAGTAAGAGAGGAATGCACTGGCTCGCTCTCGCTCTCAACTTGAGGCGGAAAGAAAGTAAAGCAGATCACAGCGATTACTTAATCCAACGAACTTGGTGGGCGCCAAAGATTAATGGCCGGTCTTGCTCTCTTCTCCACAAGCGATGAAGCGATGAAATTTAGGAGGAGAAAACAGAAGCATTGAAACAAAAGAAGATACCGATACGCGTATCGATCTAGCCAAAGATCGCCTGCATTTTGAATACATTTTCATAAACCATTGGAATTGGATAATTTAGAAAGCGGAGTATAGATCCGAGCTCACGATCACACCTTGGCCACTACAGTTCGAAGCCTTTTGCTTTCTCCAGCGTTTGGCAGTCGTGTCGCGCCCGTGTGATCTCTTGGAGATCGTATTTTATTGAAGTGCACTTGCAACTTTTACTCTGGTGGCTAAACTAGCTTAACCCAAAGCAATGATAATGATACGTCCCACGGTACTTATAGTGCTCTTATCGTTGGTCAGTGTCGATTCCGGTAATAATACACCTGTTCCCATCTCCGTCACCCCACCCGCGCAACACCCTCATAATCATCTTAGCAGCAAAATCAACAACAATTATAAACAACAACAGCAGCAGGAGCAGTAGTAGAGGCAATGTTCCAGTTGGTGCCCTAGCGGAGGAGCTAACGCTGCAGTCAACCAGCCGCGATAAAAGAGGTAAGTGTACTTGAAGGCTTCCGTTTCAACGGTTAGTGAGGGTCGTAATTTATGTCAAGACCTTGAAGATGATGATGATAGGTGTCAATTGATTTGCAAATATTAACCATTGCACTTACCGAGATTAGCTTGAATATGCAATATAAATATTAATATTTATTGAGGTGTGGGCGATTATATGGCTAAAATCAAATGACCTTTAAGAAAGATGGAAGAATAAACTGGCAATGAATAAGAAGAGTGAGTAAACATATTCTTATAAAATTGCTGAATAAGAAGTTTTTGTAGAATATCGTATAGAATCTGCCAAAAGAGCATCTCTAAAATTTAACCATAAAGTAAGTTTCAAAGGGAACTGAAGACTTGCAGTTTTAAAACTCTGTACCAAAGGTACACAGAGTATATTAAGTTTGTGCAAAAGAAATAGACTCGATTGGAATCCACATATTAAATTTTATCCCGTGCCGTCCTTCTTAACCCAAACACGCATTTTTAGAGAATATATATGTGGTCGGGTGTGGCTCAGCGGCTAGTGTGTGCGACCGCTGTGCAGGAGGTCGTGGGTTCGATCCCGCCTCAAAACATCTTATGAAAAGTTTTATGTTTGAAAAACTTACTCACCCGTTCACATTCACTGCTCCTGGCGCCAGCTTTGAAGTAATTAGCCATGAAATAGCTTTTCAAACCTCCGTTCGGATTCGGCGATAACCTGAAGATCCCTTTCTCTTGTGCGAAAATTAGAAGCACACAAGCCAAGAGATTGAGAGGAGCTCGGCTTTGGCTCCAAACCAATTTTCAAAGCACTTTTTCCACAACAATTGAGGCACCTCCAAAACATGGGCCTTAACGAATCAACAGCTTCTTACGGGGTAGAATAAAGTTCACCACGCAGTTTTTTCTTGATGTTTGGGAATAAAAAGAAATCGTTGGGTGCTAAATCAGGGCTGTACGGCGGATAAGCCATCAATTAGACGTTTTGGCCGGTTAAAAAGTCGCTTGTGTTACCTAAGGTGTGCGAGCTGGCATTGTCATGATGGAGAATGATTCGTTTTTGGCGGTTGTTTTTGCAAAAATCTGCCAAGACTTCCGTCAAACAAATTGTCATGTACCTCTCAGATTTGACAGTCTTTCGTTGCTGAAGCGAAGCAGTGGCCACATTAGAACTGGAGAAACATCGATGGTAGCATCAATGCATCGATGCTTTTATCGATGCTGAAAACATCGATGATTTTTCCCACTATCGACGCATCGACCACTCGGTCGATTGCTGTTTTGTTTCCGGCTCATACGCATATTTCGTCACCTCTGACGATATTAGTCTTTGGGAGCACCGCGATCGTATTTTTCCAGCATTTCTTTGCACCAATCCAGACAAGCTATTTTTTGAACGATTGTCAATCGAAATCCAGAAACCTCTTCCAAACAGATTCCAACCGAAAACCAATTCTTTTGTGCCACAGAAAATCTTTCGGTTGGTTTCAAACCTCTCGTATTTTATTGGGAGATTTGGGCTAGCCAATCAAAGCCAATACAGAAACCAAACAAACCGTCTTCACGAACCTAAGCGATTTAGCACTGGTTTTATAGTTGGACCATAATCTTATACACATACCTTTTAACCAGACTTTTAAAAAGAGAAAACAAAATCTTTCGAAGTTCTGTGGAACCGACGGATTTTTTGAGAGATTTGCAAACCAACCGCAAAATCTCTTGAGATTTCTGTGTCACCCCTGTATACCAGCGATTTACCATGGTTTTTGATGGCGCTTTATCGCCATACAATGAACTGAGTTCATCGAAGCACTCTTGTTGAGATAATCCACTTAACCTTCTCTTGAAATTTCAATTTTAAAGCCAAATTGATTTTTTCAACTCACGGTAAACAACACAAATAGCGAAGGTACATCAAAATGTTGTGAGAGCGTTTATGCTAAAAAATGTATAACTTTATTTTGCTATTAGCAGATATTAAACATTGGCATTAGTTTTACCAATTCCAGAAATATAAATAGTACCCCACAGATGTAGTTGCATCCTGTATTTCCTCTCTTCTTCTCAATAGTTCCACCAATCGTTCTGACTTGTGATGATCCAAAATGAAGTCTTATTAGAACCGTTTCAGATTTTGATTTTGAGCCTTTCGATGAGGAACTTTAAAACTATTCCCGAGCCGTACTTTTTTTAAAATCACTGTTGACAAGTTCAAGCTTAAGCTCCATTTACACAAAGTGATAGCTTAGCTGAGTTTTCGTCAGACTTGAGTGCCAAAAAACTCAGCTGAGTAACTTAGTTCAGCAATTATACATACCTGAGATGCTCAGTTAAGTCAGTTATAGAACCATTGGTTCATGGAAAACATCTAGTTCATATAAACATTGTGAATTTTCTTTGTTTACTCAAAAGAAGACAAGATGAAAAAAAGCGAAATGCATAAAAAAGTATAAAAAATAAATAAATAAGGACTAAATAGCTATGGAAGCGAAATAAAATGTATAGAAACACAACAAAAAATAGATCATGATGCATAAAAAAACTAAACCGACAACTGAAAGTCGATAGCAATCGTATATCGATTGTATGAATAGCCAGGAAGTGGCAACGCGAGCACACTTCACTCAGGCAAACCTATGACCGCTCAGCTGATTAGTCAATTAATACTGGCTCTATTTTACCTGTTCACTCAGATGAGCAGGTCAGGTTGCTACTCAAACGGCTGATTACACGAGCTGACAGCAAATCAAACGAAAACTCAGCTGAGGGATCAGGTCGTGTAAAATGTTCACTGTAAATGGAGCTTAAGAAAGGGCAATTCATTAATACATTATAAATTCTTGCAAATTGATTAATTTTGGTCACCGCTTGAATTTGTAAGCTTGGTTCGAAAAATCAAGTTTAATTCATTTATTCGATAGATGTTCGCAAACGTATTTAAACAGGGCTTTTGCGAGCAATCGTTCAAGCTTCAAAAAATATTTGCGTAGTATTCTCCAAGGTGCTTAGAAACGAGCGTTAATGATACTTTTGGCAAACTATTGGTTTGGAGCAGACTCAAATTCGTATGGTTTTCTCACTTGGTTCGGTTCACAGTAAATAAATTTTCAGCACTCCGGGTTCGAATCCGTTCGGTTCGGATATACAGCGAAAGTTGTCAAACGTATGCCAGATAAAAAGAGATGAAGGAATCAATTCTCTAAAAAAATCCACCAAACTAACAGCCGGACCGCTCTTAAAATTATAGTTCGCAATAAGGTTCCATATGATGCGATATAATATCCGGTTTTGAATCCAACCGAACTCGTAACCCTTACCGCGAACAGTAGATTTAAGGATGAGGTTTTTATAGATAATGCGGAACCAGCCGATTCCGAACGCAAGAGCCTTGATCTATATAGTACAACTGCTATACTACTTAAACTTTTCGCGGTCAATACCCCATTCATTATCGCTTGGCAAAAATATGCATTTATATTTTCTGTAAAAATAAGAATTTTAAACATCTTTTAAGTCTTTCTCTTTTTTGCTTCAACAAAATAAACTAGATTTCCACTAATACAAATCGCAAACAAAAACCTAATCAAAATTATTATAAATAGGTGCGTTCGTTGCCCAGCCACACACATATGAAATCTAAATCCTATGCATAAAATATTCAACAAGCAAGTTTCAATAATATTTTGGCATATGCTTTTATTTTGTTTGTTTTGTTATTCTTGAAGATCAAAGTTTTTGATTATGGTTGCATTTGGAGTGGAATGCTGATGACCTCAGAATATTAACAAAATGAAATGAAACCACACCACAAGCTGGAGATTAAATATGAAAGAATTATGGAAGTTTTTTATGGTAGGAATTTATAGCTAGAAAAATGGTCCTTCACCTTGTGACATTTCCGAAACGAATTCAAAGAGTATAAGAGCAAAGTAAAAATTGACGGCACGTGGCTTTCCAAAGATGGTCAAAACCGAATGAGAGGCGGCAGCTAAAACTGATAGGTTCAAACACCTTTTTGGCTATCATCGGTAATTTGGGAAACATTATGTCAATAAAACATATAATTTGCATAAGAAATTGACAGTCAGAAATATGCTGAAAGTTTACAAATAAATATTTAAATTTTTATTTAGCTAAAAGCCTTTTGAAATGTTGAGCCTACAATTAAGTAGACGTCATTTATCAAAGCAACAAACTAGTTGAAGAATCTGTAAGCTACTACAAATTGAGAGATAAATCAAATTTGACATTTAGAATTAGTTGAATGAAATTAAAAACTGAATAATTATAGTTAACGCACAGTGGGTGAATTGCTTACAATATTTTAAGTAGATCCAAAATATGCTCTGGTAATAAATGCTCTAAGAAAAGCAAATTTCATGTAATTCATTTTGAAATGTTTGCGAAAAGCCACATTTTCACTTTAAAAATCATAACAATAGGAAACAGAAATAGGTCTCTGAACCGAACCGAAACTGCTAATGAGTTAGTTCCAAAACCCATTTAAACCATACCGAACCAGTCCTTATAAAATGGAGCCTAAAATGACAACACTGATAAAAATACATTAGAGCTCTAACCAATCCTATTCAAAGGGGTTAATTTTCATATCTTCTTGCTGCCTTGTTAAAATTTTTTCACACATTTTCGAAGAAAATTACCTCATAATTGAAGGACGGTACTTCAAAATCTAATTTCATTTATAATTCATACGAAGCGGATGCTCAATTTCAAATCTAAGTGCATCACTCAACTCTGTCAAAATACTTGTAGTTTTCTGAACACAAAAAAAATAAATAAAATCAAGTCATCGATTGTTATTTTTTTTTCGGCTTCAGTTGGTGATCATTGGTTGTCTAAGCCAACGATTGGGTTTACACTTTTAAGGTCGACATAGAGCAGAATGCGGGCACTCGACAAATCCCACCACAATATGACTGTTAATTGTTCTCCAAAATCCTTGAGATATTTTTCAAATATTATGTGGTAATTTACGTGCCATTGTCTGGTCAACCAGATTGACCAATTGAAAACGTGATGGCCTAAATGCTTTTGCGACTCTAAATGCAGCACGCAGCTTTCAATAATAATTTCACGATCTGTGTCCCCCCTAATCGAACGACAATCGGCATAACCCAGTTCTGTCTTACAGAGAGATACATAACATGGCCAGCATTGGCTAATTGTCGGAGGCAACATACATAAATCATTGAGACTAGCGGAGGATGTTGAAGTTGCCAGCTCAAAGCTGCCTTGAAGAAAAATCTATCAAAACAGTAAATCATTTGGACTTGCATCTGTGGCAAAGTAACTGCAAACTGCAAAGCTGCAACTCGAGGGCCGTGTAATTGCCGCTTGGCTGAAAAGAGGTCAATTAGCAGTAGTACGAGTTATACTTACAACAGCCCCAAAACAAAAGATTTTTCGGTTGCAAAACTTTGCTCTGCACAGAGAAAAAAAAACCGAAATAAACAGTAACAACAAACAACAAAACACACAAGGAAAATTGCAATTCGAAATTGTTTGTTTTGGCGACTTGACTTGACTTAACCAAGACAAGACATCCACATTCCATAAATACAAATGAGAGTCTAAAGGCTGTTTTTGTTATTGGGATTGCACAATTTGTGTGTAATTATATGAGCAAGTAGCTGGGTTACTCAGATGCCCCACCTTGGGCATCACTTCGCAGCAGTTGTGGTTGCATTTGGAGTAAAGCTCTTCATTGAGAAGGCAAATAAAGCATCCCAGACTCGCCAGTTGAAATTCGGGTTAGAACCAAAATTGATCAAAATTGTTACCAACAACACCAACCCAGCACCCCCACCCCACTCCATTTGTTGTGAATTTGTTTTATTTTTTATTTTATATTTTACTTACCTTTATTGCGACTCGAACTCAGGACATCGAAAGACTGCACTCACAGACACCACCGCTTAGACAACAGCACCACATCTAGGATGCCTTGAGAATCGTGCAAATTTATATTATAAACTGATGGGGAGCGCTCTTCACTCGATTGTTTACACACACACGCCTCTCCCAAAAAAAAAAAAAAACGATACAGTGAGAGCGGGTTCATCACTATTCTCTCAAATTGCAGCAATTCCAATAGATGCGAAAGCTAAAGCGGTCATTCCATTTGACATCTCAGCACATATTATTTGTGGTTTGCTTTAATTTTTCAGTTGTTTTACAATTTGCAATTGCATCTTTTTCGGCCGTTTGCTTTCTTACTCTTTGCTGTTTTAAAGGTAAATTACACTGGTCGAAAACCAAAATGAATCAAAGATCAGACAAATATTATAAGACTTTCTTCGCTGAACACGAATCCGAACTCCAAAAGTGTCAATCACGTCGAGATTTTGGCAAAATTATTTTGCGACGGTATTGGTCACTGTTTTTGTCACTGTTTTCGTTACGGTTTGGGTAACAGTTTTGGTCACTGTTTCGGTCACTGTTTTTGGTCACTGTTTTTGGTCACTGTTTTGGTCTTGGTCACTGTTTTTGGTCACTGTTTTGGTCACTAGTTTTGGTCACTGTTTGTCACTGTTTCGGTGACTGTTTTGCTCACTGTTCTTGTCACGGCATTGTTTTTGACACTGATTTGGTCACCGTTTCGGTCACTGTTTTGTCACGGTCTTTGTAACTGTTTTGGTCACGGTTTCGGTCATTGTTTTGGTCGCAGCTTTGGTCACTGTTTTAGTCACAGTTTTGGTCACTGTTTTTGTCACGGTATTGGTCACTGTTTCTGTCACTGATTTGTTCACTGCTTTTGTCACGGTTTCTTTCGGCCACTGTTTTGGTCACGGTTTCGGTCACTGTTTTGGTTACTGTTTTGGTGACTGATTTGGTTACTGTTCGGACACTGTTCGGTCACTGTTTGGTCACTGCTAATCCACCACCACCACGCACCCACTTACAACCCCCTGCTGCTATGGCTGTCTTGCAAAGACTAAAGCTGCTGACTTTGCAAAGTCAAAAGCGTAGTCAAAGAAATCTGTAGCAAAGACGGCCGTCCGTAAAAGAGCTTCGCTATAAACATCTATTCAGAAAATAAGTTACCTTTAACTCAAAATAAGTACATAGTTTCACAAGATCCTGGGTAATATTCCCAGACAAGTCCGACAAAAAATTGTTTTTCTGAAAGACTTAAATAAACCAAGTTAAGAAGATGGGTCGCTAAAGTTGTTGTACATCGATGTTTCTGGTCCGATTGACCGAGCAACAGCACATTCAGCTCTGGTAAACTTATTGCCTTCGAAACCCCACAATGTGAAATCCGGTTTGAAAACGGATCAATATCAACTCAAATATTTGCTTGCTCAAAAAATTTGTTCTGAAGTGAGAACATTGAACTTAAATTGAAATAAACGCTATTTACACTGTTTTTGATAACGTTTGTACTCATTTTGAGCCCATTGTTCTTGGTTTTTCCTTCTGGATTATCAATGCCATCGAATGTTCTAAAGATGTCATTAATTAATAAATTAGTAAACGTCAACAACGCAAAGATTACTTTCTACACAGTCATCTTCTGAATCGGATATTGACAAGGCAAATTTGGAACCTTAACACTATTTAATCTTTTTTGTCGAGCTTCTGCTTTTTTAAATTATTTAATAAACCTTGGAAACAAGGTTCTTAAAAAACAATCATTTTATTGCTGTTACTTTTCTAAACATAGTTTTACTCTAAATATTTTCCAAACTGGTCGTTTGTCTCTTTCTTCACAATCAGCTAATCTGCATTAGTTAAGATTTATCTAAAAATAATTACTACTTACTTTTACTTTTCAAGATTTCTCTCCAATCATCACTCAATTATCAAGTACCCACAGCTTCGCTGCCTAAGTAAAGATTCAGGTGTATGATAAGACCTGCTATGTACTCCTATGTAACTTCCATTAATGTTTACCACCTCCAGCAGCTTCCTCTTAAACCGCTTATAGCCACTCAATCACAGACAGACCAAATGTCAGGGTTGGAATTTTGAATTATAATCGTCATCTCGGGGCTAAAAAAACAGTACATACACTTAATTGCATAATAAAATTTACTTGATATATTTTCGCTCTTTAATGAAGGCAAAACGGAAACCAAAAAGGGAGTGGCCGTCTCGGCTAATGCATCATCGGCCAGTTACAAGAGTCTTCCAGCTATTTAGGCCAGTGTTTATGTGTTTACAAACACATTTATAGTAATTATTTAACCATTTCGGCTCATCATTATTTCCAAATGGCTGGAACTGCTGGCAATCCGCTTAACTGCCAAAGTAGCACTAAAACAATAAAACTCCTACGTGCCCCTGACACAGTTGAACACAGAGTCGGTTGGCAAAAAAAAGTTAAATAAAACAAAAAAAAACTGGAGGACCAGAAGAAAGAAAGGCTGCCACTCGTACCATCTGCAATTGTTTAGCCACGATCACACGCGTCAAGAGGCAACCCTGAAGCTCAAGGGGGATGCCCTCTTAGCTTGACCTCTGTCTCGGACTTCTCGAGTATTTGAATTTGCGTCATTTAGGCAAATCAAGCAACCAAAAACGTCATCAAAAATTCATTAGGCGACGCGTTAGCTTGCCTACTCTAAGTTAAAGACGGGTCTTAAACATTTCAAGACAAGTTACTAATGTTGATAGCTCATTAGAACTTTAATGCTATTTGCGAAATTGCTTCTGATAAAACTTTTCTTTTAAACATTTGCAATGTTCAGCCTTGTTCTCAATTCAGCTATCCGAAAAAGTTATAGATGTGAAATTTAGTCCTAAGACCGATTTTAAATCATAAAATTTTTGTGTAAGTGGAATTGAGAACTAGTTTAGTTTTAAAGCTTTCCTTATAAAAATTGCATAATTTGGAACAATACTATAGTTCAGTCTGTATGAACACCTTGATCTCTGAGACTAGAAGAGCTCGAGCAACCAAATTTTAAATGTCTGCAGACAGATCAAGTTTGTTTCAAATTTTGGCAACAAAAAATGTTGAATAACTGCATCAATTTTGAAAATATCTTGTTCATATTGGCCAATTTCTACAATGTCTGAAATTTTCATAAAGATCGGATAATAAATGGTAGAGTTATTAAGGTTATTTAAAATCATTTCATACTTTTTTGCGACGCATGTGCTGTTTGCTTCCATAATGTTGAAATCTTCAAATTATTGTTAATGATCTGTTAACTAACATAAGGGAAAGCTTTACAGCATAAATTCCCCTGAGAAACGGGTATATCGTCGGGCAGGACCGACTTTGACTTACGCACTTGATTTTATACCCTGTTCTCATTAAAAATTGGAAAAGGGGACCGTTTAGTTGTGCAAATGTATGTAACAAAAGGAAGGAAACATTTCCGACCCCATAAAGTTTATATATTCTTGATCAGCGTCAAAAGACGAGACGATATAGCCATGTCCGTCTGTCTGCATGAACACGTCGATCTCAAAGACTATTTAAGTCATGTATCCGGGACCTCTGGGTTAATACGTGCCAGATAGCTCTTTAGATGCTTACTCTTTCGATATCTCACTTCGGCAAGTGTAGTTCGAGTGGTCCTAGGTAGTGATTTCTCTCTAGGTCAATGGCCGGTGGTCTGAGCCCCCCACACTACGTTATTCTGAAAAGCTGCTGCCGTGGCGCATTCTTCCTCAATGGGGGGTAGTGATCAAGAAATTGCTCTATGTCGGGAAAGACCTTTCTGCACAATAGAAAAACTCGCCTGCACAATAGTCCCCTTGTGCTTTTGAGGCTTGGGTGTTGAGGGTTTTGGCAATTGATAAGAAATTGCAATTGATAAGGAGGCTGTTGTGATCCTTAACAGGGAGAATCTCAGTCTCCTGATGCAGGTGGTTCATAAAAAATTGCCTTTACCTTTGGAATAAAGACAATTTGGTCATTTCAAGCACATGTTTTCCAAATGATTTCGGATAATTTATTTTAAAAGCTAAGATTCCGACAAAATATCCCTAAAAGTGATTAAAATATACAATTTTTGGCAACATCCAAAACAGAATTATCCTGAATTATTAATATACATAAACATAGCATACTTTAAAGGGCATATATCATGTTTTTTTGTGTATAAATCAGAGGCAGGCAAAAAATACATTCACATTTTTGCATTGGTGTGTGTAAAGACAGTGCAAAAATTGCTCTCAATTTCAGTAGCAACGACTGCGTCGCGGGCGTAGGAAAGCACGCAACGCAGCGGCGCTTGTATAGCTTATACAGTGTGTGTGGACGCAGCGCTGCTTTGAGACTTTTCGTATGCACACAACATAGGAACGTGCGGGCTCCTGGTATAAGCACTGTCCCTCCCAAAACAGCTATTTGCTCCAAAGGCCATTTGTAACCAAAACTGGCCATTTGGAAATGGAAATCGGTCTTAATCCCTCTCATTCGGCCTGCTTAAAACTGTTACGTATTAAGTTTGTAGCCCGTTCTTTACCAGTCCTAAGTACATATAGGTGCGTCCCTTAGTAAGACTAGGTATTAAAAACAAATTCGACCACAATTTAAATTATTATTCAAATTTTTCAAAACATTTCTAAGTCTCACCTTTGCAAGAGTATACAAACTTCGGTATGGCAAAATTAACTTTTCTCTATTTTTAATTACTTAATTTTCGACACCTCATCTGCAAGGCTCGGCATCGTGAGATGTTTGTTCCAGTCTTTTAATGGCCCACCGTTGATGTAATTATCCCAGGCCACAAAAAAGCCACCTGTTGGCTTTGGCTTATACAATTATGTCAGCCCACATGTGATTACACTCAGATGATTAATCGTAAAACATTTTTGAAATTCGTTTTATGATTTCAGGTACTAACACGAAGACAAACACAAACACAAACGCCGACTCCAACACCAATTTTCAACTGGATCAAAGTGAATTGGCTCGCCAAAATCAGATAACCCAACAGATATTTGCCAATTATTTGGAACGGCGCCTTTTCCCCAATCGCAGCGCCAACCAAAAGATTCCCACCATAGCCGATATATTACCCAAACCAAAACCCTCGGCACGTCCGCGTCCGCGTGGTTTTTCGGCCAGTGGTGGTGGTAATTTCAAGAAAAGTGGCGGAGGAGCTCAGCGCAATCGTTTGGCAGCTAGCGCGGCAGCCAAGCGGCAAGCGAGTGGTAGCAGTAATCGCAATCGCTTAGATGAGGAACCACAGGAGCAGGATGAGTTCGACTATGATGGTCAGGAATCGTTGCAGAGTGTGGAATCTGAACAGCATGATCAATACTATGCCGATATATTTCATCGGGATCCAAGCGAAAATGAAATCGATAGCGGTAAGTGTTATGGGGCTTGGTGATCATTAATCAATAATAAGCAATGAGATGAAGCTATCAAAATAGGATTTGGGGAAGGGGAAGACAAATTGGATAGTACTACTAACTGGAAAATTATGCTCAAGCATGCCAGACTATCAATCAAAATAGTTTTATTAGTTCAGTTTCGGATGATGAACCAGTTGGACTTAACGTCATTATTTATACACCATAAGTGATCAATTATATTATTTGTGGTTTACTTAATTCCAGGTTTATTTATGTATTATTCTGTAATCTAAGATTATATTTAGACATCAATTTTCCCAAATTTTACCATCTCTGAAACACTAAATAAGCATTTATAACTCAAATTAAGATTTTCAGTTGCGAACCAAGAGCGAGTCTTAAAATTAGAATGCAATTATCTAGCACTTGTCAAATGAAAAGCACAGCGTTTTGCACCTAAAACTTCAATTATGTTTCGTTGTTGATTCGAATTCATTAAAGATGGAATTTAAGAGAGATTTTAAGAAATGTGGAATGTGTTGATGAGGAGCCGAGAAGCTCTTCACGCATGGAAAAGCGCATAGTAAAAACTATTACAATCATATTGCATTTTACTATGTACCTTTTGTATTAAAACTAATTAGTTATCACTTTGATTTAACTAAATTTCCAACTTGAAAATTAGAAAATAGATTTTATACGAAATTGGTGAACTATTTTAGGCAGACGGTAGACTCTTCATTTTTCTTTTGTTACAAATTGTACAACTTTTTGACTTAAATATACTTCACAAATTCTGATATTAGCATTATATTATTTTCAACATTCAAACTTATTGGCAAATATGTATTAACTGGTCATTTACTTCACTAATCGAGACAATTCAAATGACAAAATTTACATTAATGGCGCCATTATCCCACCCAAGATCGTTTCAAGAAATACCATCTTAAGAAGTCATTTTTGAGCCCTATTAATACTTTAAAGGAGATTAATACCTAACCATTAAAAGAAGACTCGAAATGACTCATGAAAATGCTCAAAATGTTATTTATTGAATTATGTCTCGAAAAAGATTCCAATATGATTCGAAAATGATTCTAAACTGATCAGAAGAACGGGTTAAAAACGGCTCTTCAAACGAAGTGGTTAGGGTACCATTTTCTCCGACAATAGTATCACATAGAAAAAAATTAATATCATTTGTTGGCTGGTTTTATATTTGGCAAATATAAATTTTTTTAACATTGATGCTAAAAAGTCAAAGGCTTATCGCTGATATGTATAATTATTTTGAACAGATGAAAAATCATAAATGTCATAAGATATAAAAAAGTTAAGACCCAGAAAACAGTTTTTTTCTGTGCTTTATGATCATAAAGCGACCGCATTTATGATTATTTTAATCAGACTGAGGAATCAAATATGATCAAAATTTTCAAATATTTCTGGGATCTCACTAAAAATATTCTTCCATAATTGTGTCCGTATTTTTAGCGCGGGTAACATATGCTGCTAGGCTGTTCCAGTTGTTTCCGTACAGCAAGTTGATGCATTCCTTTACGTTCAAATGCGGTGTTCCGAAGCATACCACCCTGGTCTCTTGTAAGATTGGCCATTTTCCCAAGAGGTGCTTTATATCCTCGCGTTCTCTCAAGTTGCACAGAGAGTATTCATTGCTTTGATTTTGCAGATGTGGCCGGTAATTTAGGTTGCATCTTAACAATAGCCTTGAAAATTTGCATTATTCTGCGTGAAACGATATCGTCTTGAAAGTAATTGTTTCCATTTAGGTTATATGTTAATTGTTTGTAACTTTGTCTTCCAGAACTCTCTCTAGCTTGATCCTCCCACATCAACCTTGTCTGCGAGTCTTTTTTGAGAATCAATGTATACTGCTCCAGCCTCCAACAGCTTGGGTTTTCCAGTGTCAAAGGTGCCTCATAATCTCCGGCCTGTTGGCCAATGGCCGAAAATAAGTGATTTTGATTCTAGCAGGTATTTCGTGACTATTTTTGGGAGACTATTCCAGGATTTGAATACATATTTGAAATGCATGCCCAATGTAAACGTTAATAATGCAGGAAGACCAGTCTCCAAATAGATTGCGTAGTTAGTATTCTGCGAAACGTGAAGTGTCTTTTTACAAAATGTCGTTGGCTACTTTGAACTTCCTCATAACTTTCTGAACCCCACATTTGAGCGGCTTAGAAAGTGATCGCCTTCGCTGTCGCCTGGCACATTCTTTACTTAGTGCTCAAATTCACCTGCTTCCGTTTAAGCAGTCCATTCCACGTGTTACTTATGGCCACTTGTGTCTCCTTCCTCTTGAGCTCTGCGTGCTTTTGAAAGGTCATATTACAAGTCAGTACATGTCAGTGGCACCTACCTAGGTTACAATTGTTTTTTTTATTAGTAAAGCGACCTAATTTCAAACTGTGAACCTGCTAGACTCCAATTTTCGTTCGCAATCTTTCTCGGACACAAAATTTTTAATTTTCGCTATGCAAGTTTCAAGTATTGTCTGTTGTTTTATTTTGTGTTCTAGAGTCTCCGCCATCATGACAATGTCATCAGCATACATCAGCTCCTTGAACCGATGCGAGCCCAGTTAGATTGTTCAAAATGTCATCGATGGAGAGCGCAAATAATAAAAGACTTAGCAAGCAATACAAGTAGTATTTTATTTCGAGTATGTAGGAAGGAGGATAGTGTGAGAGGAAGGGGCACGGGAGGGAAAAGTCTTCATTCTGAAAAATACCTCTAATTTATTTTTTTCACTTACTTTGTCAAGGATTCAAACTGACAACTCAATTACCTTGTCTCAGGAGTTTAAGCACAAATGCCGTCATCTTAGCCCATACGACTATCAAGCACTGGCAAATCACAGTAATAAAGGGAAGCGACAGGCGACGATGAGCGAATAAGTAAGACGATTTATTTACGACGATTTATTTAGAAAACCTACATGGCACATGTGAACAACAGTTTTCTAAATGAAAAGAATAACTGATTTTTACTGATTTCAGCTACAATTTGCGTTTAGAATTTCCACACGCTTTAGAAGGCTATCAATATATAGAAAACCTAAAGCTTTCGTGTGGTAGTCAAATTGCTGTTTGAAAAATGTAGATGTTATTTGGAAGTCAGCTGATTTTCTCATGTACCCTTTGTTGTCATATCATGTACCCTTTGTCCACACAGCTGTAGTTTTTCTACATGCCACGATTAACTATCAGTTTTCTACATTCAGCGAGCAAATTATAGCAGGACGAACTACGTTTCGTTCAGGACTGCCGGCGTGTAGCTAATTTTGTTTTCTTTGTGCAATCACTTTGACTAAGTCATTTACAAATTGTTCATTCCCCCTTCTTACTGTTTGTTATCTAAACTGGCAGTCACCTGTCGTTATACAAAAATGCGCTTTTACGGAAATGAAAGAAACAAAGTAATAAATTTAAACTACCAAGTCATTAAATTAAAACGCAGCTAAACGAGTTCTCCAGTCTAAGCCAAATATCAAAGTCCCACAAATACTCGTGTTTCTGTTATAGGTGCCATGTCTCCGCGAATCAATTTCATGGCACAAATCTTTTGTTTTATTTCGCCTCTTGGTGACAGCCAAGACTCGATGTTTCGTTTCAACTGGCGTGGCTATAAATTTTATATGCTCCACCGTTTAAGTCATCCGTTTTTTGCTTAAACTACTTCTTACCGGTACTCGTCAATTTGGCATACTAGTCAGGGCCAAGTCCCAGGAACCAGTTTGACTTTGAGGCAATTGAAATAAAATGCATAAAATTGCCAAAAAAAAAAAAACTTAGCCTGAATCAAGTAAGGCATAAATTAAATGGGCACTGTTTTAGGGATGGCAGCTTTTCGGTCATTCATCATAGTTACTGTGGGTCATGAACGCGTCGAAGCAGAGAGAAAATCAATTTTTAGTGTGTTAATTGCCAAATATTTACATATGATTTGAGCGTAATGTTAGGATGGCTAGTTAAATGTTTGCTATAAATGCAAAAAAAATCGATATAAAGACAAGCAAAGCTTATTTCATCATGTAATTTACTAGCTTTGCTATTAATAAAGTTTTTACTTTGTTAACTTGTAAATGCCAAACCACATCTGCCTAGCCACCAAGGGGTTAACTGAGAGCCAGTATAGAAACTCATCTGCTATGGCCGCAATTTGAGAAAAGAATACGTAACACAAGCCCGCCACTTGTTGCACTTGTTATAGCCACCACAGAAGCAGTTTTTTCACATTTTTTTTGTTTTATATTTGTTTTTGCATAAGCAACTTCAACTTGTTTGTGGTCTTAAATTTTACACGTTTTTGCTTCTTCCTCCTCGTCTGGCATTTTGTAAGTCGCATCGGCTTTTGTGGTTCTTCGCCAAGACGCTGAACTAATTAATTAAAAACTAGAATTCGGCAAGACAAGAAACAAAAGTCTGAAACGCATTTTTAGTTATTTAATTTCCATGTGCTATCGCAAACCAGATTGAAGTTGGAACTTATATATAGGCGACGAGTTCATTGCCGTTAGCTAATTCAAGGTCTTCTCCAATGTGGTCGAAATTAAATTCAAATATTTAGAATTCTTTTTAAAAATGGTGTGTATATTGAACTGAAGTCGGAAGAGCAATTTAATTGCATCAAATTATAACAATTATTACTTCAAATTATAAAACCATTAACAACAAATATCTATATTTAATTAGTAATTTCTTTAAATGTGCGAATATATTTTTAACACTCTGATGCCGAATTCTTGGAACTAAGTTTTTCCCCCATAAATAAGGTTTCTTTTTAATTTAGCCCTCAGGCTTTACATTTGAAATACTCAATTCTTGGAATTCGGGTATTCACCCAAACCAATTTATTAGGAAAACCTTCAAGTTTGTTTAGTTTATTAATAGACATAATAGATTATGCAGACACGTGCATCATTGATGGATCATTAACACATGTTTGCCGACGTCAATGATATTTTAACTATTTTTGGCAAGCTAATGAATCAAAGTTTATTAATTGGTTTCCATATGCAAATTTTTTTGACCACAGCTTATTCTGATACCCATTGTGCCCATTACAAGAGGGTAAAAAGGGTTTCATAAAGTTGTGTAATTCTTACTAACAGGAATTAACAGTCGAGTCGAGCTAGAAAACTCAAGAATAACCTATACGCCACGTAAGCCACATCAAAATTTTCTTGTAAATAAAAGTACGAGGGCCGTCCCAGAAATAGCCGACCTAACTACTAAAGCACAAAAATTTATAATTTTTTTTTTTATTTTTCAACATAGGATCCTTTTAGGTCGATACACTTTTCCCAGCGATGTTCAATAGCGTCGATACCTTTTTTATAATAAGAACTGTGAAGCTCTTCAAAATAGGCATTAACCTCGGACTCCACCTCTTCATTGTTGCCAAATCTTTTTCCTCCGAGCCATTTTTTCAAGTTTGAAAATAAGAAATAATCAGAGGGAGCTAAGTCTGGCGAATAAGGGGCGTGAGGTAGCAATTAAAATTTTAATTCATTAATTTTAGCCATTGCAACGGCAGAGGTGTGATCCGGCGCATTGTCATGATGTAACAGCAAACGCGGCACCCATCTTGCGCATAACTTTTTTATGTCCAATTTGTCGGTCAATATGCGATGTACAGCACTTTTTGATGCCTACACATTCAGCTAACTCACGAACTTTCAATCGTCGGTCACTCAATACACATTTTTTAATTTTGGCTACCATTTCTGAAGTGGTCACCTCATTTGGACGCCCATTACGATGTTCATCTTCGTTCATTGTTGTAAACGAGGGAGCAGAATTACGTAAGGTAGAATCCAGCTCCTTTTTAATATTGGTTGGACTAAGATCTTTTATATGAAAGTATTGTATCACATAACGATGACCAATTTTGTCCATGTTTGCAAATCAATAACAAGCGTTCTCTATTAAAATCGACCAAAAAAAAAGTGTGCAAGGTAAAGGCACCAAACTTCAAACTTAAGCTTTTAATAGTCGGTACCTCCCCTTTTTAATATTGTTTGTGAACATTTTCAACACTACTGTGCTAGGTCGCCCATTACTGGGACGGCTCTCGTACCTTTGTACTTTAAACCTTATCTCCAGTCGCTTTATCAAGAAATTTGAAAAAATCTTTAAAAAATATAATTATAACTATGTATTTTCTTTCTATATTTTGGAATAATTATTTATATAAAATAAGCTTATGGAAAAGAAAATCTATGGATAGATACATCCAATCAGAAATGGAAAAATTCATAAATAGAACAATTTTTAATGAAAAATTGTTTAATTTGATTTTAGAGTCAGCTGTCTAATTCGCATTTAAATAAAATATTGGCAGCAACTAGTCAGATTCGGTGTAAAGTGTCAAGTATACGTCGGTTGCTAGATCAACCTAAATCGACTAGGTGTTAAACAGTCGGTTTCAATTCGCTGAAATTCCGTCCACATATCTATTAACCCAGCATTTTTCTGATACTTGACATATAAATGGAAGCAGCTTTAGTGCGAAATTTAAGCGCTCAAACGACTAGGGATTTCTTGGGCACCACCTATGACTGTAAAAGGAATCAATCAATTGATATCAATGTTAAAGATTTTAGTAAAATCGCATTTTTTTTATTCGGTCACTTAATCGTTAAAAATCGTAAAACAACTTATTTACAATGGCCGCCTTTTGTCTTCCACCAGACTCTCTGATCACTCATCAATCGATCGCAGTGCGCTCCTTATGCATTGGGAAATTGTCCACTGCTCGGACAAGGGCGCGGTTCAAAGACTCAAAATTTGAGTGTCGAGCAATCCATAGCCTCGAGAACGGACCGGCGAAGTTTTGACACTTTTTCCACAAAAATTGAGCTTAGTGAACCCAAATTTTTCTCATCAGTAAGCTGAATTCGTCTGTGGGCATTGTTCGGGACTGGGGACGCAATGCTTTCGATTTTGTCTTGCGTTTTTATTTCAATGCTGTTGTGAGCAAGTGGCCGGTGTGTCTCTTGTAGGCACTGAGTAGCAAATCCCGTTTTATTATGAACATGCTGTCCTTGCTGACGAATTCGATCTTGCACGGCTTTGATGGCTTGTGGTTGATTTCGCGAGGTCTTTTATTCTATCAGTTGCCTCAAGTTGGAGTGGATGCGTTCAATGGTTCTCGAAAATGAGTGTGTTCAATACGTGTTCCAAAATAATTGCGATTACTAGGTATAACCCACCCACACCCAAAAATTATTGATGAATTAATGAGTCATTTTAGAGTCTTTTTGATGATTAAAAAGAAATTACTATTATGTGTGATTTAAATAAGACTCGAAAATAATTCATGTATATGCTCAAAATGCCATTTTTTGGAATACGACTCGAAAAAGACTCGAAAATGACTCACAACAAAAGTATCTTATTTGTTCAGAAAGCGAAGGCATTTATGACTACTTTATAAGATCGAGGACTCTAAAAAGACTCGAATGTGATCAAAAAATTCATAAAATGTTTCCTGGGAATGGGCTATGTAGAGTGCCGAGGTTGTTGCACGGTTGGTGTGCACATGGACGGTCATCATATTGGGGAAATGTCATACCAGCCATAAATATCTAAGCATAAATAAATAAAGATCAAAAGGAACAACACTACGTATGAGCAATATCATAAACTTTGGTACCTCGACGCGACCATTAAAATATAACTTTTCCAACTTATTTTTTTTTCACCTTAAATACTCAATTTATTTTGATTGGAACTTTTTTTTCAAAAAAAGGCAGCAGTTTAACATTTGACTTTTACAGTCCAACCAATTTTTTCATGCAAATATTACTCATACGCACTGTGTGCCACTTAGCTTCAAAGGCCGCAAGCGCTGCAACAAATCGCAGTCATTTATTTTAATGAGAACCAACAATAAAACAAACATTTCACAAAAGACACATAAGTATATATTTTGCTTTTGAAGGTCAGTCAGGAGGTTCTGCCCACAACAAACATTTCTAACTTACTCATTGTTCAAGCTTTTGCCAAATCTTTATTTTCAAGAGAACTTTGCAATTTGAAACCAGAACTTTCGAAAGACATAGACTGTCTTTGGGGGTGTTTTATTTCATGTCCACACGCTTGATGTGATGTGGTTACCTTGGGTGAGGAGAGATCTCAGGTGTTTGACAAACAGTCGCTAGTGTCCAAGCCTTCCATACGTGATAAATCTCATGCCACAGAAAACGAGTTGAGAGAAGATGATCATGCCATCAGCAGACTCTCTTGAACCAGTTATTCGTTGCTTGCGCTCTCTTTCGCTCTCTTTTTGGTTTTCTTGAGTCTGCAGAATCCCCCACCTTACACAAAGCCGAAACGGGCCGAAATTGTTAGTTCTTCAACAACCGACGGTCAGTTTGGTGCGCGCGCATGCGCACGAAGTTTTTGTAATCTTGATCTGAGTGCGGACTTTTTGGCAACTTTCGATTTCAATAGCCAGCCGATAACCATCTGACAAAATTCATAAATTGATTTCAATTCAATAAAATGCTTTAGAGAAAAAGCGAAATTTTTTGGAGTATATTTACCGGAATTTTTTAGGGTAAAAGTGTGCGGAAGTGTAAAACAAAATAGTAAAAAAAAACCAACACACCAATTTACATAACCCGTAAACAAAAATTTGATTAAAATATACAAATAAATTAACTCTAAAACGATGCAAAAGTATTTAATTTTGTCTGTGATAATATCTCTTCAACTGCTGAGCAGTTGCAGCAGCACAACGGCATCGCCTCAGAAAGGACCAGTTCAAGGTCCTGTGGCTGGTATGTTCAATTTTTGGTCTCTTTTTTTCTCTTCTACATTACATAACGAAAATCCTTCCTGTTGTATATCAAAAAGCAGGCAACACAAATTCCAAAAAATTCACTTTCACTTTTTTCCAACCAACCAAAAGCTGGGGAAGCTACATTTTTGTATACTCTTTATTTAGGAAATACATTTAAGGTATCTCTGCTTGGTATGGGAAATCTTTGATTGCTACCGCATTTAAAGACATTCCATTGATTTATCTTGTTGCTCTAATTTGGTTTGTTTGCCTTTATTGGTTGAATATTGGTTTGTCATTTGAATTTAAAGCAAATTAGTCAAGTTTTGTTTTGCGGTCATTGTTGTTGCAGGCACCTGTCACAAATGTTGAAATTTTTGTCATCAAATAAACCATTCGGTTGACACGAAAAAGTCATCGAGGCAATAAAAAATTAACACTACTACTTGAAAAATAAGAGCATTTTCAATGCAAATGTGGGTTGAAGGCCAGGGTCAGATGTGTATGAAATAAATTTAAATGAGTTTCTTAAAGTGGAATTGGAAACAAACAAATACTCATATCTGATAAAAAGTAGATTAAAGCACCTAAGGATAACATGGCGTATGACTAATGCAACTTCACAAATTTACATTCCATTTAGTTTAAGAGTTTATAAGTATAGCGTTTAAGACTCCTGTGTCTAGAAAATAAGGATCCAAAATTCATTTAATAAGTTCACTCAATGATCAAGAAATTTAATTCTTGAAAAGTAAGAAAAAAATTTTCAATTTTTTCTGTGACTGCAAGAACCGAAGCTTCTTAAATAATGACCTCCGTCTTCCGAACCGGACGCCCCTTACATTACTTTGTATAAAGAAGCGGTTCGGTTCTAAGAAGATTTCAGATCACATTTTTAAGAGTCTAGATAATTTCAAAATTTCTTCACAGAAACAAAACTGGTTAGTAAAATCAACCAATTTTATAGTTAAAAATGTGAAGAACAGTAAAAATACTGTAAAAGTGACGTAATGATTACGGTAGCTCAGTTCAAAAACCAACCAATCAACCAATCTTACAGTTGAAAATACTCCAACCAACTTTTTGTTTAGTAGGAGGAAGTAGTTAATTTTACCATTGTTTACAGTAAATTCTTATGTGAACCACAGGACCAGTACAAATACCAAGAAGCTGTACTAACTCTGTAAAATTTTTAAATTGTCAATTTTCTGGTAGAATTACCACAAAATTGTTAACTTGTTAATTTTATATGTGACTGAAAAGTTTTACTTCCTCTGGGCTCTAGGAGAATTCGAACTCGGGGCCCTTGTGCTGAAAACGATTGGAAGGCCGTCTCAACCAGTTAAGCCATCGCACATACTGGTGGCGAAGCGTTTGAGATTCTACTAGTAGTGAATTTAATATAGACCAATAATTTTTTACACCTCGCACAAATTGGACCACTTGTAATTCTCAAGATGGAGTTCAGTAGCTGACTAATCTAAAAAGGAAACTGAAATTTGAGAAGTTTATACTCTTTGTACCAAAAACCACAACAAAACTAATACACCGAAATTACGCGAGAGCTACTGTTTGTATGGTTAATTTTTATCGGAAATACAGTAAAACAATCAAAAACAAAATACATGTAACCAGGGATTAACACCGGTGCCGGAAACATTAACCGAAATAAATCACGCACAGAAAAAGAAGATCCAAAAAGATCCATTTGGAATAGATATGTCTAAAATATCCTATTAATCATCTTTAATATACTTTCAATCATCCAACGGAGCTGAAAGTCGTCCAAAGGATATGAAAAATGGTCATCCTTTGGATATGAAAAATTGTCATTCTTTCGACGATTTTCTGCTCCGTTGGGTGATTCAAGTGATATTAAAGACATATCTATTCCAAATGGATACGAAAATCATCAAATGGATATTTTTTAATATCCTTTTTTTGCTCTGTGCGTACCGGAACCTTAACCGGAACCGATACAAATGTTTTTTTGAGAACCGAAAACCGTTTACCGCTATTATTGGAACCGATAGAACCGGAACAATACCGAAACGTTGATACCGGTTCGGTTTCGTTTTTTTTCACCTTTGTAGAGTGCATCGTAATTTTGGTCAGATATTTGTAACGCAAAGAAGGAATCACAAGACGTCGTTTACACGATTTCAAGTTTTCTTGTCACTTTTCTAAGAAGGCATCTGGAACATTTCTTCAATTTTGAATACGCTGATAACTACACTATTGGTTATCTATTGCTTGTTGATTTTCATTCCATTTGGATACACTGCAAGTTGGAAACATTTAAAAATACGTCCTCTCTAGCGAAATCGCTCGGACCGGAATCAGAAAGCGAAAAAAGTCACTTTTTGAAAACAATGGGCGTATTTAGCAGATAAATCCGATTTACGATTACTGATTTACGACTTGCAATTTCTGATGATTCTCTGTTGAATGACACTGAATGCTTAGTTTAGGTTATAACATTTGGTCAAAAATACATTGTCACAATTTTTGAGGGCTTTTAACGTTGTAAGTTTGGCAGTTCATTCTCAATTTTGGCGTTAACAGTTGACCGTAAAGTCGATAAACTGTCTCACCAATCATGATTACCAAATTTATCAGTCGCAATCGGCAATCACTGTAATCGAAAATCGGATTTATCTGCTGAATACGCCCAATGCTTTTCTATGTGGGATATTTTTATGCTAAAATTTCGTCGGTTGCTGTTTTCCTTTATCTGTCAAATTCCATATAAAAAAATTACTTAAAGAAATTTTTCCTTGCCTGATTTTGTTGTCTAAAACAAAGAAACAAAGCAATACTCAAAAGTATTTTGAAAATTGTCACCCGAGCTGGCTCGTCTGTTGTGAGTGGTGAGCATTCTGCGGTCGAAGCGTATTCTTTTTGGCCTCCTTAAAGCGAAACATGAATATGTAGTAAATTTTTTGAAGGAAAATTAGAACTTTTTCAGTACTTACCTTAAATGAATGTTTTAATATTAGTTTATCTAAAAGCGCCTACGTAGTTAATGGGTATATAATGTTGCATGAACCCAAATTTGGTGATAAAAACTCATCAGTTTTGTCAACAAATAAGCTACTGGACTCCATTAACATTTTTCTTGCGCATTCTTCAAGCAACGCAGGTTAGTGTGGAACGCCTGTTCTCTGGGGAAATTTATAATGAATCCGCTTTGAAGTCGTATGGACCCAACCACTTTGAATGCAATTACGTTACTTCGATCAAACCACAAGAGTGCTATGTTATATAAATAAGACTTGGACATATAAAAGTAAAAATGAAATTCGAATTAATGTAGTTATAATCATACATATAGGCATTCGCTAGATGGGTCGTGAAATATATGATCAGTGGTCTACCGACAATTTCTAGCAGCAATGTTGCTCTTAAGAGAATCGAAATAGGTGAGAGCGAGACGCTGTTGTTGAGTTTAAGGCACAATAAATTGGCAATAGAAACAATATTGTCGCTAGACAGCATTTTGTTTTGGTTAATGTGTTTGATTACTTGTTTACGTTCATTAATGCAATGTAATCATAAGGTCTTAAATCATAAATCACAAAGATTAAATCATAAAGATTAAATGTCAACTTCGTAAAATAATGCGAAATGTGAAAAAGCGATTAAAACCTTAATTTTAATGTCAAACGACTGAAACTTTAATGTTGAATATTGTTTCTTTATATTACAAAAGGAATAAAATGATTTGAACTTATCTCAGAATTTAATTTTTACAATTTTTTGGATTTGACTTAAAAAACTCACATATAACCAACTTGGATCATAAAGGCACATTAATAAGTCGCAATATAAGGTATAATTCTTTGAATATAAAAGTCCATGTAATATTCCATTAAACAAACCTGTCTTTTTGGTGTTCCTCTCGACTTGCGATGTCTTTAAAGAGAAAATTTGGTAATTGGCAAATGAAAGTAATACGACTGTTTAAAGGTTAATTTAGTCAACAATTAGCATATTGGTGTAACTTAAAAGTTTGATTAAAAAACAAGTAGGAAAAGTCGGTCAAGCCCGACCATAATATACTCTGTACCTCCCAATGTATGTATACATCAGATCAATTTTAAGTTAGATGACATTCAACGTGTTAAGGCACTAATGTGAAGTGGTGCCCATCGTCTTTGCTTCAAGTGCTGCCCAGCATACTTAATTGTTCTCTATACTTCACAATAGATTATCCAATTTTCACAGTTCCTTTGGCAAAACGATAAATTATGCTCAGGCCTGTCGAAAGGGGATTCCGGGCCCGGGGGGTTTTTCTCATGATGTGCATAGTTTATTAAAGCTTTCACCAAAAATCCGGGCTCCGGGCCCCTCTCAGAAGTCCGGGCCCGGGGGGAAACACCCAGGTCCCCTTCCCCTCTTGACGGCCTGATTAAGCTGATTACTATATACGCGTCAAAGGTACGAATTATCTATCTACAAAACTATGGGAGATATGACGTTTTTTCCCGATTCCGGGGGTGCGAGTTGAAATATAAGAAGTATATGTCCCATATATGTAGAGCCTATATCTCTTACCATTTCTAAGATCTGCCCGTTCATTTGGTGTTGCATAAGGAAAAAGTTATGAAGCTTATTTACTATAGACCCTTAACCAGCATTAAGTCTAACCCACTCAAGATTAAAGTTGATTAATAGTCAATGATTAGGAACACTTATTCTGAAATGAAGCTTCGCACACAAAGAGATTGGAAAATATCTAAAGAAGTTTTTTTTATTCCGAAATATAATAATGCCAATAAATCCAAATCCACATATCATTTCCATAAATTGTCTCCTATCTTAAATCCTAATCAATAAATTGTCACGCTAGACAAATTATTGACTGCAACTGCACAAATTATGAACCTTCAATAGAAGTTTAAATAAAAAAAATTATCTTTGAAATATGCGAAATAATAGCATAACCCGATATCACAAAATAATATTAACATATAAATAAGCAAATTCTTTCGTTTGACGCAAAAATCAGAATAATTTGCATAAAAAGCAAATATTCTTATTATAACGATCAAAAAAAGGCAAATAATTATGCAGGAAGATATTTTCATTGCCTGAAATTAAATTTAAATTGAATGTCAAGCGTCACAGACCATAATTTTCAACTTTTGGCCGATTTATTGAAGGTCGCAACGCCTTGAATATTTAAAATTTAATTACAATTACCAATTGACATTGACTTTAAGACCGGCCTAAAGATAAGCCTGCAGAAAAAAAAACTTGCTCATACAAATCTCGTTTAATAAATCAATTTGCACATGTGCCAACACAAACTATTAATAACTAATAATAACAGAAAAGTTTGTGTTAGTGATAAATAAATAAACTTCAATTTACAGTTGAACAAACATTTGAAATCAACTTGCAAATTAAATCTTTTCTGTTTGGTTTGGGAACCTTAATCAATTTGACACCTTTCATTTGTCTCAGGTCTGTTTAGTTTGTTATAAAAAAAATTTAATAGATTAGTTAGAAATTTCCAACCGGTCGGTTGGGATGGGATTTCAGAGATTAGTTAATTAACAATTCTGCCTTAATTCGATGATGCAATGATGGTGACAGTTTAGCGCTAGTTTTTGCTTCCTATCCTTAAAATTTAAACAAAGAGGTTGTACTGCACTTGCTTCGAAACTGGCCCTCTCCCTATTGTCAATATTTCGTAGTAGTTGGCATTGCCAAACGCTCCATGAGTTGTAATCGTTCAGAATGCATTCGATGGTGTGTTCCCAAGTGTGTTTTGGTCTAAAGCAGTTACGAATGCTGAAACGATTCTTGGGAGACGGGTGGACGTTCCAGGTCCTGCTACCCCAAGTACAGCTCTTTAGGGTGTCGAAGTGGAACTCTGCCACCTTTTCGTCTCTGGGTTGAAGGATTATAGGGATTTCCTTCTCCAACTTCTCAGAGTCCCTTAGGCTTCCTATGGAGTTCCTACCTACTTCTTTTGCTTTCAGTCTAAGCAATGTAGCTTTTTTCTTCAAGCAGATGGTATGGTGGAATGGTGGTAGCTTTATCAAAACTAAAAGAGAAAACATTGAAAAAATGTATTTTTTTTTAGCTTAGATCCATTTTTCGACCGAACCCTTTATGGCAGCCATAAGATATAGTCCTCCTATTTTCGCCAAATTTGGCAAAGACCGTTAAAAGCATATAATATAAATATTCGCCGAGTTTAGGAGCGTTAACATTCAAAACAAATCATTATACCCTTGTAGAGGGTATTATAAAATTGTGCGGATGTTTGTAACGCCTAGAAGGAAGCATCTCCGACCACATAAAGTATATATATTCTTGATCAGCAAGACGAGCTGAGTTGATCTGTTTCTATGCTATCTCCTCCGTCAGTTTTAAAGCAATCCTCACCAAACTTTGCACGAAGTCTTTTGGTACAAATACGCTGCCCGTTTGTCGGAACCGGCCGGATCGGATGACGATAGCACATTGCTGTCATAGGAACGATCGGAAGAAAAACTAGTTTTAGTGAGAAAAACTTTTTTGTTTTCAATTGAACCGCCTCCAAACTTCGTATTTCTTAGTTTACTATGCTTTTCCATGATTCCACCAAATTTGGTTGAAATCGGACATCTACATAGTAGAGCTACCATAGAAAAGTATAGTCAGAAAAGTAGTCTTAGTTAGAAAAACTTTTTTGTTTTCCATGAAAATGTCCTCAAAATTGGCATGTATTTGTTTTATAAGCTTCCACACGATTCTACATAGTTTGGTCAAAATCGGATGACTATTGCATATAGCTGTCATAGGAACGATCTGTCTAAAAACTAGTTCTTGTGAGAAAAACTTTTTTGTTTTTAATGGAAACGTCCCTTACGTTGGCAAATGTTTATTTTACACAATTCTACAAAGTTTTGTCAAAATCGGCTGACTATAGCATATAGCTGCAGTATGAATGATCGGTCGAAAAAGAAGTTCTAGGAGAAAAACTTTTTTGTTTTAATTGGGATCGCCTCCAAATTTGTTATGCTTTTCCATAGTATAGCTCCCATAGAAAAGTAAGGTCCGAAAAGTAGTATTATTTAGAAAAACAAACTGCAAGGGTATACAAAACTTCGGTCGAGCCGAAGTTAACTTTCCACTTTATCTTAGACCTATTTCTATGGAGCTATATGCTATAGTCATCCGATCCTATCGGTTCCAGCATATTAGCAGCGTGCAGTAGAAAGATGACTCTGTGAACAAAGGATTTCAGCTCGCTAGCTTCCAAACTGAGAGGCTAGTTTGCGTAGAAACAGACCGACTGAAGGACAAGGCTCAATCGACTCAGCTTGTCTCCCTGATGAAGAAAATATATAGTTTATGGGGTTTGGAAATGAATAATTTTATTCGTTGCAAACTTCTTTTCAAGGGTATAAAAATATGGTACTTGGGCCATACTTGGACCAATACAATTTGATAATAAAAAGTATTGTATATCGGTTGACAAAATGTGAGTAAAATGGCACTTATTCGGGGGTGTCCTGGAAATCTGTTGGTTGGCTTCAGTTGGTTTGCAAATCGCTCGAGAAATTCCGTCGGTGTCCCAGAACTTCGAGAGATTCGAAAGTATAGTTTGAAAGTCTAGTTCGAAAGGTGTGTGTATAAGATTATGGTCCTACTACAAAAACAGTGATATATTGCGTGGGTTCGTGAAGTCGCTATTGATTGGTTAGTGCATTGGTTGGTTTGCCAAAATCTCCCAACAAAATACGAGAGGTTTCAAACCAACCGAAAAAGATTTCTAGAACACAGAGAATTGGTTTTGGTTGGAAGAGATTTCTGGGACACCGCCGATTGTGGGTAATTCAATCATATGTTTGGACTTGTTTTATAGCAGCGATGGGTAGCCGCTTACTCTTTTTGCTCCCATTGCTGCGACGAGACTCATTTAAAATTACTCGGCACCGTACGTAGCAAATGAAGCACAATTGTCTCGCTTCGGCGCGAAAACAACAAAAAACCATTGCGTTTCGGCATAAGGCGCCAGCTCGGCGGGTGCGGTGTGCGCGACAGAGACGACTGCAAAAACAAATACATGCACTCCAGCTTCGCTAATAAGGGTTGTTTTATTCTGTTTATGCTGTTGGACTGCTCTCAAAGTCAAATTTCGTGCCCACCGCTGTTTTAAAGCTATACTTAAGGCCAAGGCTTAACGTTGATTTTTAACTAAGGCGGAAATATGAAAACAATGGACTAAATAGTAAGGATCTGCTTTTAAAAAGGCAATCGGATTTTCAGCTGGTTATTCCGAGCTAAAATTGCTATTCGGGAAGCAATTAAACATTAGTTTTCAACATTTTTCGGTAAAATCGAAAATGCGTTTGAGTAAATATGAACGAAAATAAATGAGCTTAAAGTTCCTATTGAATATGGTATTTACAAATTAGCAACGGGTCTTAACACCTATTGAGATTTCTTATCAAATAATTTTCAAATTGATTACCCACAAAGTGAATTTCGCTGTACCAATTGAGTTATGAAAGACAGCAGTCTTAAACAAAACCTTTTTTTTTATTTTGGACTTCGATTTTCAATTCCAGTTTTACTTTTGGCAAAGCAACTGGTTCCCATCTGTCCAAAAACAAACGAACATGAAAACAAGTTGAACTTGTCCAACTCTAAAGCATAATTCAAAATGACGTGGATAGAATCCAAAAACCAACAACTCATGCAGATGGGCTTAAGGTGAAGTTAAAATCAAGAACTCAGCTGGAAACTAAATCAAGGTCATTCCAAGCTTTTGTTTGAGTCGACGTTCTGAGTGGCGAGTATGTGAAGGTCATTTATCACATACGCCAAACATTTCAGACCTAACGGTGTTTCTTTTGTTTCGCCTGACAATGCCTTTTGATTGTTACAAATTTTTTGCTAATTTGGTTAATTAATCATCTAAAAATGGATGCCATTTCCAAGTATGTGTACGAGTCCAAGGTCTATACTGGAGTTGGCCATAAAGATGGTGTTGATAATTATGTGGAAGTGGGCGTCGCGACTTGCTGATGCAAATCCAAATAAATAACGGCAAATTCGTGTGAAAACAATGCAATAAAAACAATAAATACAGTTAACGTTATGAACAAAATAAAGTGGGAGGTTTTTTAAGAGAAATGTTAACCTACTTGAAAAAGGTCTGAGGTTAATGTTTTTTTTTTTGAAGAATCCATTATTTTTGATTGTTCAATTTTATTTCTATGTATATGGAGCGTTCAAAACAAGTTGATTAATTTGTCTTTTGTTTGCGGACTTTTCTCAACAAATTTAAATTTGAACGCCTTTTTTCGGAGACAGATATAGTCATTTCATCCGTGAGAATAACATAGATCGATGAACTTATAACTGAGATACTGAAAAAGCTTTATCAGTCCTGACCAAAATTGTAGGTACATATATACTTTTATGGGACCGAAAATAAGTCTTTTTATGAGCAAACTTCTTGTCCTGAATAAACGCTTTGCGAGTGTATAAAATTCTGTATAATCTTATCCAGCCTTTATGAATCTTTTAATGAGATTTTTCAGATAATTAGTTATTTAACTTTATGCCTTTTAGGGTAAAATCGCATAAATTCCTTAAATTTTGTCATCACCGTTTCCTTATCTGCTTCCTTTTTGTGCTGTTTTCAGATTGCCCCAACTGTGTAGACGAGTCACAATACACACCGAACAAATGGACCATGCCTCTGTTGAAGCTGGGCGAGAAGCGTTATTACCTCGGCATCTTCTTCAAGGTAAGCCACATTCCGCGCGCCCCGTTAATAAACGTTAACATAAAGATGCAACTGACCAACGGTCTTAAGCTACACTTGTATGTGTATGTATGTATGTCTGTTTGTATACCAGGCCGGTTTGATGAGACCATAAAAATAATTTTGCAAGAAATTGCATATGGAATTTTACAGAAACGGTTAAGAGTTGCTTTAGTAAACACTAAACAACAGGATATTTGGATTTGGTTACTTTTAGTAAAGTAACCAAAAAAACAGTAAGCTAATATAGCAAGAACTAAGTAAAATGTTAAAATTTATAGGAGAATCAATAAGAGAATAGTTCTACAGTCTACCCAAACCAAGTGGGTATTGCTATGTAGGACTATTACGCCTTCTTGCCTATCCGCAGTTGGCACAAATTGATTAAATATTAATATATCAGGAGCCACATCAATGGTTGATTCCGTCTTGGGCCTGTCTCCTCAACCATTCAAGATGATTCGCCCAAAATTTCAAATGCCCATATAAAAAAATGCTGACTAATCCGACCAAATCCAGCTAGGGTTTTTCTTTATACCTTCTTCAGTACCTTTCGGACTTAACGGGTCTGAACGTGATCAAAAATTAAAAGTTGCAAAGTGTTGCACTGAGTTATAACATAATGTTATTTATTACTTATACAATTAATTGAATAATTGTACCTTTAAAGAGGGATTATTGAGTTATTGTGCTTGTAAAGTTGAATTATTCTACATTGGATGTACATATGAGCATTCGAACTAGTTAATAATATCAGTTTACACCTACTACCACAGATTCAATTTTTCAAGTAATTGTAAATGTAATTACATCACTGAATAGTCGAAGTTCCAAGCTAATATTACGATTACTTTAAAATTTTTATCAGGAAAAATGGTAATAGCAATGGGAATGGTAATTGTAGTTTACGGACTTGCTCGGTATCAGCCAACTTTTGTCTGTATCTGATCAATTTTAATTTGGATACCACACAAAGTGTTAAGGTGTGTGAGGTGCTGCCCATCGCTTTTTTGCATTTGCTTATAAAGACTATCGTTCATACGATCTTCACCAATTCTTCGACGGATCGATAAATAATGCTAATTACAAAATATGTCTTGAAGGTAACCACTGTCTATATATAAAACTGTGGGAGATAGACGCAGAAGAGAGCGAAAATAAATTTGATCTGCCAGCAAGTATAAGAAGTCTATATTCCATACAAGTCAAACCTCTATCTTTTACCATCTCTGGGATCTGTTTGTTCATACGGACACACAGACGGATTTGGCTATGTCGACTCCGCTGTTGGCGCTATGCAAAAGTATGTTACAGCCAGAAGGAAGCATCTCCGACCCCATAAAGTATATTTATTCTTGATCAGCTGAGTCGATATAGCCATGTCAGTCAGTCAGTCCGTGTCACAGTGGTCCCAAATCCCAAAAGGCTCGCCAAAAGTCGAAAATCGTATTTGATTTGGCTGAAGGCTTGTGCTTTCGGAGTCGATGTTTACGAATTCGAAGTGAAAATTAAAAACAAACAAAATGGCGGATACAATATGGCGGACAATTTCTTCAAAAAGTATTTGTTTTGGCTAAAAGTCTGCGCTATACAAGTCGCTTATCATCCCAGTCTTGCTATGCGGCGCAGAAGCATAGACAATGTCAAAAGAGGATGAGGCGGCAATTGGCGTGTTCGAGAGAAAAGTTCTTCGGAGGATTTATGGACCTCTAAACGTTGGCGGCGAATTTCGCATCCGAATGAATCACGAACTGTGCGAGCTCTATGGGGACACTAAGCTTGTCCAGCGCATAAAACAACAGCGGCTGCGCTGGATAGGACATATTACCCGTATGGATGATAACGCTCCAGCAAAACGGGTGTACAATCGGCATGCGAACGAGTTGGGAGGCATTCCCCCGCAGGGTCGACCGAAGCGGAGATGGCGCGATCAGGTGCAGGGAGATATTGCGAAGCTGGGAGTGCCCTCCTGGTGGAATGTCGTTTGGGACAGAGGCGAGTGGCGGGCATTAGTGGCAGCGGCCGAGACCGTAAAACGTTTGTGATGGCCAAAGAAGAAGAAGAAAAGTCTGCACTCTGGGATTTTCGGGGTTGCTGATTACGAATTCCAAGTCAAAATTCAGTAAAAATACTTGAATTAAATACTTGATATAAAAAAAATTAAGTTTTTTTCTACATTTGTGCCCTTAGCATTAAAAGCACTCACCCCATCACATTTTTGTCTAAAAACAAAACTCTCGGCCAGGTTTTTTATACCCTGATCCCATTAAAAATGGGAAAAGGGGATCATGAAAATGTGCAAAAGAATGTAACAGGTAGAAGGAAACATTTCCGACCCTATAAAATATATAAATTCTTAATCAGCATCAAGAATCGTGACGATTTAGTCATGTCCGTCTGTCCGTCCGTTCTTCTGTCCGTATGAACGCGTCGATCTCAGAGTCAATAAGAGATAGAGCCACAAATTTTTGCATGTAAGTAGGTGTATACCAGATCCAAATCGAGTTTGTTTTAGATTTGGAAAATTTTTATGTCGGAACAATTACAAAAAACTGCAGAAAATTCACGCATTTCCGCACAATTATCATCATCGAAATTTAAGTCGCAGCTAGATGCAGTTGACTTTCGAATATGTTTTGAAGAAGTGTCTAAACAACAATTTCTATTTTGTTTGAGAGCGGGATCTGAAAGGAGTTTTGACTTATTGCTCTTTCTAACACGGCTTTCCGGAATGTGACCTAAAAAGAACCTCTACTTTTATTAATGATTCACTATTTTATTCATTGTTAATAATAGTTTTGAGCTATACATTCAAATTGTACTTACTTTCTGGTATAGACCCAATCCGAATCCGAATTGGTTAACTTTTCGCGATTCTATACGCTTCTGAACGTTGTGTTATTTTAGATGCGCGACGAGTAAACGGTGAGGCACGCTCGACGCTCACGATCGGAGTTCATACCTAAGCCAGGTGAAGACTCTTCCCCCTTATTAATGGTCACTATACAAACCACTACACATTAAAGGTTCCAACAAAAACCTTTTTTTCGACTTTTGCCCAACTCGGACCATAGTCATCTGCCTGTCTGTATAAACGCACAGCTCTCAGAGAAGGTAAGACATAGAGGCTCGACAAGTACGATTCTTCGGTTATTCTGAAAAAGGTATATTTGAGTATTTAAAGACCTCGAGCTATTTACTATTTTTCCATTGTAATTTTAATTTGGGAACTAATGTTTTTTTGAAAGGTTGATACATACATCACCTTAATGAGTTGACCTTTACGGTCCACAAACCGTCATCTTCCAAGTCATTTCTCTACGATTTACTTAATTTCCAAACATTTTCTTTTAATCATATTTTGTAGTATTGCTTCCGTTATTGATCAATTCCAACTGAATAGATTATTGAATATATTACAATACTTAATCGTTTTGGTAACGTTATAAGGCAATTTATGGTGTGGCTTTAAAGTTCAAGGAAATACTAAGTTTGATGTGAAACTAAAGTTGTTGTGTGGCATTAGCATAAACATACGTCAATGGTCTGGGTGAGGGATTTTTGTTTGTTTGCTGCGTTTTTTTTGGGGCCTTTTGACTAATTTGTTTTTAATATGAATGGAATCGTCATCGTATCGTCTACGCTGACTGATGCGTAGCCGAGCACGCGCCTTCTTTTTGCAGCGTCGAGTAGTAGTCTTCTCATGGCGCTCAACTATAGGTATAGATGGCATTGGAGTTCAGTTCTATGGCTGTTTTGACCAAGCCAAATGCAAAGTTATGGATATCAGTTGTCAATAAAAGGTTGCACTTAAGTTTATAACTTTTGAATTGAATTCTAATTTATTTAGTTTAACAAATTCAATTTACAACCTTCCAATTAATTGGCAACAAAATATTGTCAAAATTGGTGTTGAAGTCATTAGCACATGGAACTGCTAGAGTGGCAGAATTGTGGTCTACAATTAGTGTTTGCTTTACGCCTGCGCGCGATTCAGCCCCAGGTGCCTGCACGCAGCAAATTTAATTGCATCATTTGCATAAACATTACGCATTTCAAGTTGCGTAATTTCGACCAAATAAAATACATATACATATGGTAATCTGAAATGACTTCATCATAAATTCATAACGGTTCATACAGGAATTCTAAATTAGATTTCCCAATAAATAAAACGTTGCGTGGCTAATTAACTAGCCAGCCTGCTATTAACCATACATAAAAACAAAATGTTCCCTAACTACGAATCTTAAAACTCATTTAACAAAATAAGCAACAAATTAAAATGTCACTGCGTTGGGTTTTAAAAATGCTTAAATTTTAATCGCTGTGACAGGCGATGCAGCCGGGAAAGGGGATAACGTTCTAAAGCAAATTTGGGTTTATTTATGCATCTTTTCGAATTGTTTTATTTTTTGGGTGGCATTCGATGTTGGCGGCTAATCAGCCGCTTGCAGAGAGAATTCAATTTTAATTAATGGTTGGATAATGAATTAAATTCCCAATTTAGATGTGCGGCATTTGTACAATAGAAATGTTTTATTTACTTAACGAAAAGCGTTCATAAACAAATTATGCATAAAAGTTAATTACTAATTTACTGTGAGGTTTTTGCTGTGAAGATTTATATGGCGTCGTTTAAATTCAGGAATCAGAACACAAATCTTATTTGGTTAACTAATGAAGAAGTCAACAGATAAGCGAAAGCAATAAATGTGTTGTTTCAGCTGAGCAAATTGGCTTGGGAAATAAGAGGATAAAAAAATAAAATTTAATTGATTAAGATGACCTTGACGCATTAAAGTTTAAGAACCTCTAACGGTTTGAGGACTTTAAGCCTATTCAGCCTTGAATATTTTAGATTTATTCAGGCTTGGGTGGCCACTTTCATTAAATAGTTTGACCTCTTGCTAACAGAATCCTACTCAAAATATTTTGTAAGAATTGACTTATTTATAATCCCACAGTGGCGTAGGCCACTTCTGCCAACTCTACTGTTCCTGTCCCTAACTTGAGAAAATTACAATCACTTCTTGGTTACCAAATCTTATGTGATTTGGGGAGTGGGCATTGGTATTACCGATGCAGACGCTGCACGAAATTTCTGAATAAAAGACAATTGGGTATTTTGTGAAGAAGGTGGGAAGATCTGCATCATGTCGGGATGTTTTTTTCGCTTGTCATTAACAAATTTCTTATGCCAGCTTCCATGCAACGCAATTTGAAGTGTTTTTATTTCCAACTTAAAACCAAAAACGGGAAAGCAATGCTGTCTTCGTCTGTGCCGAAGTTTAAATACACTTGAAACTTTTGTGACCACTAACCTAATTTTTTGACCAATATCTTAATTTATTAATGTCTTGTGTCATTGGAGTGCTTAAAAAAGAAATAGGGGAAAACAAACTTCGGCTCGGCCGAAGTTTTGTATACTCTTGCACCTACCATTGAAATCAAAAACAAATTTTCTAAGACTGCTTTTCGGACCTTACTTTTCTATGGGAGCTATACTATATAGACGTCCGATTTCGACCAAACTTAGTGGAATCAAGGAAAAGCATAATAAACTATTAATTACGAAATTAATTTCGAAATAAATTTGGAGGCGATCCTATTTGAAACTAAAAAGTATTTCTCACTATAGCTTCTTTTTAGACCGATCATTCGTACTGCAGCTCGTAGATGCTATAGCCATCCGATCTTGACAAAACTTTGTAGAATTGTGCAAAATAATATAAAATAAGTATATGCTAGTGATAAGGACGTTTTTATTGAAAACAAAAAAGTGTTTCTTACTAGAACTAGTTTTCAATATCTTCGTAATCAATTGTCCTTAAAAATGTATTTTGTTTGACTTGAAAATCTTCTGTACTTTTTTTTAAGAAAAATTGTTATCTGTGTCGGAACGTGAAGTGTCGAACGCGACATATTTTCCATCAAGATATGGAAAAGATGGAAAAAATGTCGCATTCGACACGGTTTCTTATGCAAAGTTTTTTAACTCTTTGTGTCCTTAGAACAGTTTTGTACATCAAAAGTTAATGGAATCCATAGCCACTTTTTAAAGGAATAACGTGTAATAAAACTATCAAGATAAGAAAAATGGTGCTTGCTTTGCTGTGCCTTCAAAAATCTCGAAATGGGTTATGAATAAATGTAAGATTGGCTTATTTTAGTTTAATTTAAACTCTAGGTTTTAACTACCTTTAATTTTTTGGTCTCGGTAGACCTTTCGGTGCCCAGTCCAATGTGGCAATACTCTGTCAGTTCAAATTTTCATTTCTTTGTGATCGATTCCCATAGCTAACCCGTGTATATTAACACGAAGAATACGTTAGTTCAGCTGTTGCCGAATGACAATAATTTGATTATATGACCTTAGTGCTTCAAGTGCAGTCTGGGCTATTTTTTAACACTGATTTCTTGTGGAACAAAATATTTCCAATTTCAGCTCGGTTTCGCTACAAATTGTGGCACTGCGAAAACGTTCAGTATGTTATTTTGTCGCACAAAGCGTAAAAAAATTCGAAGTCTACGTAAAATTTTAAGAAATTTTCACCAAGAGGTCGTGGAATTAGTATCCCGGGAAAATCGACTTCTAATTTTAATGTCATCTTCAATAAATAAATATGTCATTCTATTCTAAATGGACTGCTTTCCGATAATATTTCAAAAACGTTTTCATAAAAAAGTTTTGAAATCGATTTTCGAATTCTGCATTCCATTCTACAAAAAGAAATGTTCTAGTCGAAGTGGGTCTTTTTGCCTGTAAATGAATTCCAAAAGCGTCGTATCCTCGGTGCGAAAATTATAGCCCCTTTTCCCCAAATTTTACAATCAAATCCCATTTTATCACCAATTCTCTAGTTTTCTTTAAAAATTAAATCAGAAAATTTTTAATTTTTTTCCTTTTTGAAGTTACCAGTCAATCGCTTTAAAGAGCAGAAACTGATGATATCTTTAAACTTATCAATATATAATTTGAATATGCTTTTCACTGCTGATAGCTTTTTGCAAAACTCGCTTTGCATACTCGTATACTTGGTGAAATAAGATAGTTGGGCTCTGGGACCGAACCTCCTGCAGAATTTTAGAGCAGGGGTGGGCACGATATTTTATTTTAAGAGCAGTTCAACAACAACAACATAAATAACAACCCCTATTACTGATGCTCGAATCCACCAGCCAGCCAGACACTCCATTTAATTGGTTTTGCAGCCGCGCACACGCCTGGCGCCAGCTTGCGATGCGCAATAGTTTTGCTGTTATTGAGCCCCAGGGCTGAAAACACACAATAAACAGGGCCAAACTATAGTTGTCTACATTTCTCTACCATATCAGTTTATCTAGGCAACGCATATGATGCCTAGCTCTTACTTAAATCATCTGCTCTTATCTATCTACGTAGTAGATTTTTGATAAGCTAAGCTGAGCCCTAACCTTTAATCCTCTGCCCATATTAAAAGCATCTTCTTTGTTAGAAAGTAAATCCTTGCATCACCTTTTAACCAAAAGAACAAGGCCATGCCCATAAAGCAAACTAATTGACTTCTCAGCCCAACAGGCAGGCAGTCTGGCGTTTACAACCCAATAAACACATTCATCCACGGAGTGTATGTGGTTGCCACAGCTGACACGAAAGGAAACCATTAAACACTTCCCAGCACACGTGAAAATATAATGCAATACCTGTCTAAGGCGAATGAATTCACGGGGCATACCAGGATGTTAACAGTTTGAGCTTTCTTCATGCACAATTACGGCTAATACAATTAAAGCAAAGTTAATGGCGACGACAGGGCACATGATCGAGGTACATACACATATGTAGTCTACCTCGTATGTAGGAGCCCTCATGGAGATAGTTGCGTAATCGATTTATGTGCACATCACCTGACGGAAAAAGCACACACAAGTGTAGGGAGGAGGGCCCATCAACAGGCTAAAAGTTGGGCGAAAACTTTACCAGCTGGTTTTTCAGCTAATTAGTTCAACCAAAAGCCATTAGAGTTAATTGAATATTAAATTGCTGCTGATATATGGATACATCAAACATATATGGTGGAAAAACAAAAACAGAATCTGAATCTGATTCCGAATGATAGCAGACCACAAACACGGATTCAAACATCACTCGACACTAATTGGCTTCACATTCAATTTCAATATGCATGGCACATGGCAAGCCCGCTCCTGCCGCACAAAAAATCAAATAAAATATGCTAGATAAAAATGTTGTTGATTTGTATTCCACCGCCAGTGTCCGCGTTGAGAGCGAAAGATTGAAGCTGACATTTCACTTTACGATGTGTATCGGTAATGCAATTGAATATGGATTGCGAGCATGGAGGATTGGGAAAAGTGTGAATGCTGAATGCGTGCCGCTTTAAAGACTTCAAACAAAATGTGGTTTAATTGGATGTCAGATTGAACGAAGTTAAGAAATTGCACAATCCATCAACATAGCTTTCAATCATTAAAAATACTTTAAGTTGGTTTTTTTTTTATTTTTTTTTTTTATTTTGCATTATATCTTTTGCTGCAATCTCTTACCATTCTCCCCCTATTTCTACTTTTTGTTGCAGGCAAATTGGTTCAAAGCCACGCAATACTGTCGATACCATGGCATGCACTTGGCTAGCATTTCATCACAGGAAGAGAACGATAGACTGGAGAAACACATACGCGACTTTGGTAAGTGGGGCAAAAAACATTAAACTAAAACAACAAATTTTAAAATACTTTTAAAAAAAAAAAAAACATCTAAAAAAAAAAAAAAAAAAAAAAAAAAAATTACCCCAAACAATCCCAATTTAAAAAAAAAAAAAAAAAAAGATATAAAAAAAAAAATTTTAAAAAAAAAAAAATTTTTTTTTTTTTTTTTTTTTTTTATATTAAAACAAGGTTCCGGAAGGTAATAAACCGTTATCTCCGCTTTTTTTTGGAAGGCTGGTGCCATTCGTATTGGCATGGAGGATATTAACTTGCGACAAGTTCCAATTGGAATGTTGTACCATGCTCTTTGGACAGTCTCCCAAAGTTGACTTTTATTTTGACAAAAAGTCTTTCCGACCTTTCTTTTGAGTTCACCCCAGAGATTCTCGATGGAATTGAGGTCCGGGGATTGACTTGGCCACTCAAGAACATCCGCATTTTGCTCTCGAAACGAATCCTTTACTACTCGAGAGGCGTGCCTCGGATCATTATCCTGCTGGAACTTCCATAAAAGTGGCATATTATCCTCGGCATATGGTAGCATCACCGTCTTCAATAGATCTTTGTATACGAATCTATCCATTATTCCGTCAATACGATGAATCGGACCAACACAATACCACCTCCATGTTTTACAGTTTTATATGTGTACGAGTACTTGAGATCAAAATCTTTCCCTTTCGGACGACGAACATTCCTTTTGGCATCATTTTCAAATAAATTTATTTTGGTTTCGTCAAAAATATATATTTTCTCTACGATCCAATACAAATTTTTTCCTCATCTGTAAATTTGCCGATCGAAGCAAAGGAACCCTGCGAGCAATCATACCTGGTAGGTTTGCTATTGCCAATCGTCGCCGAACGGTCCGTGATGACACAATATTCCCAATTTCATTGGCAATCGTCCTGGAAGACTTCAACGGGTCGCGTTTAACCAACTGAAACACGCGTTCGTCGGTCTTAGAGGATGATTTTCTGGGTGCTCCCCGAGTTTTAAGGCATTGGTTTCGAAGAACGTTTCATTAACATGGCAATGGATTTATTAGATTTTTCTTCATCTCGGATTCGTCGAATGAGCCTTCTCTCCTTCGCACTGCAGTGACGCCCACGGCACATCTAATACAATTTGAATGGTTATTAAGTCCCCATTTAGTTATATTTTCCTAATACCTTACCTTCTGCAACCAAATAATTGTATTTATAAACTACAGGTTAATATTTTGCTTTATATACCTATTTTATTGACCAGCCGAGTTTGCAGTCTAACCAATAAAAGAATTCACTAGTTTTCCCAGAAAGCTAATTAATTCCAGGAATTCACCCAATTCTTACCGAAACAGTGTGACCATATAAAAAAGTATAGCTTTCTTTTTTAAATTTTATGTTTATATCGATTTAAGTTGAAATTAAAAAAAAAAATAGAGGAAAGTTAACTTCGGCTCGGCCGAAGTTTTGTATACCCTTGCAGCTTCCATTGAAAACAAAAAAGTTTTTCAAACTAAGACTGATTTTTGGACCTTACTTTTCTATGGGATCTACACTATATAGATGTCTGATTTCGACCAAACTTGGTAAAATCAAAAATCAAAAAGCATAATACACTGTCAATTACGAAATTTGGAGGCGATCCCATTTAAGACAAAAAAGTTTTTCTCACTAGAACTTCTTTTTCGACCGATCATTCATACTGCAGCTATATGCTATAGTCATCCGATTTTGATTAAACTTTGTAGAAATATGTTAGAGTATATAAAATAAGAATATGCCAATAAAAAGGACGTTTCCATTAAAAACAGAAAAGTTTTTCTCACTAGAACTAGTTTTCCGACCGATCGTTCCTATGGGAGCTATATGCTATAGTCATCCGATTTCGACCAAACTTTGCAGAATTGTGTAAAAGTATATAAAATATGTGTATGCCAATGATAAGGTCGTTTTCATTAAAAACAAAACAGTTTTTCTCACTAGAACTAGTTTTTCGACCGATCGTTCTCATGGCAGCTATATGCTATAGTCATCCGATCCAGCCGGTTCCGACAAATGTGCTGCCTATATGTACCAAAAGACTTCGTGCAAATAGCATAGAAACAGACAGACGGACGGACGGACAGACGGACAAGGCTAAATCAACTCAGCTTGTCATGCTGATCAAGAATATATATACTTTATGTGGTCGGAGATGCTTCCTTCAATGAGTTACAAACATCCACACAAATAAAACCCTTTGCAAGGGTATAAAAAACTTCACACCTATTATTTTGTCCATGAGTGTAACAACAAAAACCCCCGTTTGAATGCAATTTTGAAAGCAAACTTTTGGTTATCGTGTTAGTAGCGGAGAATATATCTCACACTAATTCGGTGAGGCCATAGGGGACACACACCCAAAAGGCTTTAGTCTTTTTCTACAATGTCTTTCGAGTTTTTCAGGTTGATAAAGAGAGATTTGGGTGTTTGAATTGACAGAGGAAAGGCGAACCCAAACAGTTATAGCTGATTGGAGGGTCCTCCGTTGTGATGTAACATGTATCTGTCTTAACTTATGAGAAAATATAACATGACCTTGATCGGGTTATAAACTGTAGGTTTAACTTGCAGATAGCCTTAAAAAAAAACTTTGGAAAAAATTAAAAGATTCCAAAAAATCTTCGTGCTTGACATAATTTCTTTGATTTTCTTAAAAGAGCCAAAAACAACCCTAATTATTCTCTGCAAAATATTCTGTCATAAATATTGTGCCAAACCCCTTAACAAATTCAATACAACCGCTTGCAAGTGAAGCACTTTTGCTATAGAAACTGCACCACATGCCAATCAGTAAGCAACTTAAATCAGTTAGGAGCCAGATCAATGTGACGATAGTCCAGCCGGCAAATAAACATTTGAAATGCCATGGTTATATGTGGATTATGTCGACTGCTGGTCACTGGCTGACTTTCTAGCGTGTGGCATAATACACGGAAGTTGGTAACCGAAAACCGCGACAACAAAGGGGAAAATGCTGACGGGACAAGGGGACTTGCTCGAACTCTGTTGGCCAGTGGCCGAGTCGTGCACTTTCCATTGCATAAATCTTTCACAAAAGTGAATGTGCAATATGTGGGTTTGGCAGGGCCATGGGCAGTTGAAAATTGTTGGTATTTAATCATCATCATCTCCTATTTCTTGTTCATTTCCAGGCCTGGGCCACGAACATTTCTGGATTTCCGGCACAGATCTGGCCGATGAGGGTAACTTCTTTTGGATGGCCACTGGGCGACCAATTACATTTACCAACTGGAATGCCGGCGAGCCCAACAATTTCCGCTACGAGAACGGCGAGGAGGAGAACTGCCTGGAGCTGTGGAATCGTGATGGCAAGGGTCTGAAATGGAACGATTCGCCCTGCAGTTTCGAGACATATTTTGTCTGCGAAGTTCAACCAAATTGAGCGAATGCAAGAGCTGCGACTTAGCTGTTAGGAGCAAATTATGTAAAGAAAGGATTCAAATTGTAATTTGTAGGTGTAAAAAATTCTTTGTGGATAATTAGCTAGTAAACCAGATTAAATTATATGTAGGCATTTGTATCTTCTCTCATGTAAAAACAAACATAAATAAAAAATTCCAAAAAACATGTAAATGATGCTTTACAATTGCATAGGATAGGCGGTTAATTTTCATTGAATTCCGCTGGGTGCAACGGTGCGTATGAGCAATCCATTTTAACAGCTCGCTCAATAACCATCGTGATTTTGCCATAATGCCAGAAAATAAAATTGAAAGTGGCTGTCAGCAGGCTGCCTCACATCTCTTGCTCTCCCGCCACTCTGCTGTCGTTCTCTCTCTCTCTGGGGAGATGCAGCCACCTGTCTGTACACACCGCCAACTAAACAAAACTTAATGCTGATAAAATAATCAGCTGCCAACTGCCCCATTTGGGACGCGACTGCTGCAGTGACAACGATTCAGATTTATCCATGATTTACTTTGTCATGCCCCAGCCCAGAGATGAACGAGAGAGCATTAGGTGAACATTGTTGCCAACAAACCGACTTTCGCAGTCAGCTTGTCTGCCCTTCTGTCTCTCTGTCCAAAGTATAAGTATGCCTGCCCGCCGGCGGCAAGGGCTAGTCCACGGCCCCTGGGGGACAGACAATGCGAAAACGTGCAACGCTTATTGTTTATGCCTGCTGCCCAACCATGTGAGAGCCGAAGGCTCTAAAGAGAGCATGCGCGTGATTTATTAAGAGAAAAGCAGCTGGTAAAGTCCTTAAAAGTTTCCGATGAGTAGGGAAAGTTTTCAGGTGATGATCTTTGATAAATCAAGTAAGAAAGTCGGTCAAGCTCAACTGTTTATTACGCTCTGTACCTGCTGATATTTTAAAGTGTGGTGGCATAAGAATTGTGTGAAGTGCTGCTCCCGTCCCGGTAAACTGTTGCTTACCATATATATCTAAGTTCGAAATAAATTTCCTACAAAAATTTTAGGAGATATTGGTGATTTTTATACAATTTACCAGGATAGTAAATATCCTATCAAGCTTTTTAAGTTCAGCAATTACCGCATCAGTTATCTCCGCGTTGGTATTAAAGACCGCGATGGTGTTAAAGACCTTTCCAGTAAAAATTTTCTTTAATTTTTGGAAATAACCAGAAATTACAAGGTGCTTGATCCGGAGAATATGGTGCTAGACGTTTTTTTTTTTTCGATGCCAGAGAGCGCAATGAAGTTACTTTTTGTTATCTTCCTTTCGGTTTTCCAACAAATTTTTGAAAAGATTTGGCAAGCATTCTTCGGTATACCATTTAGCAGTTACGGTCTGACCCTTTTCCAGGGAAATAGCAGCAACAATTTTTGATCTGGTGAAGTAAACTGCTATCATTACTTTTGTTGCTGACTTTTGTTGCTTAGCTTTTATGGGTGGGTTTGCTTCAGTTGGGCTTCATACCATGGACTGCTCTTTGGTTTACGGATCGTACTTATAGAACCAAGCCTCGTCACCAGTAACGATTTTATTAAAGTTGCTAGACTGCTGGAGATAAGATGCGATAGATGTGATAGCCATAGTCGCCAGAGTTATCGATAGTCCTTCTTGCCTAGTGATGGCAGATTCGCCACAGTACTTCCCCTCCAGTGACCGTGTGGGAGCGAATGGATAAGATGAATAAAAGCTGCAGAATCCGTAGTACTGAGCATGTGCAACGAGTACAGACTTTCGTAGTTGCGTCGGTAGCCGGTGGGTGTCGATAAGCAAGATCGTTTGAGCCGGAATGATGTGGCCTCTCGCTAAGGTGCCTCGATTGAGGTTTATTAGATGCGTTTAAAGTCGCCTCTGGTCGAGGACTTTGTGTTGCTTTAGTGGAGGCGGAAGTTACCTCTCGTGGAGCGCTTCGAGGTGCTTTAGATGAGGCGGAAGATACCTCTCGTGTAGAGCTTCGATGTGCCTTAGTTGAGGCGGAAGTTACCTCTTGTGGAGAGCTTCGAGATGCCTTAGTAGAAGACTTTGCTGTTCAGGTTCACGGACGTGCGCGTAGGACACGACTGAGCCATAATCAATGTGCCTCGGATAAGAACTTTGTCGCTGTCTTGGATGAGGACTTTGTTGCTTCGCGTTGAAGGCTTTGTCGCTGCCTCAGATGAGGACTTTGTCGATCAGGTTCACAGGCGTGAATTGGTTGTGTTTCGGTTGATGTGCGGATGCGGGAGTCTGTGGCTAAACGTAGCACGTTGGCGTCAGCCGTGTTAGTTACACGACTGTGAGCGCAGGCACGTTTGTTCGAGATCTTGTAGATGGCTCAAGCTGGCAGTAAATGCCAATCAAAGAGCGCCTCGAGAATTAGCTGGTCGCTTGTGGCCGTTGGTATTCGATCGAGTGGCCGGTTTCCTGTAGTTCAGGTGCGTCATCAAAGAAGCAAGTTGTTCAGCACGTTGTTCGATGAGGGACGACCGATGGTGCAGCCGTCGAAGTTGAACAAGACCGTGGATCAATGTGGTCAATGGCAGTCTACGTGAGAAGTGGGTTCTGTTTGGGAATGTGGCCGTGGACCGTTGCAAGGAGCTGCGTGCATCCTTTGGCAGACACACATGTGTATGTGTGAATGTGCGTTTAATGTGTCACTTAACTTAATTAGTTTAACAAGATTTGTCAGTTGCGAGCTGGCCCGAGGCCGCCAGCCAAATGCGACACACACTGACTACAACTGATGCTGGAGTGACTAGCTGCGTCATAGAGACCATAGCGCCAGATGTCCATAGTCGTTCTATTTGATGGGAAGTCGCCACAATCTAATCGAGTTCCTAGTTGTCGTTCGCATTAGGTAACAGTTGAATTTGAAATGAAACCGTTTTTGCGAACACGCCACAACAATCGGGGCCAGTGAGGTTTGGTCCCTCATGAAACGCGTCCGATCAACCTGAAGCCTCCTTTGTTGTGGTGTGTGCCTCTGTTTAAAGTTATGCCAATAGCATAACAAGACCTCTAGCCAGTAAAAACTGCAAGTTATTTTCAGTTATTTTCAAGTACTTTACTTTTAATTTTTGATCTTATCAATTTCGATTTCATTTTCAATAACTTTGCCATATTTGCGGAGCGGGAAAATTTGGTGAATGCGAAGCAAAATGGAAGAGCACTATTATATTGCACCAACATGGGCATTTGCCTTTACTTCATTGTCCAGCCTTTCCAATAAAAATGCATTAAATGATCTCTTAACTTGGCGCTTAATCTTATTCCAAGTAGTTCAATATATAATGGATTTCAAGTAAATTCCAAAAGACTGGTCAACTTAAACGTCTAAGCTTTCCTTAAAGCCGTATCTTCTCTTGGTGCGTGGGGATGGATCCACACATTATTAAGAGTATAGCGGCGTTAAACAACTTAGAAAAGAATCCCTAAAATCGACCAGACGTTTATATTGAAAATGGTTAGAAAGTATTTTATCTAATGACTAATGAAATCGAAGTTTCGCGATGAATTGCGTTATTAAAACAACTTACGATTTAATGGTAGTTAGGATTCCAATTGACACTTTGGCTTTCTATTGTAAGTTTTGCAAGGACTTATTGTCTTATTGAATCATCCTTCGCAGCATCATCATTAGATTGAGCATTTCTTTCATTCATCATTTCCTGACCTATGAATATTACTTAAGTAATCAACAACCACTTCTTAAGAGAACTTAATCTCTTTGATTTTCTCTTTGCCCAACTGTAAAATATGTGTGTTTTTTTTTATAGAAGACAGCAACCAAACCAAAACATAAGCACGCACGAACTCACCGACAACACGACTAGCAACGACGCATTCCGTGCTCCGTATACGGCGCAGGGCAACGAATCTTTGCCTGTCGTCGTCAGTTAGTTCATTGTAGACATTTTCCGGGTGCAGACGTGCGTTGCTCGAGCCGTGCCACATTCACGTAGTCAGATTAGTCGCGACATTGTGTTTCGGGTTTTTTTGCGGTTTTCGGTTCTCGCACTTTAATTTCATTAGTGTACCCAAAATTGACCACAAGTAGCAACCAGCAGAACCAAAAACCTACAATGCAAATAATCAAAAGGCAGATGAAGAAGTGCGTAAATTATGACATCGTGGCAAAGAAAAGTGGGCGGCATATTTAAAAAAAAAAAAAGAAAAGAGGAAATCGCTTGCGCTCTTTTTAGTGGGTTTGTCCTCTCCTTGTCCTGTCTCTGATAACATCGCAGAAAGTAAAATTAGGGCAAAATGCTTCTAGAGAAGAGGCATGAGCCGAGTGTGTGTGTGTGTGCTCCGGTTACTGGGCTCTTCACGCCCACTTCACCGCCCTTGCTTAAAGTATCATTGTTGTTGTAGCCTAATTAAATCAATGTTCAGCGTTTAAACATTTCTATACCGTTTTGGCAATGCGTTTTGTAATTATTTTTAAATTGCAAAAAATCATATGCGCAAACAAAAATTTGTTGTTATAAAAATAGTACTTTTCCCCGTTTTCATGGCCAAACAAAAATGAACAACACAAAGTGTCGCTCAGTTCGTCGTCGTCAAGTATAGGGCCAGGCACCGAGCGAGCAGAAATGGCAAAGAAAAATGACAAATTAAGTGAAGAGCGTCGTGTGTTCGACATTTTTGGGGCGTTGAAATGTGAGAATTTATGATGCATTTAATTAAATGTGGTGGGTTTTAAGGATATTTACATACTAGCGCCCATTTGATGGTCAGCACAAAAAGAAAATGAGGGAATACGAGCCCATCATTCGGGCAGCGCCTAACACTATGCTACCAAATTTGTTTGCCATGGCGAAATTTGATCAACTTTTATTAATTCACCCATTAAACATGCGATTCATTAACTTTCCCAATATTTTGAACGGACGCATTAACGGCTTCGAGCAGGCATACAAACAAACAAACATCTACATATAATGAGAGGCTACCTTTAAATTGAAGCCCATTTCACTATTAGTTGACGTTTTTTATTGCTTGGTAAGTAAGACTCTTCCTTCTCAGCAAAAACAAGTCTCATTTTTTACAGCAAATGTGTCAAAGTTGTAAGAATCTGTAAACCAAGATTTAAACCAGAACCTTAGATTCGGTACGTAAATGATCCAAACCGAACCTTAGACTTTCTAATGGGTTTGAGCCCCCGGATCCATCAATTTGCAGAGTTTTAACGACTTTTTCTGAACAGCTTGAATAAAGTGCAGAGAGGCACTGAAATATGTATGGGCGGCAAGCTCCGAACAACACCCACGGAAGCGCTTAACATCACATAACATCTCGTATCACTATACCTTGTAGCAAGGCAGATGGCAATTGAAACAGGGGCAATTCGGGTCATTCCATTATACTCAGAAAGCAAACGTGTATTTCGTTAAATGCAGACTACATTATACCTAAAACGACTCTCGACAAATCAAACGACGTTTACATTAGAGACCTGCACAATCACTCGTGCCGGAATCAAGAAAAAAATAGGGAAAAGTTAACTTCGGCTCGGCCGAAGTTTTGTATACCCTTGCAGTTTGTTTTTCTAAATAAGACTACTTTTCAGACCTTACTTTTCTATGAGAGCTATACTATTTCGAATTCCGATTCGATTTCGAAAAAATTTTGTGGAATCTTAGAAAAGCATAGCAAACTAACATGTACATTTTTGAAGGCGATTCCATTTAAAACAAAAAAGTTTTTCTCACTAGAACTTCTTTTTCGACCGATCATTCATACTGCAGCTATATGCTATAGTCATCCGATTTCTATAAAACTTTGTAGAAATATTTTAACGTATATAAAATAAGAATATGCCAATAAAAAGGACGTTTTCATTAAAAACAAAAAAGTTTTCTTCACTCGAACTAGTTTTTCGACCGATCGTTCCTATGGGAGCTATATGCTATAGTCATCCGATTTCGACCAAACTTTGAAGAATTGTGTAAAATTAAGTAAATTAAGTGTAAGCCAATGATAAGGACGTTTTCATTAAAAACAAAAAAGTTTTTCTCACAAGAAATAGTTTTTCGACCGATCGTTCCTATGGGAGCTACATGCTCTAGTCATCCGATTTCGACCAAACTACGTAAAATCATGGGAAGGGATAGTAAACTAAGAAATACGTACTTTGGAGGCATTTCCATTAAAAACAAAAAAAATTTCTCTTTAAGACTTCTTTTTCAACCGATCGTTCCTATGGCAGCTATATGCTATAGTCATCCGATCCGGCCGGTTCCGACAAATGTGCAGCGTATTTGTACCAAAAGACTTCGTGCAAACTTTGGTGAGAATAGCTTTAAAACTGACGGAGGAGATAGCATAGAAACAGACGGACAGCGGACGGGCTAAATCAACTCAGCTCGTCGTGCTGATCAAGAATATATATACTTTATGTGGTCGGAGATGCTTCCTTCTATGCGTTACAAACATCCGGACAATTTTATAATACCCTGCGCAAGGGTATAAATATGAATAACATCAAGTACTATCCATTACATTGAATGTGACTATCTTCAAAAACGCCGATATAGCGAAATTTCGACCTCTTCGGTGGCGACTTGGTTGTCTCTGGTTGTCCCAGATTGGCTACTTGTAAGCGAAGAGGAGAACGCTTTGCAGATGCTCTCCATTTAGGAGTTTCATTCGGCTAGGTTTGAGGAATCAACTAGGGGCCTTCTTGGAGGAAAGCTCTCTCCCAACCGATTTGGATGAGATGCAGAGCACGAACACTCAAAACCATTGTACAGATTGCGTGAGTACCCAAGATTGTGCTGCACCGTCTACGCATTGCCATTGAGGTGATCAATTCGTTCCAGCAGAAGCGTATACCAAATGTCTGTGAAGATGTGCAGCTCTGGATCATGCAGGAGATGCTGCAGGCCATACCGGAGGAGGCACAAGTCAATCACACCTCGGTGAAGCGAGTCATCTTTGGGCAGAGCTGCGCAAGCGGGTGCCGTTGGTGTGGCAGACATGCGAGACGTATTTAAAGCTGCAAATGGGACGCAGTGAATGGGTGCGTGGGTGTGGGCACCTGGATTAAGAACATTGGCTACTGCATTGAGGGCTTTTTGGTATGTCGAAACGGTCACCAACTGATGAGAAGGACTCCCGTTTTGCCAACATCCAAACTGCAAAAAGCAAAGACGGTTCCTTGCCCATTTTGTTTTAATTTTCACAAAATTAATTCTTTGTTTATTGCAGTCAGCTGTTTGCTATCGATAACAATCACAAATCAAATCAATCTAACAAAGAAATACTTTGATGGATTTACATCTAACACAATCACGAAAATTAGCAATCATGATTGCACATCACGCCCCTTCACCAGCACAATCTAACAAAATTAGTCGATTTTTGGTCATCGATTTATGCTGGTGAACGCCCCCATTGTTTTTCTGTTCTGTTCGATACAAGATCTGAACACAATCTGTCTATTTCTCATATAACTACACGGATGTTATTCAAACAGAAGTCACTGTAAGGATGTGACACATGCTAAGCTAATGATGCTTTATGTCTAAGTATTGTCCATCCCTAGCCACTTCGTTTTCATATCTTTCCGGCAATTTTCGGATTCCTTCTCGAAAAATTGATGTGATCGACGAATCGATTCAATTTTGGAGTTTCTCAAAAGAGCGAAGTGCTGATCCTTAAGGGCATGCATCTTCGACGAAATCATTTAGTAGTCGGAAGGGCAATATCTGTTTTATACGACAGGTGGAGTAGAGTTCCCCATTTCAGCGTTTCAAGATATGCTTTGATCGGCTGCGCAACAAGTTGTCAAGCAGTAAAGTTACCTTGTCGTGACTTTGCCCGTACTCAGACCGCTTTTGGTTGAATGCTCAGCTAAAACGCATCAATTGAGCTCGGTAGAGTTGCCCAGTCACAATACAATGCGAAAACCCCTTCTTTTTTGCCGTTAAAACTTATGTTCACAAGTGAAGAAACGGTGTTAGATATCTCTCGGGTTCAATTCATACGGCACCCAATATCCTACCTCTTGGATCAGTCCCAAGGCAAACGAACGAGCGAACAGTTATGGCTTGTTGCTTTTGCGAGTTCTTTTGGCGTTTGGCTTCCTTTAACTTTTCTGGCCGTCATTCGCGCTCCTTGTCCTCACAGAACCAAATTTTTTGAAATTTTTAAAGAGACTCAATTTCTTGGACCCGTCTTAGCTCTTTGCTATAATAAAATTTGGGCAAAACCTATCCCTATCAAAAAACTATTATGATACCATCACAGAAATGCTGTCGTGTCCAGTGTAATTTGGCAATGTGTTGACATAGCCACCTATTACCTCCCACTCCTTCCCCTACCACCACCACCACCCTTCGGCCAAATGCGTGAGTCACATGTCAGCTGGCTGTACGAGTCGTCATCGTGTGCCGTTTTCCCGACCACTTCACGTCATGTTCGTCTCCACAACAAACATGACATTTTACGGTTCTTTTATGCTTGCCACATGTCACGGCACAGTTAACTGCCGTACAGCAAAAAAACATACACCAACCACAGCCGACATCATTTGAGCATGCATGAGCCATACCGTCCCACTGGCAGGACGCTGGCATCCAAGGGTTAAATGTGTCATATTATGTATTTTGTCCAGCCACCAGTTCCAGTCATTGAAATATATTGGCCCCAAACAGGATTGCAATTATGCAAAAAGGGGGGCGTGGCGGCCACGAGCGAGAAAGTGGGCACCGGATGGGGTCAGGCTGTCAATCAAGGCAAACATGACATTGCTGTCGACATTTTGTGAGCTCTTTAATGTTAAATTGTGTGTGTGTGTGCCTGATTGAGAGGACGAGCCTTTTCTATATAGACATCTGAACTCTTTTTTATTGCCCGCCACTTGTGCCAATATTTGCACATTTCAACAATGTTGCCTTTTAGCATATAGCAGGAACCATCACCTCCACAACCTCCAACCTCCCCACTCAGCTCAGCCATGCATGCTCAAATGTAATGAAATATCCTGTTCCGTCCATGCCTCCTGCCTCTGCCCCCCGTCTAGTCGCATAAAAAGGCGCAATTCAATTTTTTTTTTCTTTCCCCTCCTTTCTTTCGGTCTGCTGCCAATTCAAGTTTCCATTTTCATTTAGAGTCCAAACCCTAGAGGTACTCCAAGTGCTCTACGAGTACACATGTGCATGCTTTCGTCACAATGGTGAACTCGTTCAGCTTTGTTAGGGTTGACTGGAGAGTGGGTAACTCAGAAAGCCTGGGGGCGGCGGCAGGAAGTGGAGAAGTCCTTGGTGCATATAATTAAGTCTTCCTGTTGTTTGTGGAAAATCATTAGGCATATGTCATGCAATTTTGATCTGGAGAATAGAAAAGTGGTTCAGGGGTTTTGTTTGGAAACTTGGTTCAGCTTACGTTTAATAAAATTTGGATTCAAGGATTTAAAAACATGGGCATAATTGCCGATCTGAAAACTCTATCTTAGATCGCTTTAAAATCGATTCTCTATCCTGGTTTTTTATTAGTATCTTTTTGACGATTTGTGTACAAAAACCTGATATTTGTTCTTTTTTCTAAGCAGGCCAGTATTTGGGTCTGTGTCTTACCTTTTTCACTATTTAGATTCGTTGGATCTTAAAAACAGAGCTACATATTGAAACAAAACTCTCCCATAGTTTGTCAACGCCTTACATTTTGCCCATTCTTCATACTTTGACCACGTGTCTAGCCATGTAACGTCATATGCCCGCAAAAAAACAATTTAGCCAATTCCAAGCTTGCACTTGGCTTTGTTTCTCACACACGCTAAGCGGTTTCTTTTGGTTCTTGTTGGTGTTTTTGTTGTTGCCGGCGCACTTGAGTTGTAAACGTGAGCAAGTGGCCCGCCCAATAGCCCCTGGCACGCGATGCTCTTGGCCAAGATGCAACACCCCGACCCCACCCTTCGTGTCCATTCCATTAACCCTTTCAGACAGCTGCAACTGTTGGCAATTTTTATTGTGCACCCCCTAAAGAACAGATGTGGTTGGGAAGGGCGAGGAGCCGCTGGCGTGGCGGAAAATTATTTTCATGCTCACGGACGTCGGGCACTTGTGGGCCTTGTTTATGACATGCCTGGGGAAAATGTCGGCATAAAAAATGCATAGACTTTTTGGATAAGTTTTCGACTTTTTAAATTATTTAAAGGATTTGCCCATTTCTTTTTTTTTTAATGTGTCTGATTCGAAAATTGTCTATTTCCTGTTTAGTCTGAGCTCTGTGGGACATATTGGGAGTAGGGGGATAAGGGTGAGAAGTTGCTGGGAAACCAAACTTTTTGATTGGCTTCCTTGTAAGGACCAGAAATTACATCAAAATGCTAAAAAAAATAAATGGATTTTGCCTCGTTTTTGTATTGAATTTATATTAGAAAAAGTTACTCTGTCCACACAGGAACAGAAATTTAATGCATTTCTCTGCTGAGAGAATGACGAAGTTGTAAGGGGGCATGAATACTTCAGAATAACAAATTGGTCCCGTCCCGATTACTTTAAATAAATCCCACCCGAGCACATAGTTCATTTCGGATCACGCAGTAATTCCGCTCTTCTCAAGGGCTGCAATGGGTTCAAAATACGAATCCCAAACTTATGAATTATTTTTCCACGTCCCTAGAATACTCTTGGTGGAGTAAATGTTCCAAAAACACAAAATCATACATGTAGTAATTTCGCATACTGAAGCAAGGCAGGAAACCCTTAAAATACTGCAGTCTGTTCGGTTTGGGGGATTGAACCAGCGCTGCAAACTTCCTGAAAATCGGGAGGGGTTGACTCCGGGGTTCGAGCCAAAAAATCTTATTGGGTTCGGGTTCACGGAGCATGTTCAGAAGTTTGCTGAACCCAGGTTCCGGTTTGAACCGGGGTTCAATCATAATTTGTTTTCGCCTATTTAGACAACATGCAAATTGAATGTAAATTAAGCATTTTATTGATTTAATATTTGAGCTTAATTAGTAGAGGAGCTGAACCTTACCTCAGCCTTAGATCAACCTTAGCAATTAGTTCAACCTACTCATGCCTAGTCAACCTTAGCTGAACCTTAGCTCAACCTTTGTTAAACCTTAGCAGAACCTTAGTTTAACCCCAGGTTAACCTAAGTTCAACCTTACTAAATGCTATAACCTCAGCAACCGAACCTTAGCAACCTTAGCCAACCTTAACCTTTGCTCAACTTTAGCCAGGTCAACCTAATTACCTTAACCTTACCTCAACCAATTTGCTCAACCTTAGCTCAGCTTTAGCTCAACCTAACCTTAACCTTACCTCAACCTTTGCTCAACCTTAGCTGAACTTTAGCCGAACCTAAGCTGAACATTATTTTAACCTTGCCTAAACCTTAGCTGAACCTTAGCTGAACCTTAGTTCAACCTTAGCTGAACCTTAGTTCAACCTTAGTTCAACCTTAGCCCAACCTTACCACAACCTTTGATTAACTTTAGCTGAACCTTAGCTGAACCTAAGCTGTACCTTAGTTCAACCTTACCTCAACCTTAGCTCAACCTTGGTTTAACCGTACCTCAACCTTAACTCAACCTTGACTCAACCTTAGGCGAACCTTAGCTCTAACTTAGCTGAACCTTAGTTCGGTTTTCTACCTTTTTAAAGCACATCGTTATTTTAGTCGGTAGCTTGTAAAGTAAAGAGCTTAACGTATATACATATGTAAATTGATTGATATGTTTTAAACCGATGATGTTCGAGATGATGCATTTGCTGTGATAGGTTATCCCTAGATGGCTTGTGATATAGATGTTTGATTAGTACTTTCCTATGGGAGCTAAGTGCTATAGTCATCCGATTTCGACCAAACTTTGTAGAATTGTGTAAAAGTATATAAAATAAGTGTATGCCAATGACAAGGACGTTTTCATTAAAAACAAAATAGTTTTTCTCACTAGAACTTGTTTATCGACCGATCGTTCCTATGGGAGCTATATGCTATAGTCATCCGATTTCGACCAAACTTTGTAGAATTGTGTAAAAGTATATAAAATAAGTGTTTGCCAATGACAAGGACGCTTTCATTAAAAACCAAAAAGGTTTTTCTCACTAGAACTAGTTTAACGACCAATCGTTCCTATGGGAGCTATATGCTATAGTCATCCGATTTCGACCAAACTACGTAATATCATGGGAAGGGATAGTAAACTAAGAGGCGTTTCCATTAAAAACTAAAAAAGTTTTTCTCTTTAAGAATAGTTTTTCAACCGATCGTTCCTATGGCAGCTATATGCTATAGTCATCCAATCCGGCCGGTTCCGACAAATGTGCAGCGTATTTGTACCAAAAGACTTCGTGCAAAGTTTGGTGAGGAAAGCTTTAAAACTGACGGAGGAGATAGCATAGAAACAGATAGACGGACAGACGGACAAGGCTAAACGAACTCAGCTCGTTATGCTGATCAAGAATATATATACTTTATGTGGTCGGAGATGCTTCTTTCAATGCGTTACAAACATCTGCACAATTTTATAATGCCCTCTGCAAGGGTATAACAATTGGGAAAAATATGGCCACAGGACTTAACACCTCATTTAAAATCCGTTTTTGTCCAAATCAGCGGTAGGCAAGCCCTTGCTCCCATTGCTCCCGAGAGTTATTTTACGGCAACAGGCGCGTCTATTGCGTATCGGGGAACTGCGTCAGTCGTGTGCGCGACACAGACGACTGCAAAAACAAATGCATGCATTGTGTTTCTGGTTTGTGGACTCGAGGATGGAAAAAAGGAGTTGTTATTTTTTCTATTGTTGTTGTGTGATTTCTACCAAAATCAAATTTCGTGCCCAACGCTGGTCAAAATGTAAAAATACACAGGGAAAGTTTGATATTTTCTTTGGTGCAAAAGATGGCCCTTATATGTAAACCTGCGTAATTATTATTCCTTCTCTGTTCCCCTTTAGAAAATTGATCCTGTATTATGCATTTTTTTTCTCCAAAATACTAAGAAAATTTAAAATCTTAAAAAAATGGCTAAAGTAGTTGTTGTTTCCAAACTATTCCCAAACTGTAGGGTCTAGGTTCATTTGGCTGTATATTTAGAAATCCCGAACCGAACCGGATCTGCTGGGTTCGGTTCTGGACCGGCTTGCAGCCTTGGTTTGAAGTCCATCAGGTGAAATCAAAATTATTCCCTTACCACATTTTCCGGTAACTTTCTTTGGAGGTCAAAGTAAGGAAAACATGTGACCAATTATTTCGCATACTTAGCTTACAAATTTTACCCAACACAACAATTCTGTGATTTTTCATTAATTTTGAATTTAAACAAAATAACACAAAAAAAAACTTAAACTGAAGCTTGATTTATTGCCTACTTTTAAGATTGTTTCCTCTCGATTTATTCTTAATAATTAAAGTGTAGGTAATTTGATTTTCAAATTTTGCACAATCTTTCAAGAAACTAAAGTCAAATTAATTCAATTTACAACGTTGAAGTCCGCCTGAGCAGAAGACTGACACGGCTTCCAAAAATTCAATTGAAAAATAAACATAAAAGCGTTTCCATTCATGAACCCCGCTGGCCTCAGGACGACCTTAAGTTATTAACACATTCACACATACTTATATATACATATACTATTTATCAAGAAACAGCATAAAGAAAACAAAACGTGCGGCACAACGAGCTCCGGGTCAGCAACTTGTCTACCAAAACTCCCCCATCATACAGCTTGTAGGCTGCCATTGACGGGGGCGCCCACCAACAACTTGGACCTGGGCCAGACAAAGGCAACAACAAAACCAAAATGGCGATAATTTAGGATACACGCAAACGTAAAAACGAAGTCCGCCTGAAAGAGAAATGGTGACGGCTGAAGGGTCTGTGTTTAGGTGTTGCTTACATTGGGCGTCCTCGCATTTCCTTCTCGCGGAAGTTCTCTTGGCAGACATTAGGGATAATCATTACGATGATAAGCACGAACGATTTGATTTTACCGTTTATGACCGTCGTTGTCGACGGCAGAGAAGCGATCGGAAATGCCAAGCTTATGTTTCTGCTTGTGTATCCTTTGTTGTTAGACCAGTAAGTGGATGAAGTGGTTTAGCAGCTTAATAATAGTTTTGCAACATCGACAATCTGGTTTACAAAAGTGTCTTAAATAAATTATGAAAGTATTCTAATTAATTTTTTCCTAAAAAGCCTTAAAACTTTGTACATGGTTTTCCATCTTAATAGATAACTAAAGACTTTAGTTAAACATTGCCAACTCTCATCGTACAATGCGGCGTATGAGTAATATTCCACACTAAAAAGAAACTTTCTGCAAATTTGCCTTTAATTTAGACCACAATTTCAAATTCATGCACTCAAATATTTGATGAGTGCGGGAGAACAGCAACATTTGTCAGTACACATCATCAACGAACGTTTAAGAACTTTGCTAACAAACGGCATCCTTTCTCTCAGTTTTGTAAGCGACCCCTCCTCTACCCAAAGTTCTGTGAAAAACTGCAGCAGCCTGTTAACCCGCTTTGACAACAAGATAGCGGAGATAGATAGTCCCTAATCGAAACTTGAACACACTTTAAAATAAAATAATAAAAATAAAAAGTACTAAATATTTTAATGCCAATAACACCATCATTTGCTATAGGTAGGTAGTCAGGTTGTTTGTTAAGCTTAATATTTGATCCTTCAATTAGACAAGAATTCTGAGAAAATTATGATACCCTTTTCCATATTCATCTCAGATATTCCATTATCGCTGTGCTTCCATTGTGTCAACAAGCGAGGTCAGCCCACTGCATCAGAGCACAAGGGGTCGTGCGGGGGCTGACATTAACTACAGCACATTAATGTCATTGTAGCCGTGGGGTTTGCAGGCGACTGACTGACAACAGTAGCCGCAGCAGCAGCAGCCACACTAAGAAGAAAAGCGAAAAGGAGCTTTTGTCGTTTGGACGATTAAAAGTTGTTTCTTTATTTGTTGTTGCCTCCTTTCGCTTTTGGCCTCATTCTAGTGACATCGTCGCGGGCTTCTCCTTTTTTGCTGCTTGCTAGTTTCACTTTGTAGTTCGTTTGTTTATGTTGTTGTTCCATGCGGCTGACCTGCTAACCTCAGTGCCACACCCACTCACACCCAAAATCCTCCACTTGGCACAATTTCCTCGCACAATTACGAGCCAATCAATTGCTCAAGCTGTCAATAAATATATTGGTAATCGAACTTGGCAACGGCAACCAAGAATAAGTGGAAGCAGGGTTTCGATGTGGGGGTTGAGGGATTTGGTGCAACTGCAATCATTGCCAAAAAAACAAATAAAAAAAAATCTTATCACTCCTTCTCTATCTCATTCTCTCTCTCTCTATCTCTCTGTTGCCCAGGGAAAAGTGAAAAGCCAATGAACTTAACGACTACTTGAGGAAGGAGGTAGCCCAAGAGACCTGAGCCAAAAGGGCAGAGGAGCATCGTAACAGTAGCCAAGCCATGGGTGACCTGCAAGCCACAATTGAATTCTCTGTGGAGTTACATAAATTCTTCAATGTGGATTTGTTTCAGCGTGGGTAAGTTTTGGGTTTAGTTTGTATCTAATCTATTTAATCATTAATAACGAATTTAAGAAGAATCGTTTTAAGTAGAAACAAATAAAGTGGAAGTGCGCTTCTGAACGAAAACAGCAGCTCCGACTTACGCTGCACAGAAAAAAAACAAGAAAGAAAGTCGGTCAAGCCCGACTATAACATACTCTGTACCTGTGAAGTGCTGCCCATAATTGTTTGTTTTCATTATAACTCGACAACGGCTCATCAGATCTCTACCATTCCTTTGGCGGATCGATTATTATTCCTAATTACTAAATGTGTCCAGAAGAAACGAACCTTCTATCTATAAAACTGTGGGAGATATGACGTTTTTTTCAATTTGCGGGGGCGGGAAGGGGCGTGGCAAAAATTAAAAATAAACTTGATCTGCCTGCAGATAGAAGAAGCATATGTCCCATACTTGTCAAACCTCTATCTCTTACCATCTCTGAGATCTGTGCGTTCATACGGACAGACAGACGGACAGACGGACATGGCTATATCGACTCGGCTCTTGATGCTGATCAAGAATATATATACTTTATGGGGTCGGAGATGCTTCTTTCTGGTTGTTACATACTTTTTCACAAACTTATTATACTCTGTGTACCTTTGGTTCAGAGTATAATTATGTACCATCGCGATAAGCTAAAAGCCCGAAGTAGTAAGGACTTACAAGAAACCGTTGATAAACTTTGGTGGCTCGAACTACGTCAATATAATTATTTTAGACGACGACATCATTTTATTTGAGCCGCCATTCACTGAAAAATTTCCCTTATGGGCATCTTTTGGAACATTTACAATTTGACGATCCCCCAAGTCCTGATCCGAGGACTGCCGCTCATATACAAGGAACTGAGCGACTTGTGCAATTGTGTACCAATGTATCCAGACGAGCTATTAAAGAAAATCGTGATGACATAATGGCCGTAGCTCTACAAAGCAGAGCCGGAATTCCAAGAATGGAAAGCAAAAGAGACTTAAGTTGATTAAAAAAATAGTGTTAAAAAAAATTTAAGTTGTTCCATTTTCAAAAGTATAAAGTTACAGCAGGTCTGAGATGCTTTCTTTTATGCGTTACAAACATCCGGACAATTTTATAATACCCTCTGAAAGGGTATAAAATAATGTGAATGACAGCTACAAGAAGTGACCATCCGTTTTTCGCGGTTTCGACTTATGCGCAGCTAAAAGATGACTCTGTGCAAAATTTTAGCTCGATAGCTTCAAAACTGAGGGACTAGTTTGCGTAAAAACAGGCAGACGGACGGAAAGCCGGACAAAGCTCAATCGACTCAGCTTGCCATGCTGATCAAGAATATATATGTATACTTTATGTGGTCGGAGATGATTCCGTCTATGCGTTCCAAACTTCTGGGCAAAATTATAATACACTTTTCAAGTGTATCAAAATGGAGGGAAGCTAATTTCGGCTCGGCCGAAGTTTACATACCCTTGAAGCACATACAAATTTTCAGGACGTCTACTAAGACTGTTTCAAACCTAACTTTTCTATGGCAGCTGTACTATAGAGTCTTCCGGTTTCGACCAAACTTATAAAAATCGTGAAAAAGCAGAGAAAACGTATAAATTCGAAGTCTGATGCCGATTCCATTTAAAACAATTTTTCTCACTAAAACTAGTTTTTCGACCGATCGTTTCTATGGCAGCTATATGCTATAGTTGTCCGATCCGCCCGTTTTCATACTTGTGCAGCGTATTGGTATTACAAAACTTCGTGGAAAGTTTCGGAGGAAATCGCATAGAAACAGACAAACAGACGGACTGACGGACATGGCTATATCAACTCAGCTCGTCATGCTGATCAAGAATATAAATACTTTATGTGGTCGGAAATGCTTTCTTCTATGCGTTACAAACATCCGGACAATATTAATATACCCTCTTCAAGGGTATAAACAGATACTTCAACATACAAAGAGCAAGCCGCGGCACGAAACCGAAACCGCGTTCAGTTAACTCTTAAAACCAGCACCTAACGACCTCATAAAACCACTGAACCCTTCGAGCGATGTACATTACTGGTTTGGCTTAAACTATTGTTACAAAAATCATTATCGAGATCGTGACTTTAAGCTTTTATAACTGAAATTCTGTGAGAAAATCCGGGGATTGACTCAGCCTAGCATCCAAGCAAGAAATAAAAGATTCAAATTATTATACTCTGCAACAGAGGTACACAGAGTATATTAAGTTTTGGTTTATGCAAAAGTATGTAACAGGCAGAAGGAAGCATCTCCGACCCTATAAAGTATATATATTCTTGATCAGCATCAACAGCTTTTCTTCTTTAGATATCGACTAGTTGAATGAACTTTTCAAATATCTCAATTTTGATTATAATTTTACTAGAAAATAAAATCTTTCTGGTCCAAGATTAAATCATTTACTTCAACTGATACTAAATAGTTTCATGATAATTCTAAAATGTCAAACCATTTTTTGCCATTTTTGTACATTTCAATATCAAGGTCATATCGGAATAAGATAAATATGAAAAATAATAATAATACCTGTGTAAGATAAGTATGTGGGTCAATAGCCCATTCACCTTACCACCTTCTCCATATAAGTGTCTACAATTTTTGTAATTTATTCACGTCCGACAAAAAAAAAAATTCCAAAATATATAGTCAAATTGGTTGTTGTATTTGTTGAGCACACAGCGCCTCAAAGTGTTGAGCAAACTAAACACGAAACGAATGCAATAAACAAATAAAAAATCCACTAGCAATTAACTGCAAAGGGGGGAGTGGTTGGCATAAGGCAATATGCAATGACCAAAGCAATCCCTAATTGTCAGCCAAGTGTTTATGGGACTTCAATTTATTGCTGATGTCGGGACCATTTAAAGAGGCAATGTCCGGGGCACTGCTCGTGTTTTAAAAATACGTCAAATAAAATACACACAATGTTCGCTTGAAGTCCGCGCAGAAATATACAAACAATTCAATTAAGATCAAATGGGAGAGAAAATTAAGGCAATTGTTTCAGCAAATTTCTTGTGATTTTTCTTTTGTGGGCTTGTCACATGGCGAATGCCAACGACCGAGGTGTTGGGGAATATTTGCTTGAACTGAAAGTTTTTTTTGTATTATTAGTCCCACGAAATAATGACTCTTACATATGTGCATACGAATAACTACCATTTCTTCTTTCCCATCCTCCCAGTCTCTATCAGGTGCGTTGTGGCCTGCGTGTTTCACCCCGTCTCCCTGTCCAGGTGGAGACAAGTATCCCGGAAGTGAACGGTGCTCACAGCAGCAAACAGAATGGAAATGCAAATGGACCCGAAAACGTCCACAGCGATAGCAGCGAACGAGGAGTAGGTGGCGAGCAAATGTCACCGGGGGATGCATCCTCATCCACGGCAATGCCGAGTAGCTGCACTTCCGCATCCATAATCAATGGTAGTGGGGCTTCGCGTATCTTTCAGATACTTTACCGTAACGAGGAAGTTCCACTGCGTGATGTCATTCACTTTCGTAGCCATCTGTTGGGTAAGTAAGTTTGGCAACGGTAACCAGAGATCTCAGTGGGTGACCAAAAAAGTTTGAATTGGAAATATAAATCAAATTGCCAGTGAGCAGGGACAAAGTTTGTGTGAACTTTTGCAGCTCCTGGGATAGAGTTGATGACCACAGGACAAGGCGGAGGCTTCTTACGAATTGTTTAGAAAATTTCCATTCAATTGCATTTTTCACTTGAAAATCAATTTGGGATGAGAAAAGACACAGAACCCATGGCCGCACACACATTGACCTCATTTGGCCAAAGGCAGGGCCATTGTGAAAAGTCAGGGAAAAATTTAACAAAATCGAATACGCCAGGGTAACCCTCCACAAATGAGCACAAAAACCAAACAAGGCACATTTTCAAAGGGGCAGAAAAATACTGGCAAAATATATTTTGTACGCAATACTGAGAAATATAAGCACAATAATATATACGTAAACTAAACAAATTTATATTTTTATTTGCATTTAAATTTATGGGCCATTGTGTAATAAAATAAAAAACTGAACATGAAAATGTATCTCAAGGTGTTGCCGCTCTCCTCCTCTCACTTACTCTCAATCACAAGTGTTAGAATGCTGAGCACTTGGCAGTTCGTTCTCCTTTCTTTTTTTTTTCTTCTTATCATTGTTTCTGCTTGCTTCCCGGCGACTGTCAACAACAAAAGAGCAAGGACAACAACAATGATGGAAACATCAGCCACTTTGGTAGCTGAGCAAAGTGATTAATTCATTTGGACAAGCTTTTCAAGCATGTAAGAAAGAAATCTAGTAGCAAACAGAAAAATTGTACAATGAAAAACAACAATGGATGGGAAGTTCGACTAGAAAATACCCATCGTCTTCTCGACTGCACCAGTCCTTAAGCAATTAAAGCAGTGAGTTGCTACACACAATCTAAAATCAAGTTTTAAAGGATTGATTTCGGATTGCAATTTCAAGTACGAGTCGAACTTCATTGTACTTGAAACAAGTACGAAAGGCTTGGAGCAATCCTAAAATTCGATTAATAATCCGAATTAGCTCATTTTAAGTACAGATCCTACTTGAAACCAAATAATCCTGCATCAAGATTAAAATTTGTAAGGAATTTCAGTGAAAAAGCAAGTTCGAACCAAATCAAAAAAATTTCAAAACAAAAAAATGTCTCTTAATATAACAGTAGGGTCAAATGTGTCCACATACATTTCCAAAGGCTCTATCAACTAAGCCAGCGGTAGGCACGAAGTTTGATTTTGGGAGCAGTCCAACAACAACAGTAGAAAAAGCAACCCCTATTACCGATGCTCCTGTCCACAAGCCAGACTCACACTCCATATACATATATGTATTTGCAAACGTCTCTACCGCGCACACGAAAGACGCAGTGACCCGATACGCCATAGATTTGCTTTGCGCTTGTCATTCTGTCTGCTTGGGTTCGGCGGCGCCTAGAAGCGAGGCAATTTTAATGCGTCTGCGTTTCTCCAGTTGCCGTAAAATAACTCTCAGGAGCAATATTAAATTTAAAACTTAGAGTGGGTGACTCTTTTTTTTTTCAGTGTTGTTTTTTTTTAATTTTATTTTTCCTTTGGGAGCAAAGTCATGCCCAAAGCGTGATTGTTGTTTGTTTTTGCTTACTGGCTTCGAATTCCCTTCCAGCTCTTGCACTTCTGGCATGCGAAGGCAGTTGCTAATTGGAAGTCGGTGGGTAAAGTCTAATAAGGATAGAACAGACGGGTTTTTAAAACAGCCGTATAATCGATAAGCGTATTAGACTGGCCGTTTATTTTAGAGTCGATTAGGAGGGCTCGGCAGTTAAAGGATGATTATTTAATCAAAATTAATCAACTAAAAACAAAGAGTCGGCGATTATCTTGTGTGGGTCCTTTTAATCTTCGTACGTCATAAATACCAAAAGAAGAATATAAGGAGTTCGGCCGGGAGGGGCGTGGCTTGAAAAACGATCCAGTGATCCCAAACGAACTACAGAAAAACGAGTATATAAGTAAGGGATGGAAGCAAAAAATTTTTCGAAATACTTGATTTCTGACTGTTTCGGGATATATTAAGTACATTTCAACTTATTTTAAAATCTTGTTGATCGTACTTTTTGATTGTAATGGCCTTAAGTCAAGCCCGATTAACTCTCAAAATAAGTACAAAATATTCTTTCTTAAATTCCAAAATATTCTAATGTCAGCCCAAGAATATAATCGGGCCTGTTCCCGTTTCCGAGTGGAATTAAAAAGTAAAACGATCGCCATTCCGAATCGTTTTCATTTTGGTGTTCCCGTTTCAGAGGGAAATTGAAATCGATTGACTTTTCGAATGAATGCTCGAATCGTTTTCGAATTTTAATTCAGCCATTGGACAGCCTTAACAATTTCGATCAGCACTGCGCATGCGCCGATGCGGAATTGCGAACAGCTCGGTTTCATTTCGATCGATCTTTCGTTCGGTTACACGCAATTGCATAAAAAAATTATTTTAAATACAATTGTAAGCACGCTTTATCAAAAAATATTTTAAAATCTCTACAATTTTGGACATGTTACAGTAAAAATATTTTCCAAGAAAATTGTCATTTACTTTTCATTCCACTGACTCTTAGGCAAAACTTTTGAAACCGAGTAACTTGATCGTTTTTTGTCGGAATCGGGAACAGCTATCAATTCCGATTCCGCATGATCTGATCGAAATCGGAAACGGGAACAGGCCCGTATATAAAGAAAAAAACGAGTATTTCAAATAAGTACAAAATGTTCTTGGTTTAAGCCCATAAAGCTTCTGTGTATTGAATCAAAGAAGGCTGGAAATATCCAAGGGCAATAATTTAACCTCTTTGGTAGAACTACTGTAGGTAAGAAATTTACCATCACTCCATAACCAAAGAGCAATAATCCGTTGGGAATTTTAAGAACTGATTCGTTTAAAACTGATTCGCATATTCCGATGCTCACTTTTCATAGCCAGCTTTATAAGTTAATTTTGTACCCAATCTAACATATTTTGTACTTGAACTTACTGTAATTACAAAATGCTCTTGATTCAATAATGTTTGTTTTTCGGTTTCGGTTTTAGAATGTTTCGTACTCGTACACATCGTACTTGAAATTTTAAGTACAAAACGGTACAAATTCAATTCCGTTTGGAGTATCCCGCCAGCAGCCGTTTTTTTCTGAGTGTATCTCTTATTATCGTTCAGATTTGTTGGTTTATATGGACAGACGGACGAACAGAAGGACATCGCTAAATCGTCTCGGCTGTTGATGCTGATCAATAATAGATATACTTTAGAGCAGCCATGTCCAGCCGTATGCTCTTTGGGTGCGTTTTGTTTTTGTAATTGCACCGAAGATAGGAAATTTATGATCGTATACATGCAGGGCGCGAGGCATACAAAACGACACACATGCAAACATTTCGTGTGTGTGCGTCGCTTAAATCAAAAACCGGTTTTTTCTCTTATTTGATTGGTATTTGCGCGTGCAAGCAAACTGACCAATAACGATGTATTGCTACTTTTCTTTGTGATTATGGCAGAGTGCTCTGCCGTATGCTACTTTTGGGCATGTCTGCTTTATAGGGTCGATGATGCTTCCTTCTGCCTGTTACATTCATTTGCACAACTTCATGATCCCCTTTTACCCATTTTTCGACCCCATAAAGTATATACATTCTTGATCAGAATCGTTTCCGATACCGGAACAACTGACTTTTGAGATCGTTTGGTATTGATTTTAGTTCGGATATCTCAGACTACTCTTTGTGTGTAAGTGGGCAGCTTAAAGGACTTGACTAATTTGTTTGGGTCCGTTTTCCTTCATCCAAAGTAAAAATATTTTTATTTCTTTTTCTCCCACACGCTTGTAATTTCTCTAAATTCCGATTGGATACAACAAAATCGTAAGGAAACTAAATTGAATTGAAATTGTTAAACGACATGTCCCCATTGACGAAAATGGTAATATTTGAAAACAATAGCCACTTAGCAAGAGGCCATTCAAATGAATTCATATATAAATTGCTACCAATACTTAATCTGTTTACACTTTGACCTTTTTGAATGCAGAATATATTGAAAAAGTAACTATTCTCTTGACAGCTTTCAGTCTCTCACTCCATGGTGGCCACAGAATGTTATATGGTGATTGTGTGTGCTTGCTCTCATTCTCATACGCTGTGAGCAGTGCAATTTATCTTTCCTAGGGCCGCAGACAGAACAGAATTAACTGTGTCAAGAAGAGGAGACTCTTCAAACAAAAAAAAAAAACTCCTCATGCCATTTAAAATATTCCACCTCGCGCAATTGTCACTAGAGTTGGGCAGAGCAACCACATGGCGCATGAGTAATTTAGCTGGGGGCCCCAAACAAATCTCTGCAACGGATAAAGAAAAGCGAAAAAGACTTGCCTTTAGTCTTGTTCTTCTCCATTTTTATTGCCTTTTTGCGATGCGCAAATTTTTATTTTATGAAAACAAATGAGTTTTATTACCCTACAGGATGAATGGTAGTAGAAGCATGTGTGTCCGTGTGTGTGCGTCTTGGGTGCCTTAAGTAGCGTGCCCATAAAGAACGAAGGGAATTGAATTTGATTAAGGGATTGAAAAAAGGATGTATTTTGGTAGCCAGGTACAATTTTTAATTTACTCTTTCTTATTAATGATGGAACCGGAACAATGTTTAAAACTCTGGGATGAATATGATCCCCTATGAATTTTTACTCAGAATTTTGGACCAGTTCAAATGTACTCCAAGCCTGGGATGTTCGGGAATTAAGACTGGTTCGGTTTAGTTGTTCCTGGCCGTTTTAAACCATCGGTTCGGTTTATAACATGGTTTTTGGCGCATTCAAAGCCACGGCTTAGGTTGGGTTTGCCACCACTAGAGAAGCATTCCTTGGCTGCTTCTTCCAGAGAAGCGAGCATTGGGGTGTGCAGAAGCTTTAGTCTTGTCGTGGAGATTGCTGGGTAGCTGCAAATGAGGTGTTCTAGAGTTTCTGCGACTCCAGGTTCCTTGCATTTCCTGCAGGTGTCCTCTGTCTTAATGCCTAGCTCTATCGCGTGAGAGCAGTCTACAGTCTCTTCTTGGAAGCTATAGCAGATAGTGCGTCAGTTTGTTGTCTCTTGTCTTGCACATAATTTTAGAGATTCTGCATCCGGTTGTGTGTCTCCACTTTACCTCTGCTTCTTTCTCTGCTATCTCTTCCATCTTGCTGTATAAAGATAGGTATGCTTACTGTTTCTTCTTGGCCGATTCACACTCCGGCCTTAGCCAGACAGTCTGCCATCTCATTTCCATCGATGCCCTGGTGGCTGGGATTTGCACCCTTCTCGAGGTGCTCAGGGAATCTATTGCTTCTAGAGTTGATGGAGCGTCCCTGCATTGCCTTGATTGCCGCTTGGCTGTCCACGTAGATGTTAATTTGGTTGTTTGGAGTGTGGGTTTCTGCCAATTCTACTGCTTTTCTTATTGCGAAGACTTCCGCCTGGAAAACGGTGCAGTGGTTTGAGCTTTATTTCTGGCTCTTAACAGTAGACGGGTCCATCTTTGAGCCGTCTGTAAAAAAGTGTGTTGCTTCTTGGGCCAATCCTGTACGCCAGTCCTCTGGTCCCAATAGCGCTGGTGTGTTTGTAAAGTTGGTTTTTGGGATGATGTAGTCCGTGCTGCTGTTGATCTCTCGCCCAACTATGCTGTGTCCATAGCTTTGCCTGCCGCGCATCGACGTTGGGCAGTCTTTTATGCGATAAGGCGTGCTTGGATGTCCAGGGGTTTAACAACTAGAATGTGTTCTAATGCCTGTCACTAGGTCGTCTCCATCAGCTTTAGGTATGTGGATTTCTCCGTAGCTTGCCTCCATACTAGGATACCGTGCAGCAGTATCGGTCGTATTACTGAGATGAAGAGCCAGTGCATCAGATTTGGTGATAGGCTCCAAGTGCTGCTCAGCATCTTCTGTGATGCATAGAGTGCATTGGTAGTTTTGTGTAGTTAATTTTCCTTATTTTTTTTAAATTTACCCACCTTAAAGTAGGGACTACTTCATCAAACTGAACCATTTTCCTTAGCGGTTTTCGGTTAGGTTTAGCATTTTCAAACAGACCACAACTTGATTCGGTTTCTTATCTGGGAGGTACAGAAGTGTCACAGGGTAGCACACTTCTTACTGCTAGAAATATTCTGCTTTAATGCTTATGTTAAAGTCAACCCTTTGATCGCCTTTAAGATAATATAGAACTACAATGTTACATTCATATCCTTTCATTTTGGCCTTCATAGCTTTTGTCATATTAGCCCATTTTCCCCGCCCTCAAAGCCTTAACGAAAATCAATAAAAGGTGTGAGGAAAATGTGTAAAGCGGTGGGAAGAGAGTAGCATTATTGACTTGAATTCGATGTTTGCCCTTTAGATTTGCCACAGCTTTGCCTCCATTTATTAAAATCCTCGCTTCTTTCCAGTTGACAGTCGCCATCTGAAGGAGTCAATTGAACGTGCTGAATTCTCTCTGCAATTGGAATTATGGTTTGGTGAACAAAACGGCTCGAGCAGCTTGACTTTGGCCTCCACGCGCAACCTGCAGCTAAATTTCCATCCTGGACGTGGACTGCATTACCATTTGCCTGTGCTGTTTGACTATTTCCATTTGGCGGCCATCAGTGTGGGAATACATGCCAGTCTGGTGGCCCTGCACCAGCCATACATAAAGTGAGTACCCGTACAAGCCGGGAGTGTAGGAGGAGAAACAAACATAGAGAAATGCACGCCCTGATCTCTAATGTCAACGTTGAATTCGAGTATAGTCATATTTTTACAGTAAATTGAGCCCGACGGGGGTGGGCGGGTCTGTCTGTTTGCTTTCATCTGCTAGGGGCCAGTTACCCCTACAAATCATTTCCAACTCATTAAAATTGCACACAGGTTCCCCACCCCCTGGCTGCTGCATACAAAAACCCTTGCTCCTTGCTCTATGGAAAAAAAAAGCGTGCGCATAAATTTTAATGACTCTCGCATTGCAATTGTCCTTCTTCTTTCGCGGGAAACAAATTTTGCTTAACAAGACCGCAAGGCGGAAACTTCACTGGAGGCGCGGCATCTTTTCTTCAGCCATCGAGTAAGGCACTGAACTTCCTCCCAACGTGGCGCAGTCAATTGTTACGCCGTTTGGTTCAGCAAAAGTTTGTTAAAATATTTTTTAAGACGAAAGTTTTTCTAAAAAAAAAAAAATTCCTAATCCGTTTTGTATTGCTAAAGTTGTAGCCCAATTTTCCCTTCCTCCTTTGGTAGAGGCAATTTGCTAGTCACGAGTAGAATCCTTTTCAAATTTGAAACGGAATTTAAAACTAAGTGAGATGTGCTGGCTTCGTCTTCGTCGCTGTTTCCATTACATGAATAAAATATCATCTCATTAGAATTGCCCTTGGCCTTTGGTTATCTTTTAGGATTGGACTTGCATTTAAGTTAAAGAGTAAACAACTTGGTGTGAAGCACAAAATAATAGTTTTTTAGTTCTCAATCAAAAGATTTCCCTTGTTGAGTATAAAATGTTCTTAAAAACGTAACCAAATCAACTCGATTTGAGAGATGGCGTTCTTACAAAATTGCTAACAGTGAGAACATTTAACTAGACTCAGAAAAAAGTAGCTGGCAAAGTTCTTAATCGACCGGGATAGAATTAATACCGTTTTAGATACGATTGATACTTACAAGTACACAGAAAAAACCAGGCGAGCTAAAATATTGATTTGATCTCAACCTTCGGTTGATACGAGTTGATCGAGCTTGACACCAGCTCGAAAGGCTTAAAACAATTCTCAAAAGCATGGATCAATCCGAAAAGGCTAATTTCAATCTCGGATCCGTACTTAAAAGTCAAATAGCCCTTACTCGAGTTTAAAGTGAGTACTGATGTCCTATTTCAACTCGAAATAGCGAAAGAAACCGGCGCAAAAAATCTTTCTCAGTAATATGTACTCGTACTATAGGACTAAATGGGTACCCGGTACACATACAAATGCAGATCGATCAATAATTTTTACATTTTACTAAATATGTCCAGAAGGGAATCTTCTATCCATAAAACTGCCGGAGATATAACGTTTTTTTCTAAATTGCGGGGGAGAGGAGCCGTGGCAGAAATTGAAAACAAACTTGATCTGCCCGCAAGTATAAGCAGTTTTGGTCCCATACATGTCAATCCTCTATCTCATACCATCTCTGAGATCTGATGGTTCATACAGAAAGACGGACAAACGGACATGGCTACATCGACTCGGCTGGAACAGCTTTCTTCTGCCTGTTGCATACTTTTGCACAAACTTCTCTGTGTACCTTTGGTACAGAGTATAGAAACTCTGCCAGGAATTTGTAGTTTACTTTTTCGTTTGTTGTGTATTCAGCAACATGAACGAAATCCACACTTTGTATAGATAGCTGCCTATTCATAGCGGCCTTTCGTGTGAGGATCGAGAAACAGCTGATAGACAGCTTAGAAATCTGTTGCTTACAATTATTTCGGATGTGATGAGAGAATAGATGGAGGCAAATTGTAAAATAAAAGATTTAATTTAATTAAATTAATAATAGCGGCTTCTGTTTTGTAACAGTTCCATTCTCCATTATTGCTACACAAGCAGAAGATTCATTTTGCCAAAGTACTGACCCCGCTGCTGAGCTCTTCTTCTAATCTTGTATTCAACTATAACAGACTTTTTTGAATTTGCCACCAACTGTGGAGACTTACTTCTTTGGTGCTATACGCGCTCTTTCCAGGCCACACTTCTCAGCCATGGCCCAATAACTTAGAACGAACATTGTGAGACCAATGTGGCTGATGACGACTGTCCCTTCGTCCATTTGTCTATCTATCTCGGAGATAGTATCTCTCTTCTCAGCTTTAAATGTAACTTGGCACATGGGCATCTTTTTGTGCTGGCTGCACAGTTGTATGTAGTTATGTCGGAATCACACCCGACCGCTCAATCAATTGCCTTTATAAGATAGCTTAGAAGCCACTAGATACATCGTACTGAAATTAAATCTACAATGGTAGACCGAAGTTGATTTCCGCTATCTTGCTAAAATTTATTTAAATTCAAACTTTACGAAACCTTGTACATTTCAGGATGATAAGGCCAAATTATTTTAGTTGCGTTCCAAATGCTTCAAATAAATGGCAAATTCCGGCAGGAATTTTCCGCAGTGCTGGATACAGGCCTTTAGCATTAGTGTCGATTTGTGCAGTTATGCTGCCTTGGTAATCCCACACAGTCATAGCAATGCTGTCATGATGTGAAAACTGAAGTCTATTAAAAATAGAACCGTGGGGATGGAAACTACTAATGACCTAAGGCCGGCAAGAACTTGCTGGTTTGAAAATCAAAAAGGTCGTTAGAAAAGTCAGATGGGCTCATGGGTAAAGTTTTTTTGGGGAAACATAAAGTTTCAATAACGAGGGTAAATTAATCTCGGTCATTTTTGACGCAACCCTTTTTCGGATTTAGTGCAGTTCGAATATCGATATCAATTAAATCTCAGGCAAACTTACACCAAGCCGATTTCAAGATCAAATTAAGCACGCATTTCGAGTCTTAATCAATATCGGGCCTTCTTGATTTGATTCTACTAAGGGATCCGGGTGGCTCAGTGGCTGGTACCGCTGTGCAAGAAGTCGTGGGTTCGATCCCGCCTAGGAACATCTAATGAAAAGTTTTTTCTTTGAACAAATTTTACACCCGGTCACCCCTCTCTGCTGTTGGCGCCAGCTTTGTAGTAATTAGCCATGCAAAAGCTTTTTAAACTGCCGTTCGGATTCAGCGGTAAACTGTAGGTCCCTTTCTCTTGTGGGAAAATCAGGAGCGCACAAGCCAAGAGATTAAGAGCAGCTCGGCTTTGGCCCTTTGGAGCTGTGTCAAGCCATTTTACAAATGATCAATTAGAGATCGGATAACAAGAATATGGGGCTCAGTGACCTGTTTTGATTTTAGTCAAAGTAGGCTCAAGGTCAAGGCTTATAGTATAATTCAATAATCAGCAGAAAATCACCAAAGATCACATATGAACTGCAGCTGTGGTTGCGTTGAGATAACTGTTTCGGCTGCCACCACGGCTAAGCCTCGTCAGTACACTTTCAAATGCTGACACACCATCAAGCCATATGTAAATTCCTATTTATACAACGACCAGGAGAATAACAAATTGAGAATTGCAAGACCGCAAAATGCCTTTGTAGGTAGCCGAATAGAATATGCAATGGTGTTGAAGGTTGTTTTTTTTAGCGTTCTTAAATAAAGTATGAAATATTCTAAAATCGAAAAACCACATTTCATATTAAGGTAATTTTAACAAACGTTCTTGAATCAAGAACCTTTCGAATTTACAGTAAGCAGACAAAACTATAGGTGAGTTTTTAATTTAAGTCCAAAATATGTATCTTTGATAGAGAACCACAAAAATCTTGCAATGCTAGCGTACAAAGTGGGCAACGGAATATACGAATTATTTTTAAGCGAATTCGTTCTTAAAATTGTCAGCTGGTTTTTACATTTTTCATATTAGTTGATGGTAGGTTTCTGATTCATGGCCCTTAAATCTTTCGAAAACTATATAATTCATTATAGAGACCTCATTTCAAAAAGAAATTTGGTAAAGCTTTAGAGTTTTATGGACATTATTCAAGAACATTTGGTACTTATTTAATGCTTTGTTTCAAGAATGTATTGAATGTGTCAAGAATTTATTTAGAATTTATTAGGTTTCAACAAAAAACATTTTGTACTCTCTTTAAAATTTGATCAGGATTGACTTAAGACCAAAATATGATCAAAAAGATTTTAAAATAGTTCGAAATCTATTTAAATCAAGTAGTTCGGGATTGAAATAAGAATTTTGTATTTTAATTAAGTATTTGCATACTAACCGTACTTTTGACAACGTTAGTAACTATTTGAAGTTCAAAGTTCTTGATATTTTTCAAGTGTTTTTGACATTTTTTTTGCTTAGCTTAATATTTTCCTGATTTTTTTATGATTGACAAAATCCCAATAATCATTTCTATACGGAAAGTAAAGTCCCAATCATCCAGTCGTCCAGCCTTTAGTAGTTGTTGTCTTGATAAATATTTATACATGTATATCCCACCTAAAAAACTATTTCCCGGTTTGTAAGCTCCAAAAAAATGGTTTATTTTTTATATAATCTCCAACTCATTCCTTTCATTTTACGCTCCACCGATATAACAAAACCCATCCTTTTAAAAAAAATTATATTCTATATATGGAACAATCCTGACACAATCAACACTTGTACGCCCGTCGTTCGACTATTCCAAGGAAAAGCATGTTTTCGTATATGAAATTCTGGTAAGATGATTCTACGATTTCTCGGTAACTTACCTCCACTCGTACTTTGTAGTTGGTGTAGTTGGCCTCAGAGCTTTTTGTGTGTATTTATGTAAAACTTTGTATAACTGTCTTATGTGTGTCTCACTTTCCAGATGTAGTGTCTTCTTAAGCTCTCTCTGTCTCTCTTCAACGCCCAACTCAATTGTCTCTGTGTCCATCTCAATTGCAGTGCTCCACGTAGCTCTAAGCCCTGGAGTGCTGGCAAATTAAGTTGTCGCGGCAATACCTCACCGGGTCCCTTGGAAGCGGTATTCTTTGGTCCACAGATTGGGGGTACCACCAAATGCAGTGGAGGACCGGCTGGTAGACTTTTACAATCTCGACAAATTCATCGCGAGATTTGCTGTTTGCTTTTGGGAGCCATTGAACAGCTGAAGGCTACGCTGAATGAATTTAGTACGGTGCTGCCGCCGAGCATTAATTCACAGATAGGATCGCCCCCACTGAGGGAGAATGATACGGACGAGCGACTGCAGTTGCTAATGGAACAAGCTAAGGTATGTATCAAAAAAGTCTAATCTTAAAGGATATTTGTTGATGAACAGAGGGAAAAAACCGAGAGCTTTGGACTCAAAATGAGCACATTCGCCCACAAAAACTAGTTATGAACGGATTTTCTCACTTCGAGAACAATGTTTCACTTCAAGAACTCCTTTTGAGAACGCAAAATTTTAATGTGATCTACACGTATGCTCCGTTTTTGAGAACATTTTAAACTCAAAAAAAATTTGAGGTCCAGGACCACCCGTCCAAGTTTCCCCGTCCAGGTCCACCACCGTGTAGATCCACCGTCCAGAGTAAGGTCTGCACAGAAATCGCTTGTAGCGAAATCGGCTACTTACACGCACACGAGCCGAGCGCATGCCGAAGTCGGGCTTTTGAGCGTAAGCAGAGCTCTCTTTGCCATCAATCGCTGCCCAGCCGTCGTTGAGGGCATTTCAAAGCTGGGCTGTGTCGCTCTGATATCGCACACCAATACACTCTCACTTTTTGGCCTCGCTCTTCTTGAACATCGCTGTTTAAAAGAAATAAAAATTTGTTGGACTAACTGGGATTAGCAACCAAGACCTTTGGCGGCAGTCTTAGACGGTTAGACTATTGCCAAGTGCTGAAGCCGCACGTCTGAAGGGCAACTTATACTTTTCGGTGCGGTGGTTGAGGTGAGCTGAATTGTGTTCATTTCATGAACATTCGGAACATTTGTTTTCCAAAATTTGAGATAACATTCTGTTCATAATTTGAGATGAAAAATTCTTCTTTTCTGAACACGTTTTTTCCCTCTGTGTGGTCAATTGGATATTTTAAATTTACTTTTTTCCATTTCATGTTAAATTGATCTGCGATTTTCATCCAATGGAGATAAAAATCGTCAAATGGATATGAAAAAGGATACTTATATACATGCCAATTGGTTACTTATGAATCTGTTTCTTTTTTCTGTGTGCTTCATCTATCAGCTCCTAGAGGCCGAGGAAGACTTTGCCATAAGAGCCAACTCTGACATTGCCCAGTTGTGTGCGGAGAGCATTTTCTGGTGGCGTCGTGTACTGCTGGCCTCTCGATCCTCTACAGCAGTGCACACTCTTCTGGCTCGGAAGCATCACATACTGCGAGTGCGTCGCTTTGCCGAGGGTTTCTTTATACGGGAACAACCACGTCATGCGGCCACCACATGTGGCCAAGAGCCTTTCAATGGTTCACCCTCGCCCGGACATTGTCAGAGCTATGCGGCCATAGCAGAGCTGGCGCGACGTAGCCGCTATTTGCAATCTCTTCCTCCACTGCCAGTGCACTGTACACCCATTGATGGAGATGCCTCATCCCTGCCTCTAATCTTTGAAGATCGTTATGTGACGCCCGGAAGTAGCATTGCCCGCAGACGTTCGGGCAGTGATCCCCAGTTGGAGGAGTCCTCGACGGGCGGAGCAGTGCACAAAAAGAAAGTGGACAAGACGCACTCCAGCAGCAGTTTAAATGGTACCAAAGATTGTCTGGCCTGCCATTTCGATTACGATTATCCACAGACCAATGGCGCGGGTCCAGCACATCCGCATGCCAAATGTGTGGTCACGCCTCGTTTTGCCTTGGGTGGGGAAGTGCTGCAGGCCAGTTTGACCATAGCACCCAGTAAGGAGCCACAGTTGCGTCACAATCTGTCCAGGCATTCGGTGACCGGTTTGCTGGAAGACTTAGATTTGGATTGTAGTGTGCCGGCCAGGCATAGTAAATCACTGGATCAGCTGGATGGAGGCGACGAGCTGCCAGCGGCTCTAGCTCCCACACACAATACCCTGCCCCGCCTACAGGCAGATGATTTGATGAGAAATATTTGCGAGTTCCGCCAGCGTTATGGTAAGCTGGACTATCTGCATGAGATTAAGCTGCTGAATCCGCCCAAGCAAGCATATAACTCCCTGCCCAAGTCCATGGTGCCACCTAGAAACTCGTATCCGCCGCTACCGCCCAGTCACCATGCAACCATGCCCAGGAGTAGCTCCTCGCAGATACCCAGAGCCGTGGAGATAGCCCGCGTCAGGGTGTCGGACATCAAAGAAATGCTGCGTCAGGGTCAACTCAGAAAGGAGTCCAGCAGTTCTGAGAGCGACATGATGCAGAAACTGCAGATGTTAAGTTCCAACAGTGTGCCCTTTCGACTGGATGTTTCACTGGGAGCTGCCACCACCGTCAATAGCAACAACAACACCAACAGCAGTGACCCCAATACAAGCGGCTTTAGTGAGTCACTGCCAAATTTGGCACCCCCACCCGAATTCGACTCGGACCGTCAGCGTAGCAACTCCACCTCTTCGCTGAGTGAGGAAAGTGGGTGGGTAAGTAGCCGTCGCAGTTCACTGGCTGGCTCAAGTCCGGATACCATAACCAGCACCGGACAAATGATCAAACATCGGCAGCATACCCAACTCAATCTGGGCATGGGCATGGCCATGGAGACACGTTTGAATGGTGAACAACTGCGTCAGCGTCTGCAGAAGCTACTGGAGCAGCAGCAACAACAGCCGCCCCACAAGACCCGCAAGAGGCCAGGCACTAATAACTCCTCCAACCAGAGCCGAACCCCCATGCAAAAGAAGATCTCTTCCGTAACCGTGACCATTAAAAGAGAACGCTCCCGCTATCAACTGGATCGCTTGCGGCAGCTACCAAATGGGGAATCCACCGAGGTGGAGGATATGGAGCCACCACCCAGACGCAATCGCCACAAAGCGCCCACTGAGAAATCGAAATCCGATTTTGATATAAGCAGCCTCAAGGATATGTGCCTGCCACCGCCTCAGCAGTTCCAGGATCAAGAACAGGAGGTAGTGGCGCCACCTCCACCCGATGAGTTTCGTGATCCACCACCAGAACCGGCTCCCGCTACCGCTCCCGCACCCCTCAAAGAGCGTCAGCCCATTGGAGCCATAGATAATCCTGTCTATCACATTTATGAGTCACTGCGCCCCATCTCCACGCCAGCCATATTTAGCAATAAGCCTGTGCTCAAATCCCACAGCTTGGCAGAGCTCAAGCGTCCGCTTAATCATCAATGCAAGACGCATACTCAGAATGGTCTGGATGTGGAACCTGATGAGAACAAGGAAAATGCCCAGATGGGTCCGGTGAGGTCCTCCTCTGCCAAAAGCAAGCATAAAAAGCCTCAACCTACACCTGCACAGGAGGCCCTGCCCAGCATCTCGCTGCTGGAGTTTGAGAAATGTCGCGAGGAATTCCGTAAGCAAATCAAATACCAAGGCAGCATCTACTCCGACTATGTGCAACTGGCCTCGGAGTTGCCCTACTTCTACATCAGCGATGAGTATCGTGCTTTTTCTCCCAATGGCATGCACTTGGTCATTTGTGTTCACGGTTTGGATGGCAATTCGGCTGACTTACGGCTGGTACGCACTTATTTGGAACTGGGCTTGCCGGGAGTGAATCTGGAGTTTTTGATGTCCGAAAGAAACCAGGGTGATACTTTCTCTGACTTTGATACCATGACTGATCGGTGAGTACCCGTGGAGTAGCAGCAGTAACAGAATAGTTATTCAATCTTTCCCCTTTCCTCCAGGCTGGTAACCGAAATACTATACCATATCGATAGCTGTGCTTTAAATCCGGCTCGTATTTCGTTTGTGGCACACTCCTTGGGTAATATCATAGTGAGAAGTGCCCTAGCACGTCCTCAAATGCGTCCACTGCTATCGCGCTTGCATACATTTCTATCACTTTCGGGTCCACATCTGGGAACGCTTTACAATGCCAGCGGATTGGTCAATATGGGTAAGTAACACAGAGTGAAATTAATTCGAAAACACCCATAATTGCTCTTCCTCAGGCATGTGGTTCATGCAGAAGTGGAAGAAATCGGGTTCCCTGCTGCAGCTTTGCATGAGAGACACCACTGATATGCGTAACAGTTTCCTCTATCGACTGAGTCAGAGGAGCACATTACATCATTTCAAGAATATATTGCTTTGTGGCTCTAGTCAAGATCGCTATGTACCAGCACATTCAGCACGCCTAGAGCTATGCAAGGCGGCGCTGAGAGATAGCTCTAGCCTGGGAACCATATACAGGTAACTAACAGCATGAAATATTTTGCAAGAATGATTCATTTCTTTTTTGGAAAACTTTCGTTCCAGGGAAATGGTTCACAATGTAATTGCGCCCATATTAGCCAGACCAGAGCTGACTCTGGCACGATTTGATGTTCATCATGCGCTACCAGGTAAGGTCAATCATCTGAAAAACTAGACCAAAAGGTTCTCAGTAATTTCCATTTCTATTCAATTTCAGCCCAACTCAATACATTAATTGGACGTGCTGCCCACATAGCTGTACTGGACTCGGAACTTTTCATTGAGAAATTTATGCTGATTGCTGGCTTAAAATATTTCACTTAACTTTACAAACTTGGAACCAAACCAAACATACTTGCAGACTTTTTCGAACAGCCTTTTTGTAGAAACGTAGACGTCTTAGAAATTTAATATCTCTTTTTAGTTCGATACACAGGGTACACACTCAAAAAAAATGCCCAAAATGGCAACAAGAAGAACACACAAGTTCAAGGAATTTATTGGAGCAAATCGTTAGACTTGAATTTTTTATCAACAAAATCAAAAACCAAAGAACGTTAAATCAAAAAACAAAAAAAACAAAACTAAACCAAAGAAACAGTTGGAAGGGCGACAAAAACTGTTGAGTTACATTTTCTAGTCCCTAAGCGTTGAAATACAACAAGAAGCAAAACAAAAAAAAAACAGAAGCCAAAGACATCTTAAGTAGTTTTAGAAAAAAATAACTAAGTTCAAAACTATACACGAGACTTTTTCGAAAACGGTGGAATTTCACAAGGAGAAATAGGGAAAGTTAACTTCGGCACACCGAATTTCAAATATCCTTGCAGACTCATGATGATTTCAATGCACTATGGGAAAACTCCCATTTTATAGACCGTACGTTCTTTACTTGCTTTACTTGAAAAGTATATTTAAAAAATTATATTAAAATTTTGCCGAGAAGTTTAGAACGCATAGAAGGATTCATCTCCGACCAGTATGACGAGCTGAGTCAATTGAATTTTGACCGTCTGTCTGCCTGTTTTTACGCGAACTGGTCCCTCAGTTTTGAAGCTATTAATCTGAAATTTCGCATAGTGATCTTTGCTTTCTCGTTTAAATATTCGATAAGTATTCAAAAATGTATTAAAACAAAAGCTAGCAAATAACAATTAACCGTTTTTCCTTGTTCAAAAATAACATTTTTTTACGGACCCCATGAGCAAAAAGTCAGAGATAAACCGTTCACATCGGCTCATGAACGAATCGCTCAGTGCTCAACGAACAACCAATGGATTTGTTTACATTTTGCTCTGCTCTGCTCTAAAACAAAGCGACTTAAGCCCAAAACCATGCAAAGTGACTTAAGTAATTTAATTAACCGGTCCTTCTTCAAGTGGGGCCGCGGTTCGGGTTAAGTTTCGATATGGCAACAATTTAAAAGGCGTTCCTTAAGATCCCGACTCTAACCCACGAAGCGATATTGCGGGGTTCGGGTATTGCAACGGACTTAGAGCCTTGTCATTAACTTTGATCAGTTGTGAAGTTATTATTTAATGCCTACAATTTGAAAAATTTTTGTATAGTGCAGTGTTGTATACTAATTTTAGAGACTTTTAAAGAATCAGACACTATTTTTAAAGTCCATATTTCAATACCGTACGGAGCTGGATAACAGTATTGAAACAATTTCTATATCATTTTTGAAATATCTTGCTAACCGTTAAAGGAAACCTAATCATCTATTTCGAAACGAACAGAAGCTTGTGCCAATGCCAGTACTATAAATTTCGACTAAATATAAATTCTGAGAATTAGTTCAAAGCAAGCCATTTCTGCCACTTTCGGTTTAATCAAACTCTCTTTTTTAAACCATTTACCTGCAAAACTTAATAAGGTAGCGGATTTACTGATAAGTATACCCAAAGCTAGAGAAATGACTGACCACTGAGTTACAGAGAGCATTACTACTCTGCGTTCTGAACGCTTATTGTAAGCTGGTAAAGGGACCAGAACCAATAGTTATTTACATCACTTTCGACTAATATGTTCTTGTAATACTCTTAGTAAGCATTTACAGGGTGAAGTTGGCTTCATGAAGATCGTGATCTGATGAACAAGAGGTACTTTAACGTATACTGTAGAGAAATATTGGTTAGTCTTAGCTGATCAACAGCCATCCGTAGAAATTACGCTGCCTAATTCAGTCTAAATCTAGGAGCTACTCACATCTGGGTCATTTTTAAACTCTGTATCAATGTTATAACCCGTGCACTCACAATGAATCAATACTTTTAGGAATATATTTAGTCGAAGTCTAAGAATAGACTGAAACTTTATTCATAGGCAATAGACTGTCTCGTCGATTGCTATGACATCCAAGGCACAGGCTCCTACATCCCTCCCTTATTGTTCCCTTATTGTTATTATCCCTCACCGTGACCTCATATTCAGATGTGTCATAGTTCGGAGTGAGCTTGTCTGTGAACACTGTATTTATAATAAGCATCCTGTCCTGTCTTTGTTTAATGATCAGTTGATCCCTTTCTGAATAATGTGTGGGATTATCACCACAGACCTAGGGACGGAGCAAAAACCAACAAATTCGATTTATTTCATTTCATGGAAGAAATACTTTACCAATAATAAAAAAAAAAAAAAAAACTGAAAGAAATGATTCGCCGTTACCTCTGAAGTAATATTCCGGAAGATGAGTCTCTCGAAAGTAAAGTTCTGCTTTGGGGAGAAAAATTCCGTAAATTTCCTGACATAGCATCGAGGCCGATGCTATGAGCAATTGCGAGTATTTGTACTGAACGAACTTTACTCATGTCGGCTCGCAGCAGACCTTAGATTTTAGCAACAAGGGGCTTGCGACGACTCGCAGCCGAAACCCTGAGTCTACTTGAGTATAAGAACGCGCAATACTCGAGTTTGACAAGTTTTGAGCGCTGAGCAGGTGTACTTGTGGTGGCTTGTTGCAGTTCTCTGGTACAAAGTATTACTGATACAAAGTATTACAGTCGGGCTTCATCGACTTTCCTTATTGTTAGAGCATAACTAACAATAGTTCCTGTCACAGCTAAGGTATAAGGATAAAACTGGTCTGTTGGTTTCTTGGAAACTGATACTTACTTCACATAACTGCTTGAAAAACACCAAGCACTTGCATCATGCATATGCGGTTCTGCTTTTATTATCCAAGTCCGGAAAGGTAACATTTAGAATTGTTCCCATACCCAGCTAAAGCTTTTTTCGACAAATCATGTCATCTAGTAAGACCAAAGACAAATTCTTCAAACAGCCAGACGGACATCTACTTAGCTTATCAACCATCTGAACAAGAGTCTGCAAGGGTATAGAAAAACTTCTATCTTTCTGGGGGGAGAGCATGTTATGTATACGTAACTAAGGTAGTTGAAGCATAGGTTGCATTTTGATGAAATTAGCAGCAAACTTATAATATTAGCAATTTTTAAGACTTACAAAAACAAAATGGGATTTTCCAACACATTTGTACGGCTAGGCCAGAGAATTTTAGAACAAATATCTAAATAGAGTAGAGCTAGTGGAGTTGACTTGACATACGGTTGGATAAGTTTTTGTTTTGTGCTTAGGGGGTGAGCGTCAATTTTTCATTGGGAACAACAACAGTTGAATGGCAACATTTGTCACATTTGTAGTCTAGATATAGATATAAAGATTATGGGTGTTTTCCGGGAGTTTTTCAAAATTCTTGTTGTGAAATACATATATACTTACTATTATTTGTTTAGCTTTCATTCCCGAAACAAAGAACAGAACTTTGCATTCTATATATGTATGTATAACCGTCCTAAATGAACGTTGTTGTTGAAAAATGTATTGATTTTAATGCATCCGATTTGAAAGTAAGTGTGTGCGTGTGCTGAAATATAACTATGTATCTCCTAAGGCACTTTGCGATTTTACTTAATGTATTCAACCTAAAAAGAAACTGTGCAAATTCCCCTATGTTGATTTTTTTCTAAATAAATATACTAAAATTTAATTTTAGTTAAAAAAATATATAAAATGCGTTTAATTGAGAAAAATTCATTCAGAAATTTCAGAAAAATACACAAATAAAATGGTTGGGTTCGGTTTCAGCCAAAACCGTGCGAAACCGAACCACTGCAATGCTGTAAAAGACGAAGATTCCATATCTAAAATGCACATTTCGTCAAGTATATACACGACTCTTCATGTACCTCTTTATTTTGGTTATTATATATATTTATAAACATACGTTGTGTAACTACAGGTTAAATGTATCAAAACAAATGCAATGTGGGTTTTATTTACAGTTTGACTCTACTTAGCTTTCACATTTTCATCATCATTTTGTGTGTTATTTTCTGGATCATAAATAACTTAAAGCTGATATAAACAAATCTAATTCATTCTGAGTTATTCGTTATAGTTTGTTTTTTGTTTTTTGTATTCATATATACAGAAATATACTGGACTCTTAGATTCTGAATAAGTGCGTAAGCGGTACTCTTATCTAATTTATAAAACTATGTATTTTTACAAAAATCCATTTGAAATCCAAACTAAAATTGTTTATCCTTCAGGACTAAAACTTCTTAATTACTTTGACCAACAACATTTTCGCGAAAGTTTTTGATTAGTTGCACAAAATACGATTCAAGCGCCTCTGCGCACTTGTAAAATGAAGATTCCTTGGGGTTGTAATAGCGGCAGTTATCGAAAATCTTTGTCATATCGCCAATAAATTCAGCGAGTTTGGTGTAGGTGTTCGTTTCGAGTTTGGATTCCATCTTCTTGAGATCTTTTTCAGGGAAAACGGGAATACTCTTTTTATAGAAAAAGCGGAAAAGTATTTTGAGTAAAATTCTACTCACCCATGGGCTCTTTGATAACTTTATAATAGTCGGGTGCCTCTTCCGGATCAACCGGTTCCATAAATGGCCAGGAACTCTTATGGGACTGCAAAGTAAAAAAAAAAAATAGCAGAAGTGAAGTTTGAAGACTTGGAGAATCCTCATTACCTGAATTTGCTTAATCATATTCTTTAGCTCGACAATTTCATTGGACGTAAGAGTTTTCATATTGGCTGCATTCGCATCTGAATTCCTCTGACATTCTGGGCACACATACTCGTCAATGAATTCCGCCTCGCTTTGCAATATACCAACACAGCGGCCATGGAACCAGTCCTGGCACTTATCACAGCAAATATAAAATTGTGATTCATCGTATGGTTGACGACAACTGCAATACAGCTGCTGAGTCTCACGCGCCTTCCTACAATCGGTGCATATAAACTCCGAAAGCTTTTTGGATGCTTCTTCGGTTATATTGACACAATCGCCATGAAACCAGTTGCTGCACAGGTCACAGCCCACATAGAATCTGAAAAGTTGAGTGGAAATTGTAAGTATAGTTCGTATATGTTTTATGTAAGCGGTAGACTTACTTTGTGTCATCATAGGGAGTGCGACATATGCAATATAATTTCTCCTTCTTTCGAGTCAATTTCTTGGGCCTGCCCACACCATGTCTGTTCTGTGAACCCAGTTCTGCGCCGGGTGTTCGACTAGTAGTTATTTTGGCAAGTCTGTGGGTTAATAAAATGGAAAAAAATTGAATATTGCAAAGAATATAATTAAAAAGATATTCTTAAACTTTTCTAATAGTAGCGTTTCACCCCTAATTCCGTTTGCTCATTATAATATTTAGATATTCGCACGCGCTCAGAGAATAACCCGACACTTACTTTTTTTTATACGATATTTCATTTCCGCGGATGACATTCCCGATTTTGAAACATCGTAATTCTTATGCGTTTCATATTAATGCTATATGATTTTATAGTTGACCAAAATATGTTGTCTCACTCTTTATTCATCTCTTAATATGACACCCCACATTAATATGTCATCCGGTTAACAGCCTTGGTGGCTACTATTGGTGCTAGCTGGCTCTAGTTTTTCACACCAAACTTTGCAATGACTTCCCATATCAGTTTCGGTCGTCTCCTCCTGTTTCCTGCCTGTTTTACCGTAGCTTTATTATCCATATGGGTAACATTTCAGCGCAAACGCTGTTGTCTTATGTAGTGTAGTATGGTCAGAATTTCCAAAATGTTGGCATAAAGACCGGATTTACAAGTTTTAATAACTTAAAATCGCATTGATTTTATAGTTACACATTCCGGAGCTGTTAACGCAATTACCATTAGCATTCGTATTACAATTTTTTAGATAATTTAAAACAATTCCAGATTACGAATTTCTAGTAATCGTAATTGTAACTTGGATTACCATTATTAGTGATTATTCAGTGATTATTTCAAAATATAATTACTTTTACAATTACTTATTGAGTATTTCTGATTGAAATGTTGAATTATTCATGTATTTCTAGGAGAAAACTGAAATTATTTACTAGTTCGAATGCTTATACGTCCAATATATGGAATAAATATCCATATAAATAAGCTCCTGTTTCCACGCATGATTTAAATTTAATTTTATACTTTTAATTAAATTTATGTTGGCCTTCATTACAACCAATTTCTCAAGCGAAAAATCAGGGAGCGAATACCGTCTTGAGTCGTTAACGGTATTTGCGAATAAAACAGGGGCTGACGATGTTGGTGGCGTGTTATATTTGATTGCCATCTCCCTTAGCGTTGAATATTTTTCAAGCATTTCGAAATTTGTCTCCGGATCCAGCAAATATCTTCCCAACGGTTCTTTAATATTGAGTGTGATAATTGATAGCAAAGAGAGAGGCTAATTAAAGAGAAGCTGGCGGAAAAATTCTCAGGAAAGAGAATTAATAATACAGTAGTGTTAACGGGCGTTGGCGAAAATGCCATTCGTAGTACATTACAAATTCTGACAACAGTAAAAATCAATGAATACTCGATAGAAATCCTTTTCCATGTAGTTATGGACAAGTTCTTGAAACATTACATCTTGTTAGGCCGTAAAATTCGAAGCCGAGGGCTTGGCGTTGCCTTAGAAGCTGAAAATTTTAATATTTTCAAAACTAAACATATTGATACTGTATGTAACATAGGCAACACAGATTTAGACTTTGCCGAAGAATTGAAAGAGCTAGGAAAACATTCATTTTCCATACAAGGCAAGTACGCTCTAATGTACATTGTAAATGTATTTGATGTTTGACTAACAAGCCCTTTGTTAGTTTATATTGCAAAGAGTAATCCAATAAAAACAACAAATTTTAATGAAGTTCAATGAAGGTGTAGTTTTAATACGAAAGTAAGCGAGAATAGGGACCAAGAGTTCGCTGTGGAGTCGGGAACAAATATCTGCTAGTTCACTGAACGCCTTAACCAACTTCCAATTAGCAACTTCGGAATGCGTTTGCTTCGAGTTCTAGGAGCAACAATTATGTGTGTGAGTTAGGACCAAGTGTCCTTCGAATTTGAGATCGAATTAGCAACTTTTATGCGTGAGATAGGATTAACAACTGATCTTGCTTAGGGCAGGTTGGGCCCAATTGCACAACACTGCCGAAAATGCAAGCGACAAGGAATAGAAATAGAAAGAAGAATAGGAGAGCGCATTACAGTTTACTCGGCTTATGCATAGAGCAAGAGAATGCGATCAGCACAGACGATGCCGCCAACAAATTTACAATATGCGCGTGTATTTGCGTATATTTGTGTCTAAGCGACACCGTAGGCAATAGTCAAAGTGCACCACGAAATTTATTACGAATAACTAATTAGTAGACCTCGGATTTTGCAAATATTTTCAAACTGGTTTTAATCATAGTAAGCTTAAGGAAATGTGCACAACATCAAATGTTGTGCTGACTCTTTGCGCTAATAAATTGCAAAAGAAATGCGAAATACATTTAAAATAAGGATTTTCAATTGTTGGCTTTAGAAGTTTATTGCACGCTTTGTAAAGAGAAGAAAGAATCATAATTTAATTAAAAAATTGTCCTTATTATTTTGATTTTATTACCATGTTTAGCAAACAATTAATTTTGTGGTTTTCTAAACTTGACTGGTAAAAATCATATTTATCACCTACAATTTCATGAATAATTCAACTTTTCAAGCACAATTACTCAATAATCCCCTTTACAGGTAAAATTATTCAAGTAATTGTAAAAGTAATTACATTTTAAAATAATCATTAAATAATCGTAATTCCAAGTTTCAAATATGATTACAAAAAAAATCGTAATCAAGAATTGCTTTTCATTTTCTGAATAATCGAGACTTTTGTAATGGAAAGTAACGAAGTACGGAAAGTATGGATTCCATTACAGCTCTGATACATTCACAAGATAAGAAAAATCGATAATCTGTGCCAAGTTTCAATCCGATATCTCAATATTTGGTCTTGTGCACTGTCGACCAACCAGCTGTTATATAATATTCGCTTTCTTAACCCTCTTTATAAAACAGTCTTGAAATAAATGAGACTTTTGGTTTTTCAACAGATTAACGCCCAACACTTACCGCTTGGGCTCAACATTATGTGACTCCTCCTCCACCAGACGTTCCTCATATGACGAATTGCGTTCATTTTCACTATGCTCGTCGGGCGACGTCGGTGAGCCCATGGCCCTTACATGTCTCTGCACTTTCGCCTGCACCTCGTCACGAATTTCATTTTGCAAGTTACGCTCCAATAGTGAACGCTTTCGCAAAATGCTCTTTTTCAGCAAATCTTTGTGACGTTCCAGCTGTGATTGCTTGTGTTCAGCCAGATCTGATCTATCTGTTGGTGATTTCTGCTCGTCTTGTGGTGATAGTGTTAGAGGCGGCTGCCTACGATTGCTTTTCAACGAGCGATTATTTTGAATACCGCCAGCCGTTAGCGCTGATGGTTGATGATGTTGACGCTTCGTTGGTGTACGAACTTTCCATTCTGCATCGTCATTGTATTTTGGCGTGACTGTGCGCCGACGATTGGTAGCTATGGTGCCACCACCTTCAGCATGAGTAGGGGTCCATTGAGGATTTTGTTGTTCCTGTTTTTTGCGCATATGCACCAACTTCTCTTCCAGTTCTGGACTCAGATTGCCTTGTTTCAAAGCATTGGTGATGGCTGTCGGGGAAAAGAAATTAATTTGTTGGTCAAGTTTCAAGTGTTTACTTACATTCTTGTATATAGCCGCTGGTCACCACAAAACTCTCTGTTTGTGACTCATCCTCGAAACGTTTAGCTGTCTGTTGATCGGGCTCTATGCTTTCCAATGGGGGAGATGAGTTGTTCGCTGCTGTGGCACAATTCTGATCAATTTGGGGAGCACAGCTAAGGTCGTGTTCCGGTTCAGTGGCGGGGCAACTGATGTCACTTGGCGTGTTTTCTTCGTTAGTAGCTGTAGGCGGGGAGGTGAGGTCGTTGTTATCGTTGTTGTTGCTGCTGGTGCTGTTGTTGGTCTGCAATGAATAGTTTGAAAGGTCTTTAGCCTTTAGACATTCTTGATCTTCTGCAATTAGAGCTACATCATCTTGATTCTTCACATTCTCTGCCGCCTCGGCTGGCATTTCTTCTTCTTTAGCACAATTACTACTTTCCGTGACTGGTTCAGCGAGTGGCAGTGCTGGCAATGGTGACGTTCGAGGTGGACTGCACACCACAATGATTTCATCATCATCATCGTCTTCTTCCTCTTCTTCTTCTTCATCATCATCATCATCATCATCATCTTCAGTATTACTATTTAAATTATTAACTTGATCCTCTTGATCTGGCATAATATATACCGTTATGTTTCCACCAACCTACATACACAATGGTTAGCAGGAAATGGTATTATTTTGGAATCTTAAAGATAAGCACAGTACATAAATAAGAGAGTGGACCTACCTTGCTTTAATCAGAGATCAGTTGTAGTATTTATTCCAGGCAAACTTTTATGTTGGTTGTTTGTTGTAGAGTAGTTGGTTTGTAGGCGAAGAGATTAACACGTGGTTGGGAGTTGTAGTTGGTGTTGACACGCGACATTTTGGCAAAACGGTTTTTAAGCAGTGGCACAGCAGCATGGATTTTTATAGTATTTTAAGGGTAAGTTAGTTGGTTTCTCTCTTGTTGATCAAAAAATATTCTTATAATGAAAATTGCGGCAAAATGTTTTAAAATGCTTTGATTGAGGATTGGTGTGAGGTTAGTATTAGTGTGTTCAAGTGTGTTTATGTGTGGATCTCGCTTCTTTTTTTTTTTTTTTTTGATTCATTCAAGTGTAGAATTTCATTTCGATTTAGATGAGATGATTATACAAAATATGGTTAAGCCTTTGTGTTTTTCCCACATGAAAACTACGACGCTCATGCGCTTTCTGTAATTTGCCATTGGGTTGGAGAAGCCCAGCCGTGCCTCTGATTTGATATTTGTTTCAATTTGTCAGCCAACTAAAACTCTGTGTGTGGGTTAATCTCTTCAGCAATGTTTTTTTTTATAAACTTCATTTATTGAATTTGTGGCCATATGTAAAATAAAAATAAAATTTGCTAGGTAATTCCAACTGATCTCTGATTTTAACATAGTTATAGATTGCTTTTCTTACACTCGAGGAGAAATTACAACGGTTTTACAAGCGCTTTTTGTCAACACAAAGGCCAATTTGCAAATAATCATCCAACTAACTCAGAAACAACGAAAATTCACACAAGTTGGTAGTAAGACAGAGAGAAAGAGAGAGAGAAAAGAGAAGTGTCTGGTTCAAAGTTGATTCATTAACAACAATTGTTAAGTAATCAATTTTCGACCAACACCTTGAGATATACACATATCAAGTTACGGTTAATAGCTAACCCGCGTGTTTCAATACTTCTTGTGTGTGATATTTAGTGTAAAGTAAATGTTATATATGTAGCTTTTCATTATCTTAATAAAGAAAGCGGCGACAATTTTGCTGCAATTTTTTTTTTTTTTTTGTTTTATTGATTATCTGTTGTTGATTTACAGTGAATTATATACAATGAACAATATATATGCATATTTTTTTATATCAGTTCCGAACTGCCTATTGGTCTGTTAGCGTAACTCAAAATAAATATATAAGAAACCGCTTAAAAAGCATAGAATATGGAAATTTAAGTGTTCGCGTGCTGATTTCGAAAAAGTGCAGTACATATAAGAATAATATATATAATTTTATTGAAATGGTTATGGAATCTAAGTTATATTTTTGATGTTTTTTAAGTCGATTCTGCCACCTCTGCCTACTCTAAAATCATTTTTCAATTAAAGGCCTGTAATTTAATTGAAGTATTCTGTATATTCTCATTTCGCATACCTCAACTCGAATATTTTTGAAAGGTTAGGAAGAAAAAGTATACTAAGTGCTGTATGGTAGCTTTAGTAAATAGGATAATATCTGCTATAATTTTCCAAAATTTTAGAAAGACATTTTTAAATATTGTGCAACCAGAAAAAAATGGCCATCCTAAATTTAAGTATGCCCAAACCTTGTGCAGATAATATTATGAAATTATTAATATATCTAAAATATTTGTAAAAGGCCTAGCAGAATAAGAATACAAAAATTACCTTCGATCGTATCAATTTCACATCTTCGAATCTAATTTCACATATATAAATATACCATTTAAAACAGGGGCGCCCATGCCCATTACGCAAGACACGCTTGTGTTGTTGTTCTACGCAAAGGAATAGCCTACGCGTAAACATTTTGCGCACGCCATAAGCCAGCAAAAAGCAAAAACAAATCTTATGGGTGCTCTATGTTTTGTTGTTGGCGCGCTCTGACCTGCAACAACAACTTCATATGTGTCTCTATTCTCTCTCTCCTAAGTCTCTCGCAAACTCGAACACAACAACAAAATGCTTATGCGTACGGCCGAACGCTTGTCGCACACACACACAAAAACAAAAATCGGTTCTCTCTCTATCTCATTTTGTTGTTATTGCTTGAAATATATTTGGTGTATGTGTATTGGTTTTGACGCGCTGGTAAGCTCGTTCTGGGCACCCTTGATTTAAAATAACCATAAATGAGAATCTAACTCTCCTAAATTTATAGTCTGATAGTATCTATGAAGTTATGAAGGTGGAAAGTTAAGTCCAAAAACTGGTTTTTCTCAAGAACCACTTAAACGACATTCTGATTGAGTGTTCAGTTTTGTTCATTTTAACATTTAACTCTGCAAAAAATGCAAGCTAAAAGTTAAATCAATTATATGAAAATGATTGCTCTGATGTGCAAAAACCAAAATGGAATTCGTTCAAAATAGTTTAAATACAGGAGTTTAAGGAAGTTTTTTAGAAATCCTTTTTTTAAGGACGATCTAGTATACGTAGTTCTTTAAACTCATATCAATTAACATTTATGGTCCACCCATTTATCGAAAAAGGGCAAAAACAAGTTTTTTTTTGAGATTTTCAGTCGGGTTTTCTCAAAATCTCGACGTCAGCGATGAAAATCCTAAAGGATTATCCTTGTCTGATCTTTGAATCATTTTGTGTGTCGACCAGTGTTATCAGACTAAAAATTTACGAGAGTGAGTTCCTCATTGAGGGGTATCGCATAGTTAAACTTGGTGCTCATAAGAGCGGGGCAACCTATTCTGCTAGGCCCTTTTAGTATGCCCGAGATTACATCAAACCTTGTGCAGAAAAAATTATAAAATCAAAAAATATTTGTTCACTTGAGAAAAAGTCACGTGATGGAAGAATCAATACTTCATCAATTAAATAAAACGAATTTTTGCTACCATTAAGTACTTCTACGCGAATCTTTAAGTTAATCGTAATTACCATTGCAATTATTGGAGTATTTAAAATCTAATTACAATTACAATTTTTTAATACCATAATTAGTGTTTATTGTAATGGTAATTACGGTTTACCCTGTCAACTGCTTCTCAAACTGTAGATCCCTTTCACCTGTCCGAAAATTATAAGTACACAAGCCAAGAAATTGAGGAGTTCGGCTTTGGCCTTGGCCCGTTGAGCTGTGACATGACGAAATAAAAACCCCAACATCTCTGACCCCAAAGTATATGGGCATTTCCATGATGTCGAACAAGACGTTCGCACACATTCAACTTGGAAAAAGTAAAAATAAAACGCAATTTCAATTCATTTTTACTTTCTTATATAGCTCTCTTAGCTAGCACTTTAATAAGTGCTTGTGAAGTCCTGTTTCAAAAATATTGGCAAAATAAGAAGCGATTCGAACGTGACAAAAACGAAAGTGGTTTTCGAGCCCATCGATATATAGAAACCTAACACAATTCTTAAGCCCAAATGTTTTTAATATCTTCTTAATGAATTTTTCTTTGAAATGTATTTTGTTTGACTTAAAAATCTTCTGTACTTTTTTTTAAAAATATATATTTATGTGTGTCGATATATGACAAGTCGAACGCGACATTTTTTCCATTAAGATATTTAGCTGGTTTCTGTTTAAAGCAAAGCAAAATCCTAGAGTTTATTGCATTAACATAGTTCGTTATGGTCTCTTATGCATAATTTTTTAACTCTAACTAAAACTAACCAAAAAGGTGCAAAAAAACTATCAAAATGAGAAAAAAGAGTGCTTGCACGGCGTTCAAAAATCTCGAAGTCACACATACAAACAGACTACCCAACGCACAAAACAAAAAAAAAAAAAAAAACACTTTTCGTAGACACTTATTGTGTTCTGCTCATTATCAGACAGTTGTTTAGTGAGCGCTCGCTAAAAACAGTTGCTGTCGAAGGTTGTCGGATGACCGACTCAGTGAGAGGCCGCTTGTGCTGCGTTTGTTTCTGTTTTTCACTGAGAGTGGTCGCATTGAAAAAATGTTAACAGTTTTTTGCGAGCTATGACTTTAAGGGAGAATGTATGGATGCCATTCTGTAATGGCATTTTCAAAGCAAAATGAAGAATTTAAATTAGTAGGTTGTTGATAATACTTGTACGATGCCATTATTTCTACTCGGTATCATATAAAAATTAACACAGATAAAGCAGGCCATCCACACACGAATTTGTTCGGTTCGACGAAATGTTTGTCGTTAGTGGAGGTTCTCGACACAAAAATCTGCCCCGAACACCTCCACTAACTACGAACATTTCGTCGAACCGACAAATTCAAACGAACGAACAAATTCGAGTGTGTTAAAATTTGACATTTTAAATTTGACAATAGAATATTACATCCAGCAAAGGAGAGTTTACAGAAAGGAGAAGGTAGTTTTTGCAAAGGTTTCGAACGGGCGCATGTTGTGCATGGTGCGTGAGACAAGTATGTAAAGAAATCGGAATATAATTACTTGTTATATGCCCCGGAAACGCAATACTTATTAGGCTATGCAGAGAGTTTGAGTCAATCTGACCTGACAGGAGCTTATGAAGAAGAAATACACTAAGGTAAATCCTATGATTATTGAGGGATAAACGTAGTCTATGTTTGTATGGTGATAGATCCCAATTAAGTTTGCATTGGGAGTCTTTTTGTTTACCTTAACTAGCAAAATCTTAAGATATTTTTGGAGAGATAGACTGACCAACAGACTCTAGCAACACAAAGATGATGTCTGCGTGTTCACTTGCTCGTCAGACTTTGGAACTTTAACTTTACTTAAGCCTTTACCTCTAGATAACGCTTTAACTGCTAAGAATTTCGATAGAAAAATGATAAATAACCAAAAACCAGCTTGGCTTAAACAGCTATACAGACAACCTGCTCATCAGCTTATGGGCATGAATACCATTTAATGCCTGTCATAACAATTATGCTGCCGTTTAGGTTCGGTTTGAACCTTAAGTCTTAAGAACTGCCTTTAATTTTTAGATTTTAATAATTCTCACAACCATTTTCAATTCAAATATAAATATTATACATATATATTTTGCTTTCTTTTCTAAACTTATTTTTAACTTTTGTGTATCACTGGGGTTATATAGATTACATTTCCATATTTCTACCTTTTTTCTACTTTTAATTTTGGAATTTCAGTAGCTCTGTTTGTTCATTTGTATATATACTTGGGGTACTTTCACTTTATGTGTATTGTATTATAATTTTATAGTTTTATGATTTTTGGCTGCGTGTTAACTTATCTATCAATATAAGAAGTAAACAAATTAATATGTAATTCCTAGATGATTTTCGTTCGATTGTTTTTTCCGTTCAAAAAGAAAGAGAATTAATTGGTCATAACCATTTTTTGTTTGTTTTGTATTGCATAATACGATTTTATTGCAAAAAGCGCTTTACATATTTTATAGGTACAAATAACATATGTGGATTATATGTGTAATTAGGCAAGAGGAAAACTAAACGGGCTAATACTATATTGTCTGCCATTGTTGTATGAATGCTATTGGCTTAAGTCTAGTACGTAATATACACATTCTTCGATTGATAGTTATACAATTAAAATAAAAAACAAATAAATATGTTTCATACGTGTTAATATAAAACTATAGAAATGATATCAAGTAAATGTATTCTCGATTGGATGAGCGAGCTACCTGTGGCTGTCGTCTGTCTCTAAGTGAATTAGTTGATGTTGCAAAATAAAGCCTTTGTAGCGCCGAAAGAACTCTTAAATGCGTTTAGAAATGTTAGGAATGTGTTCTTTTCACGAAAATCTTCTTTGAGTATAAAACAAACAATTAAATAAATAAAGCGAAGAACTACATGCTTCTTACGCTTCTCTTAATAAATGATAAACATAATTAACTTAAATATGATACATCGGTTGCGTTTCAGATGCGGTTTAGTGACGGCAGAACTTTGCGCTTGTCTGTTTTGTTTCTAAAAGCCTGCCCTCATCTTTCCCGGATTTTACTTTGTTTTGCAATTAAAAACTACTCACTTGTTGGTGCGCAGACGTCGCTTGATGAACAGGCGTCAGGGGCGGTGGCTGTGATTGTGTGGCTGACGTTGTTGTTTCCGGCTGAACTGCCAAGTAGATTTTCGTGGGCCCCAAAACTCCCAGCTTGCCGTTTGATTCTTGAGCTGAGAGGAAGTATAATTGTTTTATTCGAACTTCCTTCAGCTTTCCTCTAAGCGTACTCACCTTTCATCAGTTGCTGCTTCACCTGAGTCTGCACCAGCTGCAATTGCTGAGCCGTAAAATCATTGCCTACCAATCCTTGCAACACGATGCGTGGTCCATGTTCTGTTTGCAAAACTTGCGCTGTCACGCATTTAATTACAGTGCCCGGCGGTTGGTTTTGCAGCAGACTTTCTTCAACACTCAAGGGTTGCTGTTGTTGTATCTGCTGCACCACTTGCTGTTGTTGTTGTGTGGCCGCAGCAATGCTCTCGTACGTGGTTGGTTGCTGTTGTACCACCACTTGTTGTTGTGGTTGCTGCTGCGTACTACTTTGTACCGCAATTGACTGTTTTGAGGGGGAACTCTGTGGACTCTCTTGGTTAGGTAGGCTGGCGTTATTAGTCACTATGTGCGCATTGCCATCACCTTGATGTTTGATATGAGCCACAATCTGTGCCTGATTGTTGCCCAATGGTTTGACAATCACCTGCTGGCCATTGACCGTAGCCACTTGCAGTTTACCCTGGGCTAGTTGTTGGGCTAGCGTAGAATTGGGCACTAGGACTTGTTGGGTGGACGCTCCTGCCGCCTCACTGCTCGTCTCGGCCTGTAACTGCTGCTGTTGTTGTGCTTTCTCCTCAATCGCTTGCTGCTGCTGTACCACGACTTGTTTAATCATTTTCGTTTGAACGGCTGCCGTGGCTGTTTGATTTGTTTGCACCACATATTGCTGCTGCTGCTGCTGTTGCTGAGGCTGCACGATGTGCTGTTGCTGCTGCTGTGTTTGTATTTGCTGCTGCACCATCTGCAAGGCCTGACTCTGTGGCACATTTCTTTGCGTTACAATCGTTTGGCCTGGACTAAGTATTATGCGTTGACCACCTACCACAATTTGTTGCTGCACATTGCTGGTGTTGACAATTTGTTGGATAACCTTTTGTGTGGGCTGACTTTGACCTCCCTGCACCTGGTTGACCACCACTTGCTGAGATTGCTGCTGCTGCTGGGCTCCACCCGTCGATTGTTGCTGCACAAATTGCTGTTGCTGGACTGTCGTTGTGGTTGAAGCGTTCTGTTGCTGCTGTGCAGAAATGATAACCTTTTGGCCTTGTGCATTTTGTCCAACAACCAATTTAGAGCCAGGCTGTACGAACACTTGCTGCAAATTTTGTCCCCCCGCCGCGGAATTCAGAACTTTTGGCACCAGTTTTTGCACTGCAGGAGATGATGTGGTTGCAACTTGCTGCTGCTGCTGTTGTTGCTGCTGCTGAGCCAATAATAATTTATTTTTGACTTGCGCCAAAGGCAGGGAAACGCGCTGCGATGATGCCATGGACGAGGTTGCTCCCGAGACAGCTTTGGTGACATGTTTAACGGCAATTTGTTTAATCACTGGTGTGCCACCCGTAGTCACTGCTGGTGAGGAGGGTGTGGATACAGATTTAATAGGTAGCTTGCCCTTGACACCTGTTTCGAAAGGAGATAAGGGTTGATTAACTGAATTGAGCAAAGTTTTCACCCACTCACCTACTGCTGTTGCACTTGTCGACCCTGAAGAGGTGGTCAACACATGCAATTTACCATCCGGCATTTGTACTAATTGCTGTCCTGGATTCAAGCCTCGTACGCTTACTTTGCCATCGGGTCCACGTATGATTTGTACTTTATGTGGTGTGGGCGCTGATGTGGCCGCCGCAGTGGACTGTACATTCGAGCTGCTAGACAACGGTGAGGAGGCTCCCAAAGCTGTGGTCGAAGCTGCCGCCGCCGTTGTTGTGGCGGGCCTGGCGACTTGTGTAACTGCCTGCTGTATAATGCGAGTGGTGCCATCGGGATTTTTGACAATAACTCGTCGACTGCCAATCACTTGACCCTTAACTATGGCACAAAAGAAGGAACAAAGAACATATAAATCCAGGGTAATGCCCAGTTTTTTCCTCTTGACACTTACCACCAGGAGTGACCGATCGTGTGACCTCCACCACTTTACGCTGCTGATGGGCAGCTCTTTGTAATTTCAATTGCTGCTCCATTTTCTCCTTAACATCCTCATTGGGTTTAGGTGCCAGCAGCACACGTCCGGGCGTACCATTAGACGATGCCGCATTGGATGCCTCCAATTGCCGCGATGCCACTGAACGTGTAACTGTTGAGAGTCGTGCTTTTTCCTGTTTCTCGCCAATAAATTTGATTTCCCACAGTTCTAGCTTATCCTCATCGACCCATTCTTCACTGATTTGAGGTTCGGTGGGCTGAGGAGACTCGGCGCGTTTTCTTTTTCGCAATCCCGAGCGTATCGAAGTAACCTCTGGAAGGGGAGAAGGGAAATTATAATTAGGTATCGATGCGCAGTAAACGATATTTAGTACGCGATACTCGGTACTCGATACTAAGAACTAGATCCTACTTAGTACTCGATACTAAGAACTAGATCCTACTTAGTACTCGATACCAAGAACTCGATACTTGGTAATCGGCGACCGTGAAGCGATCTACAGCGGAACGCTGAAATCAAATCTCTCTCCTACTTAAATCTTCCATACCGATATTAAGAACTCAATACTATGTACTCGATATTCAATAAACATGCCTTGAGATCATGACGCGTGACGCTGAAATCAAAATTTTAGTTCCACTAAAATCTTTCGTGCCGAAATTAAGAACTCAATAATAAGAACTAGATACTAACAAGTCGATTCTCCTACTCCTACTCAAATCTTCTGTACCGAAATTAACAACTCAAAACTAAGTACTCGATAAATACGCCATGTCAGCGTGACGCGTGATGTTGAAATTAAATTTTACTCCTACTAAAATATTTCGCATCAAAATTAAAGTTTTTCCACATCAATAGACATGTTTCCACTCACCTCTTATAGTCTTGGGCATCTCGAGCGGAATTACCACCTTACGCCTTAAGTAGCTGGTCTTCTCACCATACCGCCCGGCATGACGCAGCTTCAGCAGTTCCAGTGTCACAATTTCCGTTTCCGTTGTGACCTGATGCTTACCATCTGTGGACGGTGGCTTGGCAATCATATCATCCCACCGCAGACAGGACCACAATATGCGCAATTGCAAGGCTATGCTCGAAAGTGTGGTCGCATTTGAGGTGCGATATGACCAGCATGTGCGGAACAGCGGACGAGAGCATTGATATTGCCAAATGGAGTTATTTTTCGCCGCATGATGGAAACCACTTGCTGCTGATTTACCACCCAACCGGGCCAACTTGAGCAGCTCATATCGTGGCAGTACCAAAAGGCAACGCTTTTGCTTATGCGTCAGGAAATTCGAAATGAGCGGGTATCGTGCATACGGCGGCGATTTCTTTACCACAGTTTTGTCCTCCAATTTGACGGCTTGCTCGTACAGCTTGACCGAATCACGCAAGAGGTAAACCCGCCCTTTGGTGGAGGAGGCACTGTAGACGCGCTCTTTGCCGTTTTCGAAAAACTCACGCTCATACTTGGTGACATCTTCACGCTTCACTGGACGCGGTGTAATGGGAAAACGACGATTTTGCTTATTGAGAGGTATGTCCTTGTCTAGTGTTTGATCTAAGACATCTTTGGTACCGATGTACGCCTTCTTGGCCTTGGGATTACGTTTGCGACGCGAGCCTGAGTTCGAGGAGATGTCAATGTCTTCGGTAGGTGCGATTGCAGGGGCAACTAAAGAATCCTCGGTACTTTCGATCTCCACATTGCTGCAGACATCCATGCTCTCAATATAATCCATTTTGTCCGAGTCTTGAGTATTGGAATCTGCGACTTCTTCCTTAACAGTTACACTGGTGGTCTCTGATTCAGCCAACAAATAATCACTGAGCAGTGAATCAGTGAAGGCCACAGCCTGATTGCGAGCCTGTTCCCAATCCTGTAGCAAATCCAGAGGAGCCTCAACTTCAGCTGTCAATTTGTGATCATCGGAGTCGTCCATGGCCAGGTTCGAAGTGGTGGACGACGACGACTCTTTGCCCCTACCTTCGGTAAGTTTTTGCTCCAAGATTGACGAAGGTTTCTTGACAGCCCCCAAAATGGCAGCCACTGTCTCCTTAGAGCCATTTCCGGCCGTATGTGCCTTGCGTAACAATAAGAGCAACTCCTTCTTGGCTCGTGCCTTCTGCAAACAGAGTGGGGAGTAGCAAGTATTCTGTGTTATCTGGGACACGGCATTCGAATTGGTATTACAGTCCTTTGTGTAGCAGCGGAAAGTCTTGGCAAAACGATTTAGTTGGCTAAACTGCAGGCGTACGGTTTGAATTTGTTTGGCCAACGAGTTGACGAGATCCAAATTGACATGGGAGGCGGTGCTGGTGTTGGTTTGTTTGCCCACCAGGCTGCCTTCGGTCAGGCGTAGCAAACGCTTTTCCAAGTAAGTTTGCCGTGTAATCTGTGATGTGCTGGCGGTGACCATTAAAGGTCTGACATCAGTTTCTACTTTGGTGGCAATTTGTTGTTCAATTTCACTTAACTTCACACGCCTCTCGAGCAAATCATCTAAACGACATTTGCGTGCCACTTTGGGATAATACAAACGTCCTGGGGCAGTCAATGCCTGAGACACATTTATGTGGCCTTTGAACTGTGGCTCCAAGTGATTTATCACCTTCAGATTGTTGTATTGCTCGGGCAGATGGGGACACTTTTGATTCTCGCATTGTGAGATAAAGCGCTGTGTACGTGGATCAACTAAAACCACTTCATTCACCTCCGTGTGCTGCTCCTCCTCCTCCTCGTTTTTCTCGACTGCACCACCGCCCATGGTATAGTGCACATAAATACGTGTGTGTGTCAGCGGCTGCGAGCGTCGGGCCCGTACACCACAACGTCGACTGCTCGACAGCCAGAGCCAACCCCATTGACCATGTACACGATACTCCTCACCCTTTTGCTTCCAAACTTGATGTTTCAGGCCCAGGGAATATTTGATATAGTTAAAGGCCAATCGGTTGCGTTCCTCCTCATCGTCACGTTCACGTTTCTCTCGCTTTTCCAGCTTTTTGCGCTCCTCTCGTTCGGTGCTGGTGATGCGCTGCAGGGCAGTGTGGCCCAACTGCTCGTGCCACACATTGGCAAAGACCACGCTCTTAAGCGAAGCTTGAAACAACAGCAGCACAGCCGCAAAGTCGGTGGCACGTCTCGCATTCATTACGGCCACATTCCATAGTTTCTTGTTAACCACCCAGTTGGGATTCAGAAATGCTGAAGCGATATTCGATTCGAAATTTAGCATGGTTTGTCTCAGAGTTTGTATCATATTATCGGGAGAGCCCATGGTGATGCCCACCCACTTGAAGTCCGAGGCCGTGGTGAGTGAGAATTTGTGAGACAAGTGCCGCCGCTTGTCGCGTTCCTCGTTGCGCTGCGGTTTGTTCAAGGCAATTGGATTGGTGGCATACTGATTCACATAGCTCTTGAAGCCCTGTTCCATGCCCAGTTTAAAGTGCAGCGTACCACTGTTCAGTTGATGCATCTTCTGACGTGTCAGCATTTTTGTGTCTTCCGATTTCTCCGTTTTCACTTCGTCCTCCGTGTCTGAATTCTGCTTCAGTAATTCCTGGGTAGCCTCTTGCTCTATGTCCAGTAGAGTTCTCTTATTGGCGCTGTGTTTGTGCTCATTTGTCAGCGTTTCGGTTAGTTTCATTTGACGCTCGATCTCCTCCCTTTTCTCCATGAGTTGAGCAAACAAACGCGTTTCCAGCTCCTCGGGATCCAAACGACTTAGCAGTAACTCCAACTTGCTGGTGGTACTGTAATACCAGCAGGCATTGCCCTGCTCCGCTTGTTCCTCCACAAACAGTCGACGTGCAATGAACCAATATTTCCTGCCATGACGGTCCACACCCAAACTATCGTGCCGTATCAGTACTCCCTGCTTCTCCTGCGGCAGCACACAGTCCACCACCCCGCTAACTTTGTGAGAACGACAGAGTCCACACTGCCAGTCCTCGGTTGGCACATCATTCATGGGCGGATCCACACACTCCAAGTGATAGACCGCAGGGCAGGTTTCACAGCACAGCAAATCGCCCAGGCGATGGCAGACCCGACAATGATCGTCATAGTGTATGGGTCCCTCCTGCAGCATCACATCCCTCACCGAATTGGCAGTCAGACATTGATCTGTCAGGAATTGTAGGACCAACAGACGATGCTCCACTCCCGTGTAAGGGTACTCCCCTCTGCTTAGTATATCGTAGACCTGACGATCAAAGGCCGCTTTGTCACTTTCCATATAGCTCCTTAGCACTTCTGGCCACGTGATGGCGTCGATTAAATACAAGCTGATGTTAACCGTATCCTTCTGATCCAACGGACCGAAATGTGTGCCCTGTGCGTCCTCTTCTCTCAGTATGGCTTTTAGCAATTGGATGTGTATGTCCGTCAGTAAAGCACTCTGCTCCTCACACACCAAAGCGGCACAAAAGTCTTCAAATCGAAAAGGCGATAGGCGCACCAGATGCCGGAACCTTCGCAAAACTTCATAAATACTCAAAGACTTCAAAGCATGATTATTCCCTATGAACAAATCCTCCGATGAGTCGGGCAATTCCAGTTCGGGATATTCTCTGCCATCTTGCAGCCATATCGGATCAGGACTGGGCGGTCGTGGTGGTCGTGCCAAACCGCCATTTTGTGTGAAACTACATACCGAGAACTCGGATTCGCTCTCATTACCCGCATCGATGCTCTCATCATCGCTGGGTGTAAGCAGCAAATCATCCTCATTATCAGTTTTTTCCTCTTCCGAATCTCCAAAGTCGGAACCATAGTGATACTCCGACTCATAGCCTGAAAAGACATGAAAGAATTAATTAGAAAACTATGCATGCGAGGGTGTGTGTGACTAAATTACCCCTAAAACGGCCATAGGATGCACTAGACATTTCAACAATTCACCTAGTTGTTCTATCGCTTTGGTTTTTTGTAAAACTCCAAGCATTCACTTGTCAAATTGTGTAGAAAACAATTCTTTTCCCCAGAAATTAGTCTAAATTCACAGTTAATATATGAAAAGTTGTCACCATATTTTGTATATTTAGTTGCAAGTAGGAGGTAAAACCAACAAATTGACAACAAACCCAAAGTATACTGGAATGATTCACTGAAAAGTTATTGAATAGAAACGTCGAAAAATATCTGAATAGTATTCAAATTGAAACCACTGCAAATATTTCATCCACCCACAAGAAAACTTACCGGAAAATACTAGTGCAAAAATATTTTTTATTCTAATTGACTTGAAACGCTGATTGTAAGCAAGGTATGCAAAATTGTTTATGATTTCGCTTTCCGATTTGGGATGTAAAATTCGCAGAAAGTTTAGTATGAAAAAATCCGCCCTAGGGTCGGAAAGCGCCTGGAAAATTCTGCAACCAATAAATCATTTTTAATCCAATTTACTTGAAAATCGGTTTGTAAATATGCTAACAAATTTGTGATGTTTCTCTTTACCGACTCCAAACTGAAACGGGAATCGACTTAGCTGTTGTACTGATGAAGGCTATACTGAAGGCGGCTTAGCAAAGTGCGTCGGGTTATAAGCTAGTCTATATATAGTTCTCTTGGCTCGACTGATTCATCAACTTACAGTCGCTTACCCTAGATATCTGAGTTGTGGCATAATTTAGTTATGTAGGTGCGGAATAAGAAAGGAAATAGGAAAATTCGATCCCAAAGTGCATCACAACACCACTTTTTTTAACAACTTGGATTCGGACGAAGCCACGGCAGGTTCAGCTAGTTTACTTATAAGAGTTTGTACAGAATGTCCGATTCAAGAGACTTTGATATGTGCCATATTTCATCCATATATTTAAACGAAAACTCAAAGTAAGGTTTTGCTCTGGGTTAGTTCCAAGGAACAAATACATGAAGTAAGTGATATTATAATTAGTTTGTAGGTAAGTTCAACAAGCTAAATCGATTTAGCTGGGGTCAACTCCCTTATAAAAAAAAACTAACTAAATGGTTGCTAAAACTTTCAGCTTGCCTCTTAGCTTGAGTTGGTCTAAGACAAGCTAAATGCCTTAGCTCATACCCAGTGAAAAACGCGTGGCGCCGCAGCCTTGACCGGCTAAAAGCTGAAAGCTATAGCTATAGGTTTAGCTTGGTAAAAGCAAAAAAAAAAAATGGTTTACTATTATTTAGCAAGTTACCCTTGCTAAATGAATTCAACAATGGCTGCAGCCTGCAGCAAAAAAAAAAAAACAAAACACAATTAAGGGTTTGCCCATGGCTTCTGCTCTCCAAATATCATCCAAATACTCCTGCATTTCCACTTTTATTACTTAAATCAATTTAATTGTAATCAAATCCCACTAGGTAAACGAACACAGTGCAGTAAGACCGCTTGACATTTGGTGGTATTTTTCTGTTGACGGCAATTTTGGCATTAAGCAGTAACACTGTTCTCTTTCCAGGGACCCCAGCGTAAAAGTTGTATTTTTAGCAAGGTCTAGATTTAGTTTGTCTGAGTACATAGCTTTAAGGTTAAATAACAGAATCTGAAATAAATTTTCGGTATATCAATATAAAACGTATTTTTAAGTTAACGTTTATTTTGCAGAATTCCTCTTAACTTTTTCTTATCGGTTTAATAGGTTTAGTTCATCGGGCTTCACCAATGAAAACTGCATCCACACTGCCTCGGATACAAACCCCCACTGACGACGACACACGCTAACGTTTTAAGAACCACGATCTAAGAATATACACCTGCAGGGCGTTTTCAGCGACTAAGAAGCGGTAATCGAGGACAAGACGAAGTACCTAGAATTCACGCGAATAGACAATCTGTTGCAATTGGAGAGTACAACTTTTAGGTTGAAAATGACTTGGTTTAACTATGAACAATGAAACCCAGCGACAATAACAGACAGATGTTATCTGAAGAAGCATTACTCTTGCAAAGCGAGTAAGGAGTTCAAGAACAAACTCAGTAGGGAGTTCAAATCCAAAATAGCGCTATTCAAGTCGCTTATCATCCCAGTCCTGCAAAGCGCCAAAGAAGGTTGGTCTGAACAGCAGCTCGCACAAAATAGAAACGACTGGCGGGGCAATAATAGCAGCGGCTGAGACCGTTAGGCTGTTGTGATTTACATGTCTGGCCAAAAAGAAAGAAGAACATCAAATAATACCGTCATACTTATACTATCTGCAGATGTTAACGTAGCATTCCATGAATGTTGTTTTTATACATTTTAAAAATTTACAATTACGTCAATGTTATATCAAGTAGCCTTTTTAGAACTCCTATAAATATTTTGTGTGGGAATCTAGTTGTCCTCCCATAAATTTTAATCATGATTTTCGGGTTTAACACGATGTAACTTTGCGAATTATCCTGACAAAAATGTAAAAAAATTCGCCATGAATTTTAGAAAATCGCTTTATTTTAAAATTTTCCCTGGTATTTAGAAAAATTTTCTAATAAACAGTAAAAGTGTTCCGAAACTAAGAAAAATATGCCATTACAAAATTTTTTTGGAAAAAACCTTTCTAAAAACAAGAAAAGGCCAGATTTTTCTGATAATTAGGGCGCATTTTTCTAGTCTTTTTCGTAAAAATAGGGCTAAATTAACCTTTAATTTTGGAGAATAGTAGCCCTTAAAGAGAATACTGTAATTTCTTAAACACAGGAAAATTTTCTGGAACAAATGTTCTTAAAAAAATAGGGGAAAGTTAACTTCGGCTCGGCCGAAGTTTTGTATAGCCTTGCAGCTTCCATTGAAAACAAAAAAGTTTTTCTAACTAAGACTACTTTTTGGACCTTACTTTTCTATGGGATCTATACTATATACATAGATGTCTGATCTTGGAAAAGCGTAATACACTGTTAATTACGAAATTTGGAGGCGATCCCATTTAAAACTAAAAAGTTTTTCTCACTACAACTGCTTTTTCGACCGATCAATCATACTGCAGCTATATGCTATAGTCATCCGATTTCGACCAAACTTAGTGAAATCATGGGAAAGGATAGTTAACTAAGAAATACGTACTTTGGAGGCGTTTCCATTAAAAACAAAAAAGTTTTTCTCCTTAAGACTACTTTTTCAACCGATCGTTCCTATGGCAGCTATATGCTATAGTCATCCGATCCGGCCGGTTCCGACAAATGTGCAGCGTATGTGTACGAGAAGATTTCGTGCAAAGTTTGGTGAGGATGGCTCTAAAACTGACGGAGGAGATAGCATAGAAACAGACAGACGGACAACACTAAATCAACTCAGCTCGTCATGCTGATCAAGAATATATATACTTTATGTGGTCGGAGATGCTTCCTTCTATGCGTTACAAACATCCGGACAATTTTATAATACCCTCTGCAAGGGTATATATATGGAGATAGTAGCCATTGCTTTTAGAAAAAAAGGTGTTAGATTTCAGGAATTTTGGCTCCACTCTACTGCTTCACCGCTGTGAAATAGCCTAACTGTCTAAGCGGCCGCCGTCGTTGCGCGCGACAAAGGTCTTGTTCAAGCGGACCTGAACCTGGTGGACCCGGTTGTGGACCTGGACCCGGTGGTGGCCCTGGACACCCGGTGGTGGACTTGGACACCCGGTGGTGGACTTGGACACCCGGTGGTGGACTTGGACACCCGGTGGTGGACCTGGAATCACCCGGTGGTGGACCTGGACACCCGGTGGTGGACCTGGACGGCGGACTTGAACGGTGTGGATCTGGACGGTATCACTTGGACCTGAACCGGTGGTCTTAAACAATATTTTCTGCTTTTAAGAAGAAATTATTTTTCTAAATTTTAGGGTGAGTCGCCTCAGGACGGATTTCATAGGCGAATTTCTAATTTTAAGGGCTAATTTGGGACTTTTTTTTATGAGTGTATAATCAGATGGTTTCTATAAATATCCAGCAAAACCAATGGCTTGTAGCAGGTGGTTTAGTTTGACAAAAATGCTAAAAATCAAGTAAAATTTGACTTTGAAGGCTAAGATCGCCACCATTGGCATTACTTATACAGCGTGTTTGATTTTTCTCAGTTGCATTGATATGTTGACTATCCTAGGGGTTTCATAAATTCACAAATTAATGCATGGTAAGGCCTACAAAAATTCTTAAACGGTCCAAAGTCGATAAAATGGTTTTCCACCAATATCTTGGAAACGGAAACAAAGTTATGACTTTGGCCTTCCATCTCGTATTCAGCATGAGTTTGTCTACAGGAATAAGTTAAAGATACTTGAGATACTCACCAAAGGTCTCAATTTGTAGAACTGTAAAATCAACAACAGTGAACTAACTTTATAAAGATTAGGTCGAACGAGAGATACCAAAAGGGATTTAGAACACTGGGGGTGGGTTAAAGATCAAACACCACTCCTAGGTCATTAACGACAAAGATGCGGGTAAGCTGCTTGATTGAGTTACCTCATGAGTATGAGTTAAATTTGGGATTGCATTGGAGAAGTTAAAGTCCAGGAATTTTGATTTCCATCAAGAGTATTTGGCCTTATTTGGTCTGAAGAGCAGCCAGAAGCACCCAAGAAGAGAAGCTCTCTGTTTCTCTCTAACACTCACTGATGCATTACTTCGGCAAGCATTCGGTGTGAATTTCAGAGTGTGTTCGGGAAAGCGCGTAACATCTGGTGGCAACAATATTGCACCAGCTGATAAACGCAAAATAAGACCCTCTTAACATAGAGTCCACGCATGTAGGACTCCAGGTGGGGAAAATGTAAAGTGCAAGGAAATCGTTTCGCCTGCTTATTCTTCATTCAATTTTTGTATGAAACTTCTTGCTATGTCGTGAGTCCGTCTGTGCCTTTATGTTTCCAATCGAGAAACTTTTCATTGGCTAGAAAAGAAAACTCGAAAGGGATGTCCGATTAAAACGAGCTTACTAAAATAAGGTTAAATGCTGAAATGCTCTAATATTCTGATGCTAAAAGCTTTTGAAGAATGCAGGTATAGTTAAAATAGTCTTAAGCAAGAAATTAATTCTTTGGGATCAGTTCCAGACAAATGAAACAATGGGTCTACGAAACTTCAATCTAAATTGCGAAATTGGCCTGTAATTGTTAAGCTATGCCCCCCAAAACTTACCTTTTCTGGCTGAGCCCGAGTAGCTGCTGCTGGCATGGGCATTGGACTTCCGTCCGCGTCCCCTTTTGGCGGCCGAGGAGGTGCTACCGCTGGCACGTCCACTTCGATTGTTATGACTACTCCGGCTGCACTCATCGCTCTGGGGAGAGATGCCGCGCGATGCTGACGGAGTGCTGGGCTGGGATTTGTTGTTGCCAGCACCCCCCTCGCTGAGATATTTGGGTTTCTTGAGCAGTTTGTAATCAAAACGTCCCGAGGACCGCTCATTTGGCGTCTTTGGCGGGCGACCACGTTTACGGCTGCCGCGACCGCTCATTTTGTTTGCAAATGTTTGTAATTAAAATAAAATTATGTGGGTGTGTGTGTGTGTCTGTGGTTAGAGCTCCTTGTTGTTGTTGTTGTGGCTGCTACTCAATTGTTGTTCCGTGTTGTTATTATTATTATTGATTGATGTTGTTGTTGTTGTGAAATCTGCATTGAAGAAGAAAATTGATCACCATCGAGTACAAATTAGCTACCAACTGTATTTTAGGTACATTTTCTCACACATACAAGCATAAGGCATGGTTAGGCGACGAGAAAAAATCGATAAAATTCACACCACTTGAATGGCTGGCCATACAGTTATTGTTGTTCATTTGTTTACACATTTATTAATCAGAATTGTTTGTTAAACTTTGCTGAGCTAGGCTTCTTTCTCACCTCACCTACTTATGTTTGTGGTACATTCTCAACTTTTTCATGTACACGGTACACACGCACACGCAACGGAACTGAACTGAAGCCAACGCACATTTTCATTGTCCGCCATTTATAAATCTGGTGAAAATTTTTCCAAATGCTTGGGAAAACGCTATCAATCCGCACCAAAATTGAGAATCTTGTTGCCACACATTACCCCACACACTTGGCCAGACATTGCATATTGTTCTGCACAATTTATTAGTACTTGTATTTAACTAAAATTTTAAGCGAAACTGCGAGAGCCACTTTTACCTTACATTTTTGGTTCTGAATATAAGTGGTGGGTACGTACAGTCCAGCCAATCACAGCGCGTCTTTTATTTTGTAATGCCGCCAGCGACCTCTGTTAGTCGTTTGGTGAACTACCAGACGCACAGTTGCACGGACGATATGAGGAGCAGGGTTGATAACTGTGATAAGTGACCGGGAACGGAAAAGTGTCATCGCTAGATTGAGCGCTCAAAAAAATAATTCAAATTTGAAAAAATGTGTGTGAGTGTGGGTGGGGAGTTTTAAAACATAGAATAGCGGTGATTAGTAGCTAAAATTTGACAATTGGATCATTGATATATATACCGAGGAGTAAATTACAAGGGTAGATTAAAGTGCAATTGTAATTCTGATTAAAAAACTTTATTTTTCTGCAAAGTTTTTTTCCTTGCAGCTCAATGTTTTTAACGAAATGAAAATTAATCACGAACACAAATAATCTAAAAGATTTTTTTTCACGGAGCAACAGTTTTTATGATAGAAAAACCATAATTACTATATTTCCAAAATTTAAAAACAAAATGTAATTTATTGAAACTTTCGTCAAAAAGGGCATATAAAACAAGAAAGAAAGTCGGTCAAACCCGACCTGTGAAGTGCTGCCCATCACCGCTGCAACCGGTGCTGCCCATTATTGTTTGTGTTCTTTATTCTAAATACATCAGCCAGGATTATAATGCCCAGAAAAATTCTTTTGGGTCATCCCAGTGGCCGATTCAGGGCTGCAAAAATTCAAATTAAAGTCGTGTTAGCCAAAACTAAAATGAAAAATTTAAAAATATTTATGCGCCAATCGAAAAGCAAAACTTGGCAGCCCTTGGCTCGTTTGTTGTTGACAAAGTAGATGGCGCCAGTGGTAGGTCGGTTTTGGCTGATCTGGCAGCCTTCGGTTGGTTTTGTGAATTATTATTGAAATGCTAATTTTAATATTAAAAAAAATTAAATATGATATTCTTTTGATGCAATTTATCCAGAAAAACAATGTTAACATTTTCAAACTTAGTTTTGCTTATCAAAACTGTTTGAGTGAATTTAACTAAATCTCCTGCCAAAACACGAGAGTTTTGAAACCAATCGAAAGAGATTTGTGTGGCACCTAAGAATTGGTTTGAAGAGGTGTAGAAAATTGCAATAAAATCACAGTTGTTAATTATTTCCGTAACGAATAAAACTGTTTACAGAATACCCTGTATGTGCTTACTTGCAGCTAAATCACTTACTTTGGTTATCTTATCGCACTCGCTGGAAACTTTGCAGACGACCAACATTAATTTTGCCAGTATTACTTCATTGGCCTCCGCGACGGTTGTATTTCTCTTAATAATAATGTTTTACTAGTTCATTTTTTTAATATTTGTGCAAGTACGTAGATAAATTTGCATCCATGGACTATTTATATCTTTACCCAAATGTGCTTGTGTTCTGGTTCACCTGTTAATGCCTAGTTTAAAAAGCATTTGAGAAGATAAAGCCGTTAGTTGAGGCTCGTGTAACGTGAATATACCGTTCTGGTATCTGTGTGCGTGCTTGTTCTGTTTTAATGCCTACTTATCATTGCATTTTTTCGAAGGTTGTGTCACAGATATTCCATATATACACAGTGATTGGTATCTAACGACGTAAATATACATACATATGTACATTATTTGTCCACATTTGTATGAATAACACATGCTCAGTTTGTGGGAATTCTTTAACCAGCGCAACATGCTTACACTCATCCCAATGACGTCATTTGTTTTATAAGGGGGTTAACGATACTTTGAAGAAGTGGATCGTGTCATGAACTTTTCTACTTAACTACAAACTTACATGAAAATTACGGTTACCGTTACTTTTGTTAACCCTTTTTTTTTATTTATTTATTCCCTTTCTAGATAAGTTTCAATCACTACATCAAAATATGCAGCTGCCCAACCTTGTTATTCCTATTTATTTAAGCGTCTTCACCAGAAGTTTACTTATCCAAGCCCAACTAACAGATGGCTCCTCGAATAACTTTAGTAGGTACGTAGCAAACTGTTTTACAAGCTTGTTATATTACCGTTACAATGAACCGTTCGTTCAAAGCACACCGTTGCCTATACCAGCCGATTGCAGTCAACGCGAAAAAGCACGACTTCAACCCACACCCACTACAACCTCTCGATTGCGCAAGTGTTGTCCACTCGGTGAGAATCTGGACATATATCGCGAGAATCAAAGTGATTCCATGTGTGATAATGGCAGCTTAAATTTTGATCCGACCATCATAAGTGCAGTGCTCTATGACAACTGTATTGAGGATTTGGAAATCAACACTACTTTGGACTACGACATTGGAAATCCATGTAACGGGTGGGTTCATTGAATGAGAGTAAAAGTTTTGATCCGGAAATTGTTTAATTTGTTGGCTGTTTGATACTACCCTAGTATATTACATTTGTGTTGTTTTTTCCTAAACTAGCAAATCTTACAAAAATGTCTTGCAGCTCCTTTCAATATGATGACACAGAGGATAAACTATTTGTATTACAAGACGGCTCCTTATTGATACTCAATATTTACGCCAATGAGTCCTATACGGTTGAGCAGACCTACTGCCTGGATATGGACAAATCAGGACATATGATTGCCTTCACCTGTATTAATGAAGCGCAGGAACATATGGCCTTTGCCAAGGTGATTAGATAATTTGTTGTCCTACTTCTCAATAATACAAAAATTTTATTATCTTTCCAGGTGGTCACTGTGGCCGTACTCATGCTCATATCCATTCCCTGTCTGCTCTTGGTGACCTATTTGCACATGTCGCTGCGTCTGTTGCGCACTTTACATGGACTCTCCTTGAGTTTGATGTCCCTCTGCTTGGCTTCTGGTTATTTTGTGCACTCTGTAGTGCATATCTATGGCATACCGTCAATGGGTTTCATTGGCTACATCATTCAGTTTTGTATATTGAGCTACTTCTTTTGGTATCTTTGCGTTTGCTGCAATGTGTTGCTAAACATTTGGTATAAGCTGCCATATCGGGTACAATTGTCCAAGACGTGGACTTGGATCAATTTCGGTTGCTATTGTTTTTTCGCCTTCACGGGACCCAGTATCTTGGTAAGCTGCAATATCGAGGAAATATGTTATTTTTCAGTCAACTAGGAGTTAGTCTAAAAGTAAAGTCGATTTTCTTTAACATTTTATATTTGTGTTGGGTTGTTCATGAGTGAGTGAACAAAATTGATTTGTTCACTAAACTGAACAAGTGAACTTGTTCTCCTTTAATTGTTCATTTTTGTTCAGTGAGAGATGCTCAGTCGCTCTTGTTCAGTCTCTCTTGCTCAGTGAATTGTTCAGTGAGAGTTGTTCAGTATCTCTTGCTCAAAGAGTTGTTCACTGTAAGCAGTATGCTTATGTTGCTGTCTCAACCGTTTTTTCTTTAAAAATCTTAAATTAACAATAAGGGAGCTGAAGTCGAATGCCCATACTCCACACTACCCTGTTCCCTTGATTTCGTGTGTTTTCATTTACATACACACATCCGAAAATAAAACGGCCTTTTTGTTTTATATTTTCCAAATATATTTCGAGCCCACATCGGGGTCCGTCTTAAGGGGGCTAACAATCAACAATTGAACAAATATTTTACAAGCTTTTCCATTAAATTACTTTAACAAAATTAAAAAACCTATACATACATTTTTACGGGACAAGTGCAACTGCTCGCCACGGAGTTTGATTTGAAACTGACTTATTCTAGTGTTTGTGTTGGTCAAGTAAATGTCTGTATATGTGTGCACAGTTCTCTGTGTCCGTTTTGAAGTTAAGCCTAATGTTTGTTGGTGTGTTAATGATGTGAAGCATCTCAAGAGTCTCTTAATGCAGCGTTTTTTCTGAAGTTTTTGTCCCATTTTTGTTAATGTATTTTGTATATTAAATTATTTTTTGTCCAACGTTGTTATCCTACTTTTCATATTGTTGAATAGTGCCGCCGTAGTGAATGCTGGTTTGTGAGCTATTGTGATCTGTTCTCTGTCATATAAGTCCGATTTTGCGAGTTTTTCCGAGTACTGTGGTATATATGTAACTGACTTGTACATTTTGGTCTGTTCCGCTGGTGCTCTTGTGGTTTCTTTTCCAATTCCTTTGATGATCGTCATTATGATGTTTTGAGGAAAGTCATTCATTGTCAGTAGTTTTTTGATGGTCAATAAGTTCTCTTCATGAAAAATTGGGTCGCTCGTGTCAATTATCCGCTTGGCAAGATTCTTAGCCGTATTAATTATCATGTTTTTGGGATGTTTTGAATGAAAATTTATTATCCGTCCTGAGGCTGTGGGTTTTTGATACCAGTTGACTTTTAGTGTGTTGTTTATTCTGTGGACTACGGAGTCTAAAAATGGTAGTTTGTTATTTTCTTCTGTCTCCAACGTAAATTGTATGTCCTTATGGTATGAGTTTAGTGTCTCCAGAGTTTTTTGAACGTCATCTTCTCGAACTATCGCAAAATAGTGGCTCTGACAGTTTTTTTGCACTTATATGGGGGAGGGGGGAAAATTTTCCAAATCTGACGCGTTCATACGGACAGACGGACATGGCTAAATCGACTTGGCTGTTGATGCTGATCAAGAATATATATACTTTATAGCAGCCATGCCCAGCCGTAAGCTCTTTGGGTGCGTTTTGTTTTTGTAATTTCACCGAAGATAGGAAATTTATGGTCGTACACATGCAGGGCGCGCGGCATACAAAAGGACACACATTCAAACATTTCGCGTGTGTGTGCGTCGCATAGAACAAAAACGGTTTTTTTTCTCTTATTTGATTGGCGTTTACGCATGCAAGCAAACTGACAAACAACGATGTATTGGTGATTTTCTTTAAGAGTATTGGAGAGTGCTACTTTTGGGTATGTCTGCTTTATAAGGTCGCAAATGTTTTCTTCTACCTGTTACATACTTTTGCACAACTTCATGATCCCCCTTTTCCCATTTTTATTGGGAACAAGGTATAAAAAGCATAACCACTTTGGAGGCCGCTAACAAATAGACAACATTCCGGAGTGCGACCAGCAATGAAGGATTAAAATTAGTTGAAATAAACGCTAATAGTTGATGAGCAAGTGGACATTAGAACAAATGAACAACAGAAAAACTGAGCAACTAACTGAAAAAAAGAAGTGAACATGTTCAGTGATATGAACAACCTTTACCCAACATTAATTTATATAAAAAATAGTCCTTATATCAATTCTGAGTTATTTTTCACACCACCAATTTGAGGTATACTTCAAGGCGGGTAAAGATATTTATACATTTTTGCGCAATAAGTCGGGATATGGCAAAAGTTATAAAGAAGGAAATAAAAGAGTTATTTCCAACTAAGCTAGACGCGCAATTTAAAATAAAGCATCGAAATCTCTTGACTCCACCTCACGGATTAGATCAAGTACAGGCGCTTAAGCGAGCTTATCCACAATTCAAAGAGTCATAAGAATGCTACACATTCACAGAGATTAGAACCGAAGAAAAAACCACCTCTCAACTTGGCACGAAATAAAATGAGAGCACATGACCTGGAATTTTGATTGGCGTAATTTTGTCTTTTCGGATAAAAAGAGGTTAAATTAAGAGGGTCCTGATGGCTACAACTACTACTTTCATGATCTACGCAAATAGGAACATCAGTTGAATCGCTTGCAATGTCGGGTGTGTGGCGTAATGGTATGGGGGCCATCTCTTATTATGGTATAAAGTGAGTTTACAATGCTCGGGTGGTAAAATCCGGGATTAGGGCCCAAAATGTAAGTTTATTGCAGTGCTTACCTTACTAACCCGACTTAAGTATCATTGAACTTGTGTGGGGACGGCTGGTTTTCAAAGTTTATGGGTTCGGTAAACAATATTCTAGCAAACAGGAACTAATTGAAAGCAAAAAAAAAAGCGCTTGGTCAGTTGTTTTTCCAGATTATTTCGGAAAATTGTTTGACTCGGTTTTTAACCTTTTTTTGACGTAATTCTAAACAAAGAAGGACTGACGCAGTTTTAAATTTATGAAAAAATTATCTGATTAGTATATATATTAGTTTAAATTTAAAGTTATGACTAGGAAGTGACAAAAACTCTTCTTTCTGTTTCAATAAAATTGGTCAAATTCGAATTTGGTTAAGTAATTGTTGTATTATGTTATTTCCAAAAATTCGATTTAAAGCTGTTACATTAATTCTTGCAGGTGACGCTGACAGTTCAAAAAGGTTTGCCTGGCATGCCTTCCTATTTCTTACAGGGAATAACGGAATCAGTAAGACAATCACAAAGGTATTTCATACCTCCGGTATCTACAATACTTTTCATCAGTTTCTTAGTAAGTTCCGAAATCGTAGAAAGGAAATCATGAATAAGAAATAACTTTTTTGTATCTTGCAGGTTAACATTGCCTGTTTCTTTGGCTTCCAACGCTTTGATGGTTACCTACGAGCTGCAAATGAAGATCATCCGGAAGGCGCCTCCAGCCAGCCGTCGTCAATCGTATATGATCAGCAGAAATATGAAGAGGTTAAAAAGGAGTAAGAATTCTCAAGTGCTGCAACTGAGTATTCCCTTTAAACTTTCCACTGTCTCTTACCCCCAGCGCCAAATGCATCTGCTTACTGGGCATTATCTTGCTGATATCTTGGCTGCTCGAAATCACCACCTTTTATTCAGGATCCAGTTCGGAAATATTGCTGATATGTGATATGGTTAATGGCTTGCAAGGAGTGTGGGTTTTACTGATTTTTGTGGTAGTTCGTAGACGTCGCACCATAATTCTGCGCTGGTGGTATGATCGCGGATCGCATACCATCGAGTCGAAGGACACCGAATTGCAAGAGGTTAATAAAAACACCAGTTCCCCATGAATGATTTATATAAATTGTTTATTGTTGTCATCCATAAATGGTCATTGGAGTTGTAAGAGTCCCGATTGCATTTTGTAAGAGAGTTTTGCGTGTGTTTTTATACCAACTATGTTGTAAGAATATATAAATAGTGTTTGGTTCGGCTACGTGTCGACAATTCTAATTGTGGTAATTGTTTTGTTTAGGTTATGTTAAGAATAAATAATGGTTTGCATACGTATATTGGCTATGCAGCTGCGTCGTCATCATCATCTGGATCATTATTATAATACTAAGCAATCAGAACTTTCTATATATATATATGTATACACACACACAGATGTATATATATATAGCTAATTGGATTGTAGAAAAGTATCGCTCGATTAGTTTTGGAGAGAAATATTTACATATTGTATGCAACGTAGATGGGATCTAATTGATCCGCTAGAAAACCGTCGCGTAAATGCATGCGTTGCTTCTCGCCTCGACTGTTGATGGGTACCACACCTGGAAGACAAGGCAAACAAACAATCATAGAATTCTTTCTGCTCATATTCTTCTACCCACCTGGATCAACCACCACAACAACTCCCACTATAAGTTGATGCTCCTCCAGTACAGTGTTTGTGACTAACGGCACCAAGTCCAATGCCTCAGATTCATTACCATCTAGCTCTACTACGACGACCAATAAATTGGTCCAGGTGAATACAGCACTGCAATAGCAAAATGGATTTCAATTTAGAATGTCATTTAATCAGAATCAACCAAAAACTCACCACTCAGCAATTTTCTTGTGACAACGTAATACGGAATTTTCTATATCTATGGGATGATAGTTCATGCCACGCAAAGAGATCACTTCATCAACAGCGCCTACCACATACACAGCATCATGCAGTTCTTGATCATTGCCGGTGCCAACGCCTCCGCTCACTAGACTATGCTCCGAATTGCCCCCCAATGAAGCATTCGAGAAGTTTAATTGCAGCTGACTCATGGAATTCAACGATTCCGTATCACTATCTCGACTGGCCACACTTGGTGTGGTCTCATCTAGTATGGAAGCTGCCTGGGAACATTCAGTGCGACGCAAGAAACCCAAATAGCCGGTACGCGCGTACGTTTCCGAAGTCACGCCCGTCACCAGTTTGGCATTAAAATGATCATTGTAGTCGGTTTCATCGCCATAGATGGTGAAGTAACCATTGGCATTGTGAGGAGCTTGCACCTAGATGGTTAAAAGGGGAGAGTTTTCATTATAAAGACAAAACAAAAGGAATTCATTTGCTTACCCAAATCTCGCCCAAATGCGAATCGCCACAGTGTCCTTTAGTATCGGGATTGGCAATGATTACTTTAACGCCGGGCAACAGTTTACCAGATTCAATTAGACACAGCGAATTCGGTGCACCCCGCTCGACTAGGGCCACACGATTGTTGCGTAGCGCTCTCAAATCCACATAGACCTGAGCGCTCTCAGCAGAACTGGCGCCTTGCACACATATGGCTGGATTTACACGACATCCAAACGAGGTGGACACACAACGTGTGTTCAAGCCCAGTGCCTGAAATAGCTTGCAAAACTGCTGCGTTAGTTGTACCCTTGGACGCTCCTCCGCCACCACCACACACGTTCTGACGCATCTTAAATCCACATTGCGTTGCTTTAGCGAGGGAATTGAGTTGCTTAGGGCCTTAGTGCATAATTCAATGACGCCATAGGAGCAAAATGTGTCACGCACACGATGCTGGGACAGCGTTGACAACCACAAACTAGGATTGGCCTCAACCTCATAGGGTGCAATTAGTATGGAATGATGACCACTGTAGACACCAATTAAAGTCCACATGACAAAACCTAGGCCACAATACGGGTCCAAGCAGAGGGCAACATGACGCGATGGATACAGTTCACAAGCCAGTTTTAAACTAGCACACAGACTAGACAAGGATCTAGAAATGGAAGTTCAAAGAAACCGTTTAAGGGAGGGTTAAGGGACAGCATATCTGAACCTACCGATGCGTTATGTTGACACCACTCAGACGCCCACAGGTGGATACACTAAAGTCCAAATAGGCGCTGGAGTCCAGCGAGACGGTGGCTATGCCAGCCAATTTACGTTTCGGATTATCATCAATATCCAGTATGGGTGGCCAGGTCTTTGGATCAATAGAGGTAGCTGCCTCCCGCGACTTGAGTAACTTTATAATCGGCTGTATGGATAGCACAATGCCACTTTTGGAGACATCCACAATCATGCGAACAGTCGGCAAAGTAGTGATTAGATTTTGTGGATGCGGTGGCCTTATGGTTATGGGTATGGCTCCCAGATAGAGGCAGCCGTAGAAGGCGCACAGTAAGTCCAGACCCGGAGGAAATATGAGAGCTAAAAAGAAATAAGTGAGTATTGAGTTAGATTGATTTGCTGTAGATAAAGCATTTTTAGAACAAATCTCTTTACGGACTTTCGACTGGAGGACTTCAACTTTTCGTTTGTGTCTTTACTGTTTTAAGTCCCTCTCTAATAATCTTACTTCTTACGCTCTTGGTACACCGTAGCATCAGGTGTATGGTAAGGGGGGTTTCGAAATAAACGTTATGTTATTCTTGAGTACTCGCTCTTCTATATCTATTCATAATGCAGACAAAGTTGTCAGCTGAGAGCGTGAGAATAAGAGCAAGATCGATGATTTTTGTTATTTGCACATTTAATGGTGTTGTAAAGTATTAGATCGCTCATAATTACATGTGTTGAGCAGCACACTTTCTTTATTGGAGAGTGAAAGAGCGAAACAAATTTAGGATTAAAAATAATTTGAGATTTAGTGCCCAGAGCCAGCTTACGGTCGCGTAGACACCAATACAAATGAAGAAAATAATTCTGATGGAACACGTCATGCACACAAAATCATTCGCTGGTCAGTATTTGGTTTTGCTTTCAAAGAAGAGTTGGTGAGAAAGAAAATAAAAACATATTGGGTTGCAAAGAAAGCGCACGCGTCCCACTAAGGTAAAGAGCGCTCCAAAGCGCTTCCTTCGCACTGTGAAAGGAGCTCTAGAAAGCGCTCCGTTCTTACTGTAAAAGGAGCTCTATAAAGCGCTTTAATGCGCTCCCTTTCCACTACGAAAGCAGCAATGGAGAGCGCCCAAAGCGCTCCCTTTTCACTGTGAAAGAAGCTCTAGAAACCGCTCCCTTCAAACTACTTAAGAAGCATAAGAAAGCGCTCTGTTCCCACTGTGAAAGGAGCACTAGAAAGCGCTCCGTTTCCACTATGAAAGGTGTTCTAGAAAACACTTAAAAAGCTCCGTTCCCACTACGAAAAGAGCACTATAGAGCGCTCCTTTCCCACTGTGAAAGGAGCTCTAGAAAGCGATTTTCATATTTTTTGAATTGCACGACGATTTGCTGGCTGTTTCCGTTTTTGAATTTTTTGGATAGTTTCGATATTCATCATTTGTCAGGCTCAGAAGTAAACTATCCAGGAGGCAAAAATGTGAATTTTTCTTCGCTTTTCGTCGAGGTCAAAAAGCTACCAAGGACGCTCAGGACACACACAGGCGAATAATTTGCCCAAATTTCGATGAAAATTTTGCTAAATAGCCATGATAGCGGATGTTGTATGACTTAAAACTAAAGCTATGGTTCCATTTACAAATAATTTTCTCAAATATGGCCAACAAATTCACTATTTAGGTCTATTTAGCCAAATTCGTACTGAAATTTGTCCAAATTATTTGCCCGTATGAACCACGAACTGTATGAGCTCTATGGGGACACTGATCTAGTCAAGCGCATAAAACAACAGCGGCTGCGCTGGCTTGGACATGTTACTCGTATGGATGAAGAAGCTCCAGTAAAAAAAGTGTACAGGCGGAAGGCGAACGAATTAGGAAAAGCAGGAGCTGTAGGACGACCGAGACTTAGTAGGGAAAAACAGGTGCTGAAAGACACAAAGGCGCTTGAACTGACCAACTGGCGCCAGCTCGCACAAGACAGAGGCAGCGGCCGAGACCGTCAAACGGTTGTGATAGAAATATCGGGCCAAATAAGAAGAACTTAATCTTAGGCGTGCCTACTGCGCAAAACTATAACCTAGCAGACACGCCTCGCAGCGGAAGACCTTCGGGATTCGACAAGGACCGGCTCAAGGCACTTTTGCAGGAAGATGATCGCCAAAGTACCTGTAAATTAGCCGGAAAATAGACTGCAGTGCGATGACGATCTCCAACCAACTTTAATCAATTGGTTTTAGCCAAAAAACTCGGAGTTTGAGTGCCTCACGAGCTTTTTTAAAAAAACTAAGAAAATCGTCCTAGAAACACGTGGACACAAGCACCTCTTTTGTATCAAATCATCACGGGAGATGAGAAATGTTGTCTGTTCGTCAATATGAATAACAATAAAAATAAGGAGATACCCAAAAAATGCTCGAAAGGAAAACAACGGTCAACAAGGAGCTTTACATTGCGCAGCTGCACCGCGTGCATAAGGCTATTCGACTGAAAAAACGGGATCTACAAGGCCAAGTCATCCAGCGCCACGACAACGCCAGGTCGCATGTTGCACAAGTCGTCAAATCCGCCCTCCGAATGGGAAGTTCTCCAACACCCGCCGTACTCTCCAGGCCTTGTGCCAACGGACACAACGAAAAGAAGCAGCGAAAAGACACTTTCAGTTCCGTTTTTGCTCAACTCTTTTGCTCTCAGGCAAAGACTGCTTTATTCGATTCTGTTTCTCTCATGTCATTTGCGAAGAGCAAACTTGTATGCGTGGTTATTGATTGCTGCGCCACCTTGACAGTGAGTTTCCTAAATTGGACGATTATTTTTCATTTATTACTAAACGCAGAAAAATATTTAATTAATTGGATACATACAGCCTACCAAACGTACAAAACAAAATAAAAATCACTTTTCGCAGACACTCGTTTGTTTTGCTCAACCGAAAACACGTTACAAAGCACGCAAGAGGAGGGAAAAAAGTGTTCCACTCAGTGGAGAGACCTTTTGTGCTGCGTTTGTTTCTGTTTTTCTCTGAGGCTGGTCGAGTAGAAAGAAGTGTTAACACTTATTTACAATCAGATTTTTCTTCGTAAAGAGCTTCGCTCGTAGCGGTCTTCTTTTTTTCTTAAACTCTTACCAACATGATCGCCTGGCTCGATTTTGCCACGTTCCTGTAACAAGGCGGCGATTTTCTCCGCCCGTTTATGTAGCTCCGAACAGGTCAGTGTTTTAGCAATGGCTCCTAAAAAAAGAGAGACTCATATTATTCATTTAAACCTATTATCACCGCACACCACAACTCACCTTTAGAGTTCAGCAGCGTGAAGATAATGTGATCGGGTGAGGTGTTGGCTCGCCAACGTAACACCCCCGTGATGAGTTGAGGCTGTTGAGGGCAAAAGACTCAAGGGATACACAACGAATTCAGTGTTAGCCATGTTTAATACCAACCTTGCGTTCGTTATCCTCGGCCAAGCCCACATCGCGTCCATGTGCCACGGCCAAACGATTGCCCTGCACTAAATTGCCAACCATGACAGAGGCTGGTCCTACACCCGTGTCTGTAATACCACAGCCAGAGCTTAGTTTTGTAGTTGTAGTTTGCACACCTTTTTTTGTATTTGTTTATGTTTTTTTTTTTGAATGGTGGTTAGTGGTTTTGTGGTGGGATGAATGATTTGTTTGGAAAATGATGAATTAAAGCAATGTTGTTTGTTGTTTTTGATGTAGTATTTGTTATATTACAGTGTAATATTTATAGTTATGGTGGTATTAGTGGTGGGTTTTGTTGTTGTTTTTTTTTGTAGTAGTAGTAGAAGAAGCAATCGCAGCAGTTGCAGTTGTAGTGTGGTGGTGGTGGTTGTTGTTGTTGTTGTAGGTGGGAGGTGGTTAAAAAAAGAGGAAAATAATATTTGTATTTTAATCAGATCAACAACCAAGCAGAGAAAGATCCACAAAAGCCGATTAATGCCAAGAAACATTGAAATATTTATATAGAGAGAGATTGAGAAGGAGAGGGGGGAGAAAGAGGGTAAGTACCTTGATGCATTTCCCGCGGCTTGGGCAGATTGGTAACACATGTGTGCGGACACATTAGTACATTGGCCGGATGCAGAGATCCCTCTAGGAAACGTCGTCTGGCCTCACACAGATGAATGCCACCCAATGGCGTTTTCGGCAAATGATTGGGTGGCACCAGGGCCAAACAATAAATGCCCACCTGGTGTATAGAATCCACCGCCTGCAGCACACGCGACATCCAGTGGAAGCTCTCTTCCTCCGAGCAATCGGGTCGCTGTTCTGCAATGACACAGACCCGCTCATCACGCAATACCTTGATGCTGAACACCGCTATGCGTCCGCGGTAAATAAAACGCATGGGCTCCACCGCCAAGACAGTAGCTATGATGTCATCCGCATTATGCTTGCGCCCCGTCACCGTCATCAGGCCATCGCGGGAGCCGCAGACAAAGACCAAACCGCCTGGCCCCAGAAAGCCCAACAGTCCCGAACGTACATAGCATTCCTCGCCAATGGGTTTGGAGGCGGAAATGGTGCCCGTTCCAGTACCTGTACCCGTTCCTTCCTTAACCAACTCTGGTTCCTCCAGTAGGGGCTGCACTTTAAAGGTAGAATTCGTCATGCCATCGAGTCCATAATAACTGGCACCAGTCGAACCACTTGTCACACAAATCTCGCCCACTTGATCCGTTTTGCACAGCACCGGTGCTCCCTCTGATCTAACCACGACCATTTGTGCCGCTGGCATCACTTGACCACAGTCCTGCAGGGTCAACGAGGTCAACGAATCTTCGCTATCCACACGCACCACACCATGCGAGAGGGCGGCCATGGAGAGCACACCGCGCCCAGTGGCCGACTGACAAAATCCACCCGCAGTTGAGCGACCCGGACGGCGCAGTGACACGGTAAACACCTCGGAACTGCTGGCACACGGACATATGGCATCCGAGCGCAATCCCTTGCTTTGGAATACATTCAGAAATTGATCACACGAAGACAGGGACCAGGGATTTGCCCCATCGGCCACCAACAGCATGCGCAGCGAAGATAATGAGATGTCCTTATGATCCTTGGTGGCCAGCAGGCCCCAATGGAGGTCACGACTCTTGACCAAGCAGCAGGAGGCGCGATGTTTGGTAATCAACTGCATCCAACTCGAGGGGCGTAGCTTCATCAGGGCATACGGTATGAAAATCACATGCATGCCATTCAGTATGGAGGTCAAAACGGCATGCCACAGGCCCACCTCACGCTTAAAGTCCAAAACGCAGACAATGGTCTCGCCCTCTGTGTAATGGCAGGCCATGGTCAGGGCACGGCAATGATTGATCATGGCGGCACGGGTCACAGTCACACCTGAACGATCCAAATGATATTATATGGAACTCTTGTCTTCTACTCAATACTCACCCATTACACTTCCCTCCTTGTCTGTGGTATACTCTATATAAGCTGCAGCCGTATCATCAATGCGCAAATTTCCCACATTGAAGTCCTTGGGTGGTTTGGGCAAGTGCTCGGTGACAAACCATTGTAGGCGTGGCCAACCCTTCAATTTGGCTATCTCGCCGGTGGTGGTGGATTTCGGTAAGCCCTTCAGACACGCCTCCGAGGTCAGAGCCACTGTTATGCCACACGAACTCAATAGAAATCCCACCTGCTGTGGCGGTGTGTCTGAGCTGGATAGAGGTAGCTCAATGGGCAAGGGCACCAGGCCACGAAACATGCAGCCATACCAAGCTGTTATAAAACTGAGAAAGAGAAAAGGGTTCGTCTCGATTCGCATTCCTTTACATTTGAACTCACCTCAAGGGATCGTTATTGGGATACACCAGCGCCACACGATCACCCGGTTTGAGGGTCACTTGTTCGGGTCCCTTGCTAAATATTTTCGTAGACAAGGCGTAGGCGATCTTTTGTGCACGTGACAGCAGCTTGCCATAGGTCAGGGTGGTGGTTATTTTACCATTCGGATCCAGCACAGTGGCCATGGAGCTCTTGAATGAATTTGTGCCATACCGCTGCAGAGCACACTCCAATGTACGCGGCAGACCGGCGGGAATGGAGAGTTGTTCACCTTGTACCGGGGTCATGGTGCTGCCCTCGGGCTTGGGTGCATTCGGATCCTTTGTGTTGGCCGCAATCTCAAGCTCAATGTCATTATCCTCATAGAATTCGGGTAGCGGGCGACGTTTGGGTCGTTTCAGGGTGTTCAACAATTGCTGGATTTTGGCCGATACCTTCCACTTGCCATTCACATCGGCCTCGCTCAGTTCAGTTTGAGAGACATTCACGTAGCGTGTAACACGATCAGCAATGCGATGTGCATTATTAAACTGAGTGATGTCCGGGGCGTTGTCTGGACAGAGCAGAGAGGAAAAGAAGAGAATTACTCAGAGCTATTTAATTGACTGAGGTCATCAGATAGAGAGAGAGACATCGCTGACGGTGGGTTCACTTACAATGCTTTTGCTTATACGCTTTCTCCGAGAATTCATTATCCCGCTTGTAAGCAATGGGCGGTGAATCTGTGCTGGAAGTATCCGAAGTGGGCTGCAATGAAAGAGTGGCGGCAATGCACGTTATGTGAGGGCAAACTTATGATGAATACAATTACAGATTAATCCAACAGCCACAAGAGTTCAATTTTAATGTATGCCAAGTTGTCCTCACTGACTGACTGACTGATTCACTGACTGATTAGCAATCATTGCACAGCTTAAACGGTAAGAGTTAGAGGGCTGAAATTTGGACATGAGTTTCCTTATGTGGTGAAAGTGCGTACTAAGGCGGGGCTTTGGAAAATTCTACCCGAAAAGCGTTGGAAAAATTTGTATGGGGAATATTTCATTTTTCATCCGATTGACTTGAAATTCGGTTTGTAAGCATGGTATGCGAAATAACGTGTTTTCCCGACTTCGGAAAATCCGCCCACAAGGAAAATTCTCGGGAAATTCGATATCCAAAAATCTATTTTTCATCCGATTCAGTTGAAATTCGGTTTGTGAGGACAGTAAGCGATTTTCCGATGTTGGAAAATTCGATCGTAGGGTCGGAAAATTCCCGGAAAAGCGTCGGAAAAGTTTATATGGGTAATTTTGTTTTCCATCCGATTGACTTCAAACTCAGTTTGTAAGCGAAGTATACGAAATAATTGGTCACGTATTTTCCCGCATGGAAAATACCCGGAAAATTCGATATGCAAAAATCTATTTTTCATCCGATTGACTTGAAATTCGGTTAGTAAGGATAGTAAGTGAAATAATTTGTAATTTTAATTTTCTGATGTTGGAAAATTTGACCTTAGGATCGGAAAACTCATGGAAAACTCTGCAGCCAAAAACCTATTTTCATCCGATTGGCTTAAAACTTGATTTGTAAGGATGGTATAAGAAATAACGATAACGTAACGATAAAGGTAACGATACCGATTACGATAACGGTATCGATTACGATAACGATAGTGGTAACGATAACGATAAAGATAACGGTAACTATATTGATAACGATAGCGATATCGGTAACGATAACGGAAGCGATAACGGTATCAATAACAATAACGACAACAGTATCGATAACGATATCGATAATGATAACGGTTTCGATAACGATAATGAAATCAATAACGATAAAGAATTCAATAACGATAGCGGTATCGATAACGAAATCGATAACGGTTACTATAAAGATGACGATAATGGTAATGTTACCCCAACCCGGTCGAAAAAGAAAAACTATATCGGTTTTATGTGATGTCAGTATAGACTGACGGCGGCGTAGCGAAGCGTGCCGGGTACTAATGCTAGTCTAGGTATATAAACATGGAAAAAGTTTTTGCCTGCATTTAAAAAAAAGAAGTTTCAAGAGCTATCGCTAATTTTATGCTAAATGGTTTTTTATTGGAACATTCAAAAATATGATATAAATGTTATCATTTTTTGGAAACCTAGCTATCGCCTCAAAGTTTCAGATGAATAGATAGGGAAGGATATCTCCTTCAATGGCCCGATAAACTTATCACAACCGTTGAACGGTCTCAGCCGCTGCAATCAATGCCCTCCACTCGCCTATGTCTTGAGCGAGCTTCCACCAGTAGCCCACCCAACATTTGGAAGATCGTTTTAACAAAAATTACCTTAATTAGCCTTTTCCGAGTCCATTTGATGATTAAAATGAGATTAATACCTAACGATTAAAAAAAGACTCAAAAATTACTCATGAATATGCACAAAATTTGATTTATTGAATTATGACTCGAAAAAGACTCGCAAAATGATTCAAACATGAGTCGAAACTGATCAGAAGAACGGTCTAAAATCGTCTCTTCCCAACAAGCAAAGTTCGGAGAGCTCCTAATTATGTGTCTGAAAAGAGCCGAGCTTAAGACCGTTTTTGGGGTAAACACATTTTGGGACCATGTTCAGTGCTCTATAAGCACAGGCTCATAAAAAGCACTTATGTCTTAGTATTTTCAGATTTGAAGCGACAGGTAATCGAAAATTTTTGTCAGAAAGAGTCAGGCTAGACTCAGAAATCTTCCACATAAACTGCGACCGTTTTTATAAAAAAATTGTTCATTCCGTGCTCTTTTTTAAGCACATTATGACGATGAATGCTCATAAAAAAAGTGTCAGAACACGCACATAGTGCTTGCTGGGTTCAAGAAGAGTCTCGGCTAGGCTCCCGACAAAACTATAATTTCTGATCAGAAAAAGAGCGCATTTACGACTATTTTAATCAGACCGAGGACTAGAGAAAGACTCGAATATGATCAAAAATTTTATAAAATGTTTGCTCCAAAGAACTTTGACCTTATCGGAGTGGCAAAATCGGCTTTATGGTCAACAAAATGATGGTTTGTGTTGTCTGTCTCATGGGGTTTCTCCAGTATTTTACGCAATGGAAATATCTGGGCTGTGGTGGACTTCCCGGGTCTATAGCAAAGGCCGTTGCGTCGCTCTCAAGAGCAGCGCAGTCGACTGACACACAGTGTAAGCTCGTTGTGTGGCCTCGGAGCGTCCATGCACTGCTTGTTTCACTCTTGATTAGTTGCGTAGTTGCTACTGCAGGGGCAAATTGAAGCCTTTTTATTGCTAATTAGACTTCGTTATGGTACGGTGGGTCAATTTCTATACCATCGATTGGTGGTACCGCTACTTTTCTGGAGTTGGACAATTAGTTTCGTCATTTGTCCAGTGCCGCTCCGGACTTAAAACCTTCGGTTAGTAGCCGAACTTCTTAGTAGAATTCTTGAGTTTCACTCATGCCGGACAGCCAGCCCATTCTTTTTCCTATTCTTTTTCTGATATAAAAGTCTAAATATACTTGCTTTTTATACCCTTAACTAGGAACTGGGATGAAAACCGTTCGGGAATGAAGACTGGAACGGTTCATGCTCCCAAAGTTCATTTACAAACTATTGGAATTAATTTTTAGATTTAAATAGAATGACCAACTCCATTGCAATGTGCTTAAAACTCTTGGCCTATTTTTAGATTACACCTGCCTTCTTCAACTTTTTATTTGTTTAAGTTTTATGACACAACCTGCACAACTTCATTGCATTAAATTCGCCATTTCTGTTAAAACGGACAAAACTTTCTCTGCATGCTAATGATTCTATGTGGCTTTGGGGACCGACCGTTAACTCCAAATCAAGCTTAGCCAACAAATATCTATGATGTCATTTGAATTGACTCACCAGTGGTGGTAAATTCTGAGGTGGCCTTCGCTCGGCTGCAGTACTTGATGATGATGGATATTTCTGATGTGATGTGATTTGAGTTGGTTTAACCTCATGCCTCTGTAAATGCTGCTGCTGCTGTTGTTGCTGCTGGTGAGAGCTCATCGATGATTCACGAATTGGTGGCTTTATAATTGGCTCTGGAGGTAGCATGCTATTGCTTATATGATCACGTGGATAATTGTATTCTTTGTCAGGAGAAATCAGCTCTTCGGGTATAGATTCATCATCAGTGGATGAGTCCAATTCGTCATTACAGCCGGGCGGGCTACGATTTAGCACCGAGGTGCGTTTCGAGGGCATCGGCAGGCTGGGTTTGGGGCGAGTTTTGAGAGCTGCCAATGCCTGCTGAACGGCCTCCTGACGTACCTCTTTAGAAGTGGTTTAAATAAAATTGTTAAATTAATACACAAAGAGCGAGTAAACGGGAGACATACCAGAATGATAGCGTTTCTCATTGTGCGTCACTTTGCGTTGTGTGCGTCGCTGACGATGCTGGCTATTATTGGACTGGTTTTGAAAGCCACCGCTTGGCTCCCGTGTATTCTGATAGCCTGGATCACCCATAGCACCGCCTTGCGGTCGCATATTCTCATAGCCTGGTGCTGGGACATTGCCTCCACTTTGAGACGATGAGACTTGCTTTTTGGAATGTCTTTGCTGCGACGATGACAACGATGGTACTTCGGTCACATAACTATATCCTTCACTAGAGACTATGACGCCATCATTGTTGATGTTGCTATTGCTATTGTTGGCATCCTTGATGTTGTAATATGGCGGTGGTGGCGTACTTTTTGCCTTGTCCACGTCGAGAACTGTTTTGAAAAAAAGAGGACTTAATTAGAATGACTAATGCAGGACGCCTCTCACTCACCTTCATGCTTCTTCAGAAAGGGTTGCAAGAGCTTTGCTCGTTTCTTTTCGTATCCTTTTTGGGTTATGTCACCTGGAAAAATTAAAGAAGCGAAAGTGGTTGATCAAAATTGCAAGGAGAAGTAGTCATAAAGTCAGTCAAGGCCGACTGTAATATACTCTGTACCAGCAAAAGGTTAGACACCTTTGCGAGAGAGGTTTTCCACAGAAGTGCAAGGAAGACTAGGGGCGTGTCAAAAGTTAATTTTAATTATTAAGCTTTTATGAAAGAATGTTAGCATTGAGAACATTCAGTGAATGCTATCGAGAATGTGCCAGTGGAAAGAGTCACAGGCTGTGTCCCAAGTCTGTGAACCGGTTCAGAGCCATATCTCAAAAATTATTCAAGCTATGAACTAGGGATGCCGGAAATAAGCAGCCCTCAATTCCACTTCCACAAAAATTTTGCGACTTAAAACCGGTTTCTGGTGTAAATTTGATATCTAAATTACAATACTTTGGCGGAAGTTTAATTGGGAACAAGGCTTAATATCTATTTTTGGTAAGAGTGACGATATATCATTTGGAATACTTTTTAAAGGCGATGTATCGGATATCGAATTTTTTTTTATGTTTTCTATGCAATTTCGCGTGCTTTATGTATAAAACACAGAGGTACAATTGATGTTTGATGATTCTGTTGATTTAGTTAATTTTGTAATTGGCATCTCCATTTATAAAATAGCCCAGTCGGACTTTGCAGCATGTGGTTCCCAAGAGAATGCCATTTTTCATACTTCTTTGTACTGAGAAAAGTCACCACATAATTATTTTAGTATGATAGAAGTCAAAAAATCTGTCACTACTTCTTTTTTTCATGCGCTTAGAAGGAAAAAAGTCACGTGCCTTCTCTGGGTTGTGCCTTTGTCATGCGTAAGCAAAAAGAAAGAACGAAATGAAAAACCCGAACGATTTCCGAACGCTGGTTTCTTTCTAACACATTCTTCTTCATGTTCTTTTGTTTCAATATTTCATCAAAAATCACGTAGTTTGGAAAATGTGGTTTCGAGAAAAATGCCTTTAAAGTTTTAAGTATTTTGAGAATGCCTCATGTAGGCAAAAACATTGCTTCACAAAAACGGCTAAGTCTCCAAAAGTATTCCGAATTTTGAAAAATCCTGTTGGGATAATATTTTTGAATATTTAAGCTAAACAAAAGAACTTCCACCACGATATCAGCAGATTGGCTTATCTGAAATTAAAAAAATCGTCGTCGTTTTAATCTGTAAGCTTAAATGCACCAAATGGACTATTATGAAAAGAATTTTTTTCAAATTTGCCTATGACTTGGTCAATAACCACGATTTTCTAAGTTTTTAAATCAACATCTATAAAGAAAAATATCCAAAAGAACCCATAGAACGCAAAACTAGGGTACAGTTGAAAACTGGATATGATAAGTTGCTTACAGAAGTCCATTCTATCAGAATTAAAGGGTCTCATCCCGGGTTTGGGTACATTTGTACCTACACACACACCGACAACAATTTTAGCTTTATTCTTATTGGTTCAAGATAAAAATCTGCAAAAAAAAAGGTTTTGTTTTATTTGGGACTCCCTAATGTATACTTTAGAAACCCCAAAGTTATATCTCTTCTTTGGTACTCGCAAAAAAAATTCCAAAAAATGCTTAAAAACAAAAAACCAGACCTTTAAACCAGATTATCCCCTTAAAGAGCACAGCTCAGCAATCCGAAATATCTTTACAGTTCATGCCCTGGTGGCAGACATAAAAACCGTTGTAATCCAGTCCTAAGTTCCGAACGGTTTGCATCCCCGATGTGGTACTAGTTCGAATCCAAGACATACAACTAAACTACACACCAAATTACAAAATCATAGCTGAAATATTTTTTAGTTCTAAGAAGTCTATAAAGAACATTCCGAATACGAATGGATTATAACAACACATCTCGCGAAGCTGATCAAGAATACTATTGGAGCTCATTTTGAGCTCCTGACAACTGCTCATCCCTACTTAAAAGGTTGGATTTTCTAGAAAAGCAGTTTGCAAGGAAGCAAGGAATTTCGAGAAGTGGTATCAGATATCAGAACTCCATGTGTGAAACCAAACGAAGAGAGAGGAATGAACAGAATGAAAATGCAAAAAATAAAAGGAAGAAGACAGAAAAGTTTATGAATTGAAAACAAAATTTCTATATGTTTAAACTTTAAACAGGGGTTTGTATGTATTGGTTTAGCAAAGCTTTTTAACCCTATAAAAAAATTAGTCCTTAATTTTTTACAATCGATGTACATAAATTCTTTACATGCTGTGTGTATGAAACTACATACATACACACAAATATGTATGCGTATGTTTGTATGAATGTTGTTCACACAAACTTATGTACATAGGCTGCATGTCGTTTGTCGCCAGATAAAAACCCGAGACAACAACAACAACAAGCACAGACAGCAGGCAAAATTTAAGGGTAACAAAAGCCCAGATGATGGTGTGAAGTTGAAACTGAACTGGAATGCAGTCATACATATATGTATGTATGTACGGTCATGTGTATGTATTATGTTGGGGGGATGGGGGAGCCGCGATAAAACTATTATTTATTATGATTAATATAATCAGTAGACTCATGCAGTTGTCTACATGTTGTATATGTATGCACATATTTATGTACCTTCAGAGAGCTCCAAATCTAATTCGGCCAGCTTTTCACGCACATCCGCAGGCAGTGATAGCGTTGATGAGGCATGCTCGGACATTTTTGCTGATTTTCCTGTTTTTCCTTTAGTGTTTCAGATTTCTAGTTGGGCACAGACTCACACACACACACACGCACACACCCACACTGAGACGCCGCTACTTTCCCAGTTCGTTGTCAAAAATCGATCGATTTGCCATACATTTGATTTCACATTTTGTTTGCTTAGCGTGTGAAGGTTCACAGCACCATTTGTTTTGTTAACTATATTTTTATGATTTTTTTCCAGTTTTAAAATTAAAACATTTTACACACACACGTCGTTGCAATTACAATTATGTATCAGTTTCTGTGTAATTGAAATCGCCAAAGAGCGAGAGCAAGAGAGAACGAGAGAGTCCAAGAGCGAATTCTTTGTTTGCATAAAATCGATAGAAATCGATTGTGCGGCTCCAGATGACAGAGTTGCTACTTATGCGAATGAGACTAGCCAACAAATTAAAGGTTTTAGGGTCCTAAAAACATCCTGTGAAAATTTCAACCACATCCGACACGTACTTTGACAAAAAGAAACAAAAAAACATTTGTTTTCCGAGCCTTGTATTCGATTTTCATCGACTCTCGTATTACTAAAAACTTTTCAGATTTTTTCTTTAACTTTATTAAAGAACTTAAAGAAAAAGAAAAATTGCTATGTTATGTTTGCGAAAAATTATCCTTGAAGTAAGTTTTTAAAATAAATATCTTACATGTGAATTTTTGGATATCTTTTTTAACCACGTCTTGACTCACTTTCCAACCCATATTTTCTGGGGAAGCCAATCAACCTAAATTTTGGATGACATTTTTTTCGTTGTGATGATCTTATTTCATCGCTAAAATTTTCAAATGAATAAAAATAAGTTGCTCTGTTCAAAACCGGTTTACAGCCTTGATTATAATAGTGGTATTCCTGAATACCGGACATCAGCTGCTCAGGACTGCTCCACACAAAATGTGCAGCATGTCCCAGAAAATTGAAGGAAAGTAATTGATTTCACGAAATTAACTTCGAGGCTGATTTCGATTTGATTTTAGTGTGACCATAAAGAACGTTGTAAGTTTCTTTTTATTTCAAATTTGTGTTTATAAACTTTTACCCTGAACACCTCCACCAAGGACTTACATTTCGTCAAACCGAACAGATTCGACGAATAAATTCGTGTGTGGATGGCATGCTTTAGTAAAAATATCAACGGTCAGCGGGAATTCTGGCTTGTTTCAAAATTAGTTCGGAGGTTTTTTAGCATTATTTTTAGTTAAAATATCGTAAAAATCTAGCAAACAATTCTTTTATTGCTTAATTTCAATAAAAAGACTAACTTGTGGCAGTACTTATTACCTTCCCACAATAAATACCATTTTTAAATCGGTTAGGCTGTTCGGAAGTTATGGTGAAATATATTAACCTCTCCAAAAATTTAAAT